>JAODKE010000044.1:9483949-9511569 GCA_026779605.1 Mormyrus hasselquistii
ACACACACATATATATATATATATATATATATATATATATATATATATACTGCATCATATATACATACGTGTGTGTGTGTGTGTGTGTGTGTTTCTCAGCCTGAGGAGATGTTTGGTGATGCGTCATTATTGTTTGACACCACGACTCATAGATATATAAGCAGTCTGCATCCGTTTCATTCGTAGTTATTCCCATATAAATGAAAACCTCTGGGGTAGCAGTGATGCGAGATCCTCTCTAAGGAATATACACGAATCCATGTTTTTTGTCTAGCCAATAGCTGCGCGGATCATTATTTGAAAACGAGGAGGACCATGAATATGACACATTGGACGTAATTCGACATGAAATATTGTATTCTATTGATTAACTGATCAATCCGATGCGAATCAAAGGAATCAAATGCGTGTGCACTTCCAATTTCGGCTGCTGACCTACCTACACAGATAAGCCTTTATTCTCTTCCGATGTGGTATTTGCTGTGGCCGCTGTTACAGGTTTTTTGAATACTGTTCTGTTTAGGTTTTGCGGATTGCCCGTCTCTGCGCCGCATTTGCAACACAACGACTCCCAGGACGAATTGCTTGGATTAACGCCTGCTAACAGAGGCTTTCAGCTCAGCTGAATTCATTATACGGCAGCGTCAGAAGCAAAGATACAAAAACAAAAAAGCAGGGGGCTGGATTGGAATCAAAGAAATAAAATAACTGAAATAAATATTCGGAGCGGAGAAACCGGTTCATGTGCAGGATTATTCTACGAGCTGGTTACAACCATAGCGGTTCAAAAGGATGGGATATGCTAACAGAAGCTTCAAAAGATACACTTTTTGGCTTTGGATTGCCTCTGTACTGCTTATAGTAGAAACTAAGAGAGCGAAGCAACCCAAATGCCCACCGTCTTGTACATGCACCAAAGATAATGCCCTGTGTGAAAACATCAAATCGGTTCCTCGCAGCTTTCCTTCTGATGTCGTTTCATTGTAAGTTGTCTGAAATGCGCATGTAGTAGCCGCCGCTTTGTATGCAATATTACATGAACGCGTGCGAAAATAAGTAGCCTATCCATCATACATATTTTTCAGTTTTCTTGCATGCTGGTGTTGTATACGGCGAAATTGTTTACTGTATATCTGCTTTATTTTCTACTGTAACCCTTTGATATGTTATCTGAGTACCGCTGATGTGAATAACGCAGTTGACTAAACAGTTTTGCTCATAAAATAATGTTGCCTCCTGTGAATTGGTACTTTCTTTTTTATAAGATCTTTTGTGAAATCTGGATTCAGCGAAATCCCAGAAGGAAGCTTCGTACACACACCAGCTCTTCAGCTCCTGTGAGTCATTTTTATTATTTAAAATGTTTAATTTAGTCTAATTTAGCACATGCTCTGTAGACAGCTAGTTCTCTGTTTTTAACTGATGATCGCCATATTTTAGCGGACAAAGCAGGGACTCAGTAACTAGTCCTCCCGACCGTTTTAGACGGCTCTGTATTATCCTGGTTCTTAATGTTAACTCGAATATGAAAGGGAGTATCTAAAGGTGTTAAAGGTATGCAATGCAGTCTGAAACTATATATGCTGCTAAAAAAGCAAAAACACGGCTTATTTGAATTTCAGAGTACTTCGTTTTATAACCGTTTCACACTGACCATAACATAATCATTTTGTACAGCAGCCTACTTAAACGGTCAAATAACAAAAATAATTTAAATAGTTCGATTTTTATCGGTTTACCACATTCACCAGGTAATCGATCTTTCCCCACATATAACCGAAACCGGTTACAGTATAGAAAATGGCAATAGAAATATGAAAACTGCAATCCTAGGACGCATCTTTTAATTTAGGGACTTCAAAGTGATCAGTAGGTGATGGTGTTGTCAAACAAAGACTGTTACGTTGGAGTTAGGATTTTAATGTATAATCGTGTTCTGTCTGTGACTCACAAAATATAAATGTATTCCCTTCTGGCATTACGTTTCCATTAGATCAAATTATTCTAGATATTTTTATATTAAAAAATAAATCCATGCACTTGGACAAATTAAAAATAACACTTAGAAACTTTGTGCGTGTCAGACAGAACCCTTTCATTGTTTTATATCGATTCTGTTACGTGAATTTCAACTTTTCATGAACTGGTCAAACCTTATTTTTGTCTGTTCATAAAGAGGAACAGAGGAACCCTAGAAGAACCCTAACCAGTGCAGTAAAAATGATCTCTTTGGTACATGGATAAATATATAGATGAAATATAATTTGTGGAATGACTAAAAGAATATCAATTATGTCAGATTGAAGGGGGGACAGTTGGCAAGCGGTTGGATACATAAAATGTTATTGTTACGAAGTAAAGTATACTTAGTAAAGCCTCATTCATTCACATTGCGCAATGTGGCTCTTTCAAGTTAAATGCATTTTTTGACTGGAAAGAGGCCCACTTAATTATTCACACCTACCAGGACTGGTTAATATAATCTGATTTCTATAACTAATGAATTGAATACAGGGACACAACGCAAAAAGCGGACTAGGGGAGAGTTACTGACCACGCCCATCTTAACCCATCAGCCTCCCCTCATAGGACTGTATTTATCATACCTAAGTGCAGGTGCATGCGTGGTGTTACGGTGCATCCCAGTCTTTTGGGATTCAGTGTGTGCATATTTTCAGCCTTTTCGACTACTTGGCCTTCTTTATTAACCCGGGTCTTTAACCATCTTAGAAAGAGATGTAAAATCTCTTTGATATGGATTTAGAAACGCCGTCATAGACTTGGATTTTATTGCACTTGATATAGGATTAAAGTCCATTATGAACAACGCCCTCGGGCAGCATATTCTTATTGATACATTTTGCATGGTTTTTATTTGATATTTCTTACACGCCCTGTATGAAGGAACATGGCAGTTTACCATGGACGTGATTGATTCAGCGTTACTCTGGGTTAGTGACTGCAGCAGTGTTACACTCCGCATATTCCGCTAGGTGGAGCCATCAGATGAGTAAGTCTCTGGCCATTTATGCGCAGAATCACAATCTATTAATCGCTGATTTTTGGATGAGGCAGTCTGCGTGTCTTACCCTCTGCTTTAACGACTTCCAAAGAAGTATGATTCCAGGATGATATCTAAATAAATAAATTAATCAAAAATTAATAACGTTAGCATAATCATAAAGACACATCATAAATGCACAGAAACATTACGAGATCCTACTGGGACAAACTGTTCGGGCAGTTAATCTAAATGGATTGTGTTACATTTATGGCATGTAACCTCATCAGATATTATAAGACCTTTGGTTTGAAAACTGAAAATCTGCTAGTGACATCGCCGTTTCCTGACATGCTCATTCTGAAGCTTCTGCTAATACATTTTTTTTTCTTACACTATGCAACTTTTTTTCTTCGTTGTGAGGACTATGAATATGACAACATGCACATTTCTTGCATTTTTATTATTATTAAGAACTTTTACATAAATTGACCAAAAACCGTAGGATAGAATTTGGTGTGTATTTGCAGGTAATCAGTGTGGGACAGAAGGCGTACCTGTAGAAAATATCAGTGTTATTCAATACTATGTTTCTTCTGTTATAGATTGTTCACAGCCAACTCCTTTGATTCTATAAACGAAGATGCTTTTCTTGGTCTGCCCCATCTGGAATACTTGTGAGTGAACCAGCACTTCAGATTAAAATGCAGTGTGTTATGAATGTGTGCTATCAACTTCATTGATGTTATTTTCCCCAGGTTTATTGAAAACAACAAAATCAAATCCATATCACCTTTCGCTTTCAGGGGACTGAAGTCCCTGATACATTTGTAAGTATTTGATTTTCTTTCATTTTCGGTGTTGATATTTGTAACATTGCGATGGTGTACATTGTCCCAGGATATATACTTTAAAGATCACAGCTGTTGTGAATATTCACTATGTATTTATAACCTCTTTTGGTTCCTTGATGTCTTACTTTGCAGTTTAACCTTCTATATTTACCTGTTTATTATTCTGAAATTTATATTTGCATATGTTAACAGCAACCTCAAAACCGATTTGTAGAAAGGAGTGTAATTATTTATTATTAACAAATTGAGACATGGACCACAAAATGGAGAAATTCACCGGTGACGTGATATCAAAAACACGTCAGATGAGTCACTGGAGTCTTATGGAAGGTCTTCCCCACTGCATATCTTCCAGCTGACCGGCAACTGACAACTGTCTTCTTTGTGTCTGCAGATTGTGCAACCCGTTGAAATTTGCTTTTGCTCCAAGAATTTAATTCTGCCTTCCCCTTTCTTCTCTTCTCTGTCTGTTACTGTCGCTTGCACATGCCGACTGTCCCCGCGAAAAGGCGTCGATGTGTCTGCGTGTGTGTGTGCGGCAGAGCTGGGGGCACCGGTGTTGACATGCGACGCATTCTCAGCTGCTGCTGCTGAATGAGGGCCGCGCATTAGCTCTGTTACACAACACGAGCACAGCTTGCGCCCGCTAGTCCCGACAGAAGGCGCCGTCAGAGCTGATATGGCTTAAATTAACACGCCGTTCTCGGAGGCCAAAAAAGCCTTACGGAGCAGACAGCCAATCAGAGATGGGGACCCCCCATCGGGCCTAAGTGCTGTGCGCACCGCACGGTAAACACAATGACGTCAGGGCGCTTTAAAGGTTTCACGTTTTCGCGCAAACGCTGAGCGCCCGCCGTGTTCGGTGTTTGCACCGGCATTGTTCTCCCAACAAAATATGCGTCGACGTCTGTCGGTCTTCAGACACTGACTGCCATTTTTAGACATTTTGCATTTACAAGGGCATTGTCTCCCCTGCAGAAGCATCGCTGCTGTTCCCGGCTACAAACAGCGTCGGCCTATCGACTGCTGTCGCTTGGATTTGTTTTCTGCTTTTCTGGGATGCCTGCATGTTTTTCAGTGTGAATCCCTGGAAGAGTGTTTCCACATAACAAGAGAATGACCTTCACATTGGCTAATGTATCAAATATATAATAGGTGTTTATTTTAGGAGTTTGATATGTTATTGTACTTAGTATTATTGCCCTTTATCCTTTGCATTCAGAAGCTGGCAATTTCACTGATTAAATAGCTTTGTCAAGAAATGTTTTAGCTTTATACTTTCGATTCAAGGTCAGTCTAGTTATTCATTATCTATGCTCTGAAGTTTGGATTTTTCTGCTGTTTTACATCTGTAAGCCATTTTTCTTGTTTCAAGAAGAGAACGCAGTACAATTTAAATAGTTCTCAGTGGAAAAAATGTCTTTTGCAAACTATTCTGGCTTGGGGACATCTGGGTATCCCCCAGAAGGAGACAGAAATTTGTAGACTTGGAACAAGAGCTCTATTCTGACCTGCTTGGTATGCTACAGCCATGACCCTCAATGTGGGTGGGTGGGTGGATGGATGGATGGATGGATGGATGGAAATGATCCTGGGATCTTCAAAATATATTTAAAAATGTGCCACGTGTATGCAAGTGCTCTCTGTTTTTGAGATTTCTCAGAGTAATTCTTCATTACATTCAAAGCTCAGGGAAATAACATCATTAAAATGTCCCTTTTTCGGTCGGAGTGCCTTGTGACGGACTGGAGTTCCATCCAGGGAGTGTACTCTGCTTACTGGGATAGACTCCAGACTCTGTGAGCCCGCATTTGATAGATGATTATGGAAAATGAATGGATTAAAAAAAAAAAAACCTGCATTCATAAACGTTCATTACAGACAATTTCCATTCGCCTGAATGGATGAAATACTTCTTCTGGCTTTTGCTGTTTTTGGACAACGACTGCGTTATTTCGTAATGGAGGAGCAACGGTTGATGAAATGATTTATGTGATCCATATACGTAATAAGGAACACTGAAGCTGAAGAAGCAAAATGTAAAAATACACACGCTGTAGCCGTGATCTGTTACAGTGTAGGAATGACAGTGCCGGCTGACGGCCACCAGGTGTCAGGCTGAAATGCTCACACTGAAATATGTTCCCCGCAGAGTGTGTTAGTATTCATAAGACTGGAGCGTGTCTGTATGAACTCAGATTATTTGTTTGCATTCTGTTACTAAGCAGTGATTTATATTTCTTTTTTGTATATATAAATCACTGCAAAATCATCCAGTCTTCGAAGCTAAGTTCCTGTCACAAAAAAATACAGTGTGATGTGATAATATTATCGTGTTGCCCAGGAAATGAATAGACCGTCTCATACCAGCTATACACTAATAATGAATTTCTTACTGTTACTAGGAGCTTGGCCTACAACAACATGCAGACTTTGCCCAGAGATGTTTTCAAGGGAATGGAAGCTTTAACAAAAGTGTAGGTATTTCTAAATTCTTTATTGATCGGATGAACTATCCATAAGGGTGTTGTGCTAACATTTCATCATATTTCTGGTCTCATTTTATCCTAACAGTCTGGTTCACAACATTCATTTCTGTCCTAGTAACTGGACTTAACATGCGTATCAAAGCTGTGCGTATATATATGCATATATATTTGTGTGTGGATATTTTTTTCTATATAATTTTTTTCCCACGCAGTGATCTTCGGGGCAACACCTTCAACTGTGACTGTAAACTCAAATGGCTGGTGGAATGGATTCACCACACAAACGCTACCGTGGACCAGATCTATTGCGCCAGTCCTCCACTCTACCAGGGCAAAAAAATAAATGATCTAGCGCCTCAGTCATTTGACTGCATAACAGCAGGTGATTTGCATGATGCCTTTTGTTTTTTATCATACTTTTCAGGTCAGCCGTGCGTCACCTGCGGAAATGCTAGAAATACTTCTAGCTGATGTGCAATCTATATTTCTTCATGTATTCAGGACTGGAAAGTGAGCGATTTTTACGAAGGCCGAGTAAAACAACACTGACTGGCTGCATTTTTTTCTGAGCTAGCCCAGTCGGCTAGTAGCCAAAATTCTTAAGCTCCACCCCCATGTGTATTCTATAAGATTAAAAGTGCACTTAAATTTCAGATTTTAATACATGGAAATGTGACAGGTCTTGCTGATTACAATGAAAATGCAAAACTACCATATTCTAAACCTGATTGTCGTTTCTTGTTTTCCAGAATTTGCTGCTTATCAGTCTCTTAAATTTGAGTCGATTTCAGTGGAATCGTTTTCTCTCGGCAGTGACCAGTATGTCGTATTTGCCCAGCCTTTTACTGGAAAATGTAGCTTTCTGGAGTGGGACCATGTTGAAATGGTGTTTCGAAATTACGATAACATCGAAAGTGAGTATGGGTTTATCAGTTTTGGAGGGAAAAATGGATTAAACTAGTTAACTATTTCTACCACTAGGTGGAAGTGTTTCTCTAGAATTATTTTTAACAGCCAGAAATACATGGCTAGTTAAATTTAACTGCTTTTGAACTTTGTCATAGCATAAGTTATTTTGATGGTGATTTTGGTTGCCTTCGTGTTTCCATCAGCAGGTTATTTTTTATACATTCTGATTTTCATTGGTTTTTGTAGGCACGTCCACTGTGGTCTGCAAGCCTCTGGTGATGAATGACCAGCTGTTTATTATAGTCGCCCAGCTCTTTGGAGGGTCTCACATTTACAAGCGCGACACCTCTGCCAACAAGTTCATTAAAATACAAGATATCGATATTCTGAAAATAAGGAAGCCCAACGACGTGGAGACGTTTCGCGTCGATGGCGAGTCCTTCTTCGTCATCGCCGACAGCTCGAAAGCGGGCACCACGACCGTGTATAAGTGGAACGGCAACGGCTTCTATTCCCACCAGTCCCTTCACCCATGGTACCGCGACACCGACGTGGAGTACCTGGAGATCGCGGGCAAACCCCACCTTATCCTGTCCAGCAGCTCGCAGAGGCCTGTGATTTACCAGTGGAGCAAAAGTCAGAAGCTATTTGATCGACGCACTGACATTCCGGAGATGGAGGACGTATATGCTGTCAAGCATTTCAAGGTGAAGACCGAACTCTATATCTGCCTGACTAGATTCATCGGGGACTCCAAAGTCATGAGGTGGGATGGCGCCATGTTCACGGAGATTCAAACCATGCCCTCACGCGGCTCAATGGTGTTTCAGCCTTTTTCGGTCGACAGTTGGCATTACGCCATCCTTGGAAGCGATTATTCCCTTACCCAGGTTTATCGCTACGATCTAAAGAAAGGCCAGTTCGTCCACGTCCAGGAACTCAACATCCAGGCGCCAAGAGCATTCTCCCTCGTGTCCATTGACAACCGTGAGTTTCTGCTGGCTTCCAGCTTTAAAGGGAAAACTCAGATTTATGAGCATCTGATGATTGACTTGAGTAACTGAAAGATGCAGGCAAGGTGCAGGTTGGAAACAACAGTAGTTTTAAGTTCTTTGGATGGAAATGGACTTCTGGTTGGACTAAGTGCATGATAAAATCCACTAATAATACTTCCAGATGAATGCCTTGCTAGAACTATCCATCTTTTTTGTTATCAACCATTGTAGAGTAGCTTTTGAACCCTTTTTTAAAAAAAAAAACAAAAGCCATTGTTAGCGTATCCTTTGCAACTATAAGCCGTACATACCTGTGCAATCACAGCAGTTACAAACAAAATGTACTTTTTAATCTATTTATTAACCTGTTTAGAAGAAAGAAAACCTGCCAAATAAAATGTTTACATTTTTCTGTCTTTACAGTTGTAAGCAAAATAATTTATAAATTAAGCTTTTGTAGATAAAAGAGGGACCATGCCAGTGAGAAATATTTCATATGGAGTTTTAAAACCACGTTTGTAATTTTAAGAATTTAACACGTTGGAATGCAAGCTTAGATTTTGTTGTTGTGTGTTGTTGTTCATGTTGTTGTTGTGTATATGTGGGAGGGGATCTTACCAAGTTTTATTTTTATTGTTGCTTGTTTGTATCAACTGTATAGTACTAATAAACGAAATTTAAATGCAGTTATACTTCCTCCTTTTTCTTTTTCAAGTGCATGCAATTGTAAGCACTGTTACATAATGTCAGCTTTATGGTAGTTGTATTCATAAATCAATGTAGTATTGAAATTTATATGTTACCATAAGAGATATATAATGAGCTGGAGTATATCTTAGTGGTATGATTGATACAGTTTGTATTTATTTTTTTGTTTGCTTATTTATTTGTGTACTCGCGTTATTTTTCTCAGGACAATGTACTTTTCCATCCCATGCACTTCTGTTAAACTCCGTATAACAGCATTTAGGGTGTTTTGATCACCAAGTGCTACGTCATAGTTGCCCTACCGGCGTCATACCCTCCCCCTAGCGGTAGACCTGGTTAACACGCCTGGTGACAAAGCTACGTGGGTTACTTATTAACGTTAACCCAGGTTCATTGCTCATCGGGGAACCTGCGAAGCAAGATACTTCCAGGCCATGCTGACCTGTTGCATCTGAAAAATGGAAGTTGTCAGCAAAAGAAGAGCCAGTGCGGATGATGGCGTTTTCTCCATCACTCCCAATGAAGAAGAAGATGTTAGGGTTCAGGTTTCGCACACGGCTGCCGGAGAGGAAGAACTCGCGGCTGAAATAATAATTCTCCCAGACCGCAAGTCCCATGTGTCAAGTGATGGGGATGCAGCACAGGCTTTCCTGGATCACCCAAAATCAGAAGTTAACTCCGCAAAACTATGCCATCGCTTCAAGTATTGCGGGAGCGAAAGTGATCCTGAGGCGACGGACACAAGAGGAAGTTTAGTCTCGGAAGGTACAGCTGTCACCCCACTTGTTAAGGACACGGCACAGCACTAGTAAAAGGCGGCTCGATGACACGCCGCCATCGCCCTTTCACTTTAAATAGACTCACTGCCTATGCGCCCGGAAAACTTTCCGGGGGAGATCGCATCAACAAAAAATGTTTTAAAAAGAAGGTGGCTGTAATACAAGCCGGCGACCTTTCTGCTTAACCGCACGTTATGTAACATTAGAGAGACGAGTTACATATCTATGGCTGAATTATTGTTATACAAGGCGATTGTTTTTAATGTAAGGAACAAGGTTTTCGGTGCAGTGCCTTTTGATACCCGAAAGCTCCTGTGTGCTCCTGAACTTTCCGCGCAAGCTTTAAATATTAATAATAATATTAACGTCATCTGCGAGTATATACCTTGGGATGACTGTGCATTTTCTGGTTTCATCGGGAAGTGTCCATTTGTTATAACGGTTAATGGTACTAGTTTAACTGTCATGGAAGATTATCACTTAAAGTATGTATAAGTATAATATATAGTCTTGAAAATGTTATTGGTGTTACGGTTAACAATAATTCAGAATGATATTTAAAAGTAATATTTATCGTTCTCTAAACGGGAACACTTTTTTTGCGAACATTACTCGCTGTTCTTCCTTGTCTGGTAGGCATATAAGTATTATTATTCATACCAAATATTAACGCTGGTATATTTGGCAGCGAAAATAAAGCCGTGAGATACATGACAAAATAACGAAACTAATCGGCTGTTGCCTGTTCATATGGAATGGCTCGGGACGTTAACTTTAGCGATTAAAATTCTTTACTGTAGGTATTACTGAGATTAACTCCTGTAATTTTCCCCTCACCTAGTAGCCTGCCGGAAGGTATGCGCTGGATATGCAGACTGAACAATGAAAAATAAACTGCCGAACAGGAGTTTCATAATCTCAAAACTGACGGAAGTGTGTTGTATTCCAGGCCCCATGTTGAATGAGCTCAGTCCGCTTCGAGGTGGAAAATTGGCACAAATTGACACTTTTCAATTTGTGCCAGTTTTGGCCTAATTCACCATGGTCAGAGCCGGCATAGAGTGTGAAATGAACACTATCACCAGCAGGTACTAAATTTGCGCGGTGTGCAGATTTGAAAATATGGGATTAAAAATTGCAATGACGGGCTGTTATTTGACAAGAGCCTTGGACACAAAACGCTTGTATCTTGAACAGCCTTTAAACATACCACTACCCACTGAAGTCTTGGATACGAAAAATAATGAAATTAGATAGATAGATAGATAGATAGATAGATAGATAGATAGATAGATTTAAAAAATACTCTTGGTATAATGTGTCCTTAGTTATGATTTCTAGATAACTTTACTTCCATTACAGGTGCAGTGAATGAATAAAACTGTAGCTAGTTTGCCAAACATAGCAAAAATAACAAAAGTTTAAACATAGGTCAAGCTTTCTTCTGCTGTATCAGATGAGAAGTTTTAATTGCTAACATTTAAAAACTAGCCAAATGCAGAATGAGCCGCTGAAGAAGGGAGACCGCTGCCAGCCGCTGATGACTGTTCTGCCCTTTTTCCAGCCCCAGGAAAGGGAGCAGGCTGCCCGGGCCTCGGCCTGTTTTATGCTTTGCTGGCGTCGACTTTCTTCTCCATTGTAGCTCTCCTGGTGAAGAAAGTAGAGGGAGTTCATGCTGTGGAGATCAGCGCCATCCGCTGCTTTTTCCAAATGACATTTGTTCTGCCAGCACTAATTTATTATAAGTAAGTTCCAACACTCTTAATAGCTTTCTGTCATGTTAATATGTCACTGAGTGGAGAAGATCAAACATTTTTGTTTTTCGCTAGAACTAATCTTTTCTAAACCGTTGAAGAAACTATACAGGACTTAAAATATTTTAGGTATGCCGTAAAGGGTTTCTTTTTTTGTTTACGCTATTAACATGCTTGTGCAGCGAAATTACGTCTGGCTTTTGCTGTTTAGTGTCATATATTGTTTATGCGCCGGGTTCTAATCTCGTCCACACAGAACTGGCTTCCTGGGACCAAGAGGACAACGGATCTTCCTGTTTCTGAGAGGCATCCTTGGCTCTAATGCCATGATCCTCTTATATTACGCCGTGCAGCAGATGCCGTTGGCTGATGCGACCGTCATTGTTTTCAGCAATCCGGTCTTCACCACTGTGCTGGCATGGATCTTCCTCAAGGAGAAGTGTACAATCTGGGATTTTGTTTTCACAATTTTTACACTGACGGGGGTCATCCTAATCGCCAGACCTCCGTTCCTCTTTGGATCAGATGCTTCTGGAATCGAGGGAGACTACACTAACCACATCAAGGGCACCATCGCGGCCTTCATGTCTGCAGCCGGGGCTGCCTGTACTTTAGTGGTGCTCAGGAAGATGGGTAAAAACGTGCACTATTACCTATCCGTGTGGTACTACGCAGTCATCGGCCTCATCGAATGCCTCATCGCGTTATTCATCATTGATGAGTGGACCGTACCATTCTGTGGGTGGGACAGGTGGATCCTCATGGCGATAGGAGTCCTCGGGATCGCTGGGCAGACATTTCTCACCAAAGCGCTGCAAATTGAAAAGGCAGGACCCGTCGCCCTGATGAGGACCATAGACGTAGTGCTGGCCTTCTTCCTGCAGTTCATATTTCTTGGCCGCAGTCCAACGTGGTGGAGTTTGGGCGGAGCGCTGTTTGTGATAAGCAGCACTACCGGTGTGGCCGTCAAAAAGTGGCTCAGCAGCACTCGGAAGCACTGACTGGGGGCCCAGTCTGCCCAGCGAGAGACACCCAGTCTGCCCAGCGAGAGACACGCAGTCTGCCCAGCGAGAGACATCCAGTCTGCCCAGCGAGAGACACCCAGTCTGCCCAGCGAGAGACACCCAGTCTGCCCAGCGAGAGACACCCAGTCTGCCCAGCAAGAGACATCCAGTCTGCCTAGCGAGAGACACCCAGTCTGCCCAGCGAGAGACACCCACACTGAAACACTGTACTCCTTTAGCACTGGAAATACTATTCATGGTATTCAGCTTTTATGACTTACACAATTTTCCAAATGTTGGCCAGGGTCACAAGGGCGAGTCTGGTGTCTGGCTTAGGGCACAAAGCTGGGGTCTTCCTGGACGGGATGCCAGTCCATCACTGGGCATATACTCACAGGCACACTCCTTTGCCACGGGCAGCTCGGAGACACCAGTTAGCCAAACGGTATGTCTTTGGACTGTGTACACGGAGGAAACGCACACTGCATCCAGAGGGCATGCAAACTCCACGCACACGGAACAGAAGCAACATGCCTGATTCCATTATACATGTGATTTTATCAATCCTCCCTTTACGAACACACACTTTCCTAAATCTTTATACTGTACTGTAATTATTCTATTTCTTTACACGGGACATTTCCTGGCAATACTGAGTAGAATATTTGATACTGTATTTTAATTTAAATGTAATACTGCCAAGAATCAAATGTTTTTCTAATTGCTGGACTGCAAAGCTATAAACCAAGAACTGCTTTTCTATTGAATGTAACAGACCTATTCTTCTGGTTCATTTCAATGTTAACTATCCATCCATCCATCTTCTGTACCCTTTTATCCTATTCAGGGTGGCGGGCGGTCCTGAGCCTATCTTGGAGGCTAATGGACGCAAGGCAGTTACTGCTAACTAGCTTTTTTTTAAAAAAAAGAATTACAACCATTCAATATAATAGTGATACTAGTGAAATATGTTTAACATCAATCATCCATGACAATCGTAAAATATTACTATAGTAAATTTGAGAAACCTGCTTTTGGTAAAACAATGATGTTTTATATACCGCTTCTTGTTTGTGTTTTTCAGTAAAGATTTATGGAGAAAGCAATATCTTTTTGCTAAGTGCATTAAACTTGCACATTAAGTCATGCAAGATCAAAGTAACGAAAGAAAAGTTTAAAAAAACCTCATGATCAGAGGAGGGTTTCCCAGAACCTTAACACTATGTCATTCATAAGTTCTACGTTAAAAGACAGAACTCAAGGACGACATAGTGTTAAAGAGGCTGGGGGGGGGGGGATACTGGGTGGAATCTACTACACCCTTATCATTGTAGCAAACAATACTGTTCCTCAAATCACACTAGTTACTGTAACATGCTTTCACCTTATGATAATTAGCTTTACTGAGCATAATCCCACTAAATGTTGTCTTATGTGATGCAGTGTGTGCTGTTGCTCCTGGTCTAGTTTTAAATGATAAAGGTGATTGACAACTCATGACAGATCTGTCAAAACAGTTGCTTTAAGGGTTGTGACTTGCGTATTACGTGTTTCAAATTATTTATATATTGTAAATGCGTGTTACAATTTATGATTATTTGTATTGTTGTATAATTCATAATACATGCATAATTAGGTGAAGATTACAATGTACATTTTATATTTTTAGGCGCAGAGAGTGCTGTTATGGTAAATGGTTTGAAATAAGAGATTGTCTGTTTCTCATTCACACAGTTACTCTCGGATCGTGGAACCTCCAGTTCCATTGATCAGTCCTGCAAATACTGCAGAGCAGAATATAATGATGTCAATCTTTATGGGACTGAACACAAAAACTATCGCGGCATTCTGGAGGAGTTACTAAGGTTTACTGAGATACGTCACCTTTGCATTTAGCACTTATCAATTGACTCTACTGTTGTTCCGGTGGATTGTGTGGATTATGAATATACTACATGAACATTTAAAATACAAATGAAAAGAGTTACACATATTTAAATTCCTGGGTTTTATATTTTTCTAGCTATGTTTTAGAATTTGAGACAGACTGATCAAGTATGTCCGTGGTTGTACTACATGTACAGAAATTACTTGAAATGTTTTAGTCTTTCAAATAAAAAATTCCCATCACTGTAACACTCCTTGTTGTGCTTGTGATGACATATACTTCTTATATTACGTTTTCTAATTGGCCTTGGAGGTAAACCGATATGACTCAAAGTTTTGGGGCAACGTACAATAAGCTTTACACGAAAAGTCTTTACATGGAGCCCTGTTATCAGGTAACTTTATCGGGGAAAACAAAGTTGCCCTTTTTTGCACAATATGCCAAGCATCCAGAGGTGTGTGTAACCCTTTACTGGACTAAAAACCGCTGCTCGGTCATTGTCTCCACCTCTGTTCACTACCTGCAGACTGCGGTCCTGACTTACACGTGAACTGACACGGCGGTGCAAACCACCTAGAGGCTAACAGTCTCTGTGTTCCTTCACGTCTCTTCCAATGCTTGCCTGCGCTGTACCTGTGCCAAAGAGGTCACAGCAGAGCGGGGGAGTGACCACCTACTGTTCTCCCTCCCCCCCCATGTAATTAAACCAGGGTTTTTTCTCAGACCTGGTGACTCTAAATACCAGCCTTTGTTAGAGGCTCACCCTCCACAAATGTCCCTTTTTAAATGACCCCGAACGTCAGGTCTGATTGGACGGAGAGGTAAGACTAAAGCTGCCTATTGGTCTCTCAAATTTCCATTTAGTGTAGACAGACAAACCTTGACGAGGCAGTAGTAGGCCTGTCTTAACATTCGGGGAGGTGCAGTATACGACAAGTGAGACACTGCATAAATAAGGAGGCGTGCAGTTATGTGTGAAGATTCACTGCAATCACAATATCGTATTACACGGCTCTGGCGGCTGAGAGGCACAATGAAAAACTGTTTTTCAAATGAAGTCAGCACTTTTTCTCCAGTTAACTAAATTATACATTTCCAATAAAAAACAATGTGTTTTTTTTTTTTTTGCATTTTCATATTCCGTCAGAGGTGTACGTATTCATGCTTTTAACAAAAGTGGGGAAAATAACCGAACTGTGTCAGATGCAGCAGTGAACGACCGAAACAAAACACGCACCGAAAGAAACCAGAGGTGACCAGAAGAAAAACTGCTGATTCGGTAACAGGCACACCTATCTGTTGACAGAGAATTGTGCGTATAGAGAAAGGTTGCACTGCATTTGTCCAGAAAGAATCACTTTAACTATCCCTAATGTCTAAATGTACATGAACCCATTACAAAGTTATGTAGGCCTACAGTAAACATGATATGCAGTTTTCCAACAAAAAGGTTTAAGATGTATCTGGAATTTCCACTACTTCCATATGGTTTTGCCTAAGCCTTTCTGTTTAATACACACAAACTTCCAAATTGTATGGCTGATAAAGTAATACAGAAAAAAATGACAAGTAAATGTATATATAATTTCCCAATAGACATATTTTTAGGTACTTATCTTGAAAATGGATCCAACGGTCTTCAATGCATTGACTGACTATTCCAGCAGATGGCAGTAATTACTTAATAATAACCCTACAGCAGTCGCTCATTGATTTTGCACATTTTCCACCCGATTTTGTGGTTTTTAAAGCCTATGGTTATTAAACACAATTTCTGTGTATTCTAACTAAACGTCAAATATCAAATTTCGATCATAAATAAGTTGGGCCTATTAACGATAATGGAAAACCCATCAAAACTTCTATATGGGGAATTATTAAACAAGAACAACATTTTCGCGTTTGTAGACAGCTATAGGCCTATTATTATTTTCATCATGGCCTTCCCAGTAGAAAAATCTGACTTTGAATGTGTATTAGGCCTATATGTTATATAGTCTTATAACGTTAAATATTAACAGGGGAAATAGATAACATTTGATCACATATGTTATGTGACTGCATAAATTTCAAGTTGATGGTAAAGTCTTTTTTCGTCGGCATTTACAGACCCACCCATGTTTCGATTTTGTGGTGGAACTGGGGGCAGTGAATTTTTCGGTAAACTCCCAAAGTCAAGGTGAGAACGGGAGTTGAAGGGGTTTTCGCGGCTGGGGTGGAGTGCTTGTGCATTCCTTCAGGATGGCATAACAGTTCCCTCCTGAAGGGTAAAGGGAATTGGAAAATCATTACACATCTTCCAGAGCAGCGTGTATCTGGCCATCGTTCATGCGGTTCTTGCCAGCCCTCCCCGGCGAGCCCGCAGCGGGCACAGTTTCAGGGGTTTTTATAATACGCGAGACTTAAAAACATTACAGTGGAGATCGCATCGGACGAATTGCTAATATCGAGTATCCAGTGGTTTTGGCTGTGCAAAGGGGAGTCAAAGCAGTGGAGACCTTAAATAATAAATGCTTTATAGACCGCCTGGCTAACCAAACATTTGGGACTGAAATGGGTACCTTTAGGTGGGTAATTTCGACGCTCCCTATCCGAGACATGTCCCACACCGGGAGCAATTTCATCGATAAAGTTTTGCTGCTTTTCGTGCCAGTGCTGCTCTCTTAAGTGGATTTTTGCTCTCAAGACTATTGCAAGAATATACTGCAAGAAAACAACCACGTCAGTTTAAACATATCAAACATACGCGCTCTGTATTTACTAAGATAATGATTGTGCTTAGAGGCAATATCCTTTAAATGGGCTATTTGTTTAAGAATGGAATATAAACAAAGTCATAAACAAAGAGTTTTAACCGGAGAAGTTAAGAATTATGCATATTTTTTCCAGCACCAAACAGCCACCAGGCTCATGTTTCAAAAATCAGAGCCCCCCCCCCCCCCCTTTGTTGCATTTCTTGGCAGCGGCAAACAAACCCACATTGCTACGCCGAACTTCTGCAAGCGGGCGACTCAATAAAGCCATTGTCTGGCGGGAGATCGGCGGCCTTTTCGATGCACGAACGTCGTTCGGCCGCTGGCCGGCGATCGGCTCGCTCGCGGTGCGCGCTGTGGCTCCGGGTCGCCCCGTTGGCCCGCTCGTCGGTTTCCGCGCACATTCCGACAGCGTGACACAATACGCTTCACTTTATTTACTTATTAGGGTCCACCAGCCATTGTCCTTCGCAAGGAGAGCTGCAACCCTCGTTCCCGGCCATCGGGCTAGCTAGCTTAGCTAGTTAGCGGTGACGGTTATGATTGGTGTTATCCAGAAACGCCATAGCCTACACACACGCTTAGACGGGGGATCGCAGCCAGATCTGATCCGTGAGTCGCACATGGCTTTGCATTGACATGCGGTAAGTGTCAGTTTAGGATACCGCCCGTCTCTTTCTAAAGCATGCATAGACACGCGTTATAACACTGTAAACACATTACTTCGATGCTTCCATCGCGTCTTATTAACTTTCTGTTCTCATTGCAAGACTCCCTTCTCTTCAGCTCGTTCGCGTTTTTGCGCATTCAGGTTCTAGCCATTCACAAAAAGCGCTTCTCCGTTAGCAACCGCGCCAAACGGTGTAATATGTTTCTAAATGGTCATTTGAAAGCCGAGCTCCTTCATACCCACAAACACGTGTGCATTTTATGTAATACTGAATAGGTACAATGATGGATGCGTCCGACGTTGCATGTGCAGGAATTTAATCGGTTTTCGTATTTTAACTTGTGTTAAAGACAATGTATTCTTTTAACATTGTATAGGGCGAAACACATGATTGATAGTGATTGAGAGTTTTAATTTGTTGGGGATTTTGCTTATGAACTTTTAACCTGAATGTTGCATGTTTAAAAAGTCCCTTTGATGTCTATTTTGGCACTGCCATTTCTTAAAACGTATCCATCGTTCATACATCTTCATATATCGCCTATTGATTAATGTCGCCTCTATTTTCCTCTGTTTACACATTTCTTTTTGAAGTTTGCTCGCATACATGTACCGAGCTATGCTTACGCCGTGATACTGGGCTGAACCCTGCAATATGAATGAATCACTCATTTTGTCATTCGGCTCCACGGTAATTTGAACCATATGCCTAGAATATATTGACCATGTAGCCTGCATATATTATATGACTGGATTTTGCCTTACGGGGTAATAATTTATTCTTTTTTTCCTAATTGTTTGCTGACCTACCTCAAATTTTGCTGGATAATTTCATTGCAGGTATTGCTGTAGGCCATTGTGTGGGACCCTTAATGACTGCAGGATTGGTATTTTGGTGACATTGGGTGGTAATTATAATGACATTCAGTCAGGGTATATTGTAACACCTTTAATTTTAAAAAGCTGTTGAATGACTTTAATTAGAGAACATTGCCGCTGTTGGACAGTTTATTTGTCGTGGCAGTGCGCGCTTTGCCGTTGCCCATCTAGTTCACTTCGTCGTCCCCCGTATTGTTTAATACGCCCCAACAAACGGGAATTTCCCCGTCGATTCCGTTCATGGTGCCAGTAACTGTCAAACCCGCCAGCTTTTCCATGCGAAACTGCTGGACGCGGAGGGGCCCCGATCAGGACCTGCAGAGGCTGTCCTATATCCAACATAACCAAATGCTGACAAACCGTCGCAGTCGTATGATTATGAAGAAGGGAATACGTTGTGTTTTACACACAAATCCACGCTTCTTTCCCCGCTCCCTTACCCATTCCCTGTCCAGTGTTCATAATGCACCCCCGCGTTCTCCCGACTACCTCACGTCCAGCAGCAGTCTGCGCGTTACTTGGAGTGAGCTCCCTCTCTCTGGCATCGTTCGCCCCGACTGCTAACCAGATCCATATGCTTATTAGGGTTTTTTTTTTTCTTATAGAACAGTATGTGTGAGGTTGTACTATTTTATATAGAATTAAATATATATTTCTTGTTAAAACATATAACCCTAAGCTTCTAAGAAGCATCGCTGTCCTCCAAAACTGCGCTGAATCAAGTCCGTGCTTATAGAATAAACCTTTTCACCATCAGTCACTGTGTGCCAGTTTACTGTGGATATTTCAGCTGCTTCAAAACTGATGGCGACAAAAGAATCTGATGGTGTTTTCACTGCTTCATTAATACCGATGCTAGCATTTCATGGTGGTTGTAGGATTAGCGCCACTTAAACGGATGTGTTGTGTTTTATGGGGTGATGAAATGCAGGGAATTCAAGGCTACCCGTGTTACCTGACCTACCTTTACTAAACTGGTTTACTATGAGTTGGTCTGGCTTCCTCACTGCTCAAGTTGACTCCTTTATATGAGTAATATTTTTAGGAGTTTAACTGCAAGCACGTCAGTATCTTCCTGTGATACAATGCGGTCTGTAAGTGAACGTCACTGCAGGTGAATCTCTGTGCACTAAATCCATAGTGGTGGAGGACGAGGGTCTGCCCACGTGACCGTCGATATATGGACCGTAAGTTAAGGGCCGCCGTTGCTGTGACTTTAGACACGGCGTTCACTCTCAGCTGATTTTTAAAGGTACATTGTGTAAATCTTTTAAGTATTGATACATTCCAATGGATACATTTATGGGGGGTCACAGATTAACACGAGCACATATTATAGGATATTCTAACGACTAATAGATATGGAATTGCACACCTCATGTTGCACGCTGACATCGGTTTAGATTGCTTCAAATGATTTTTAATGTTTTTCCAAACAAGCTTCTTTTTGTTTCCCAAATATTGTGTAATATGTCTAAGACACACCTTTCAATGTGTCCAAACAGGAAAAACTTAAAATTGAGCCAGATATGAAAGATGGCACACCCAGGCTGTCTAGCTAGTTAATGAGGGTTATGTTTAAAGTAAAAATATGTTTCACGCTGTATGGTTGCGGCTCCTGTGAATGTGCAGCACGTTATTTTGATGTTTATGGCATGAAAGTTGAGTCTTTACAGGCAGATGTGCCCTTTCCTAAAAAGCAGATCAGTGTTTAAATTCACGAGTGTCGTCTTTGTAAGTCATGCACATAATTCCTATTTTGCAGTAGGTGCATGGGAAAATTGTATGTCAGTGTTTTTTTTTTTTTTTGGCGCACAAGTTTTTATTATGATTTCTACTAAAATACAAGCAGCATTGGGCTCCCAGTATCTGAAAGAGGGAAGAAAAACGGGCAGTAAATTGTGCGCGTGCCACAGCGGGCTTGGTGCGCTGGTATTTCTGCTATAAAATAAAAGTGACTCTTTCAGGGTTTGTCTCGCCAGAGTTTCAGCGAGGGCCCAGCCCTCAGAGATCATTAATGTTCCTCTCTTTCCCGGGCAGTTTGTTCAGTCCCAAGCTACCGGAGGGGAAGGAAATCGCAGACCTATGGAAAATAGTCTCATTCAGCTCTCTCACCTGCGGCTCTACGGAGACCTCCTCGTAGTCGAGGTAAGGATATTTCCTCCCCGATCCAGCGGCGGTCGGTGGTTTGGGTGGTGGAATGCACACCCCCTTTCCTCCGGTGACACGGGCAAGCGTTTCGTAACACGATACGCTTGCGGACGAGACGCCGATATGATAGGGAGACCTTTGATCAGGGTGGATCAGTGCAAAGGAGCAGGGAGACAGTAAGCGGAGGAAAGTTCGGTAAAGAAACGGGAGGCTTAATTAGTGATTATAAGCAGCAGAGAGGCGCGTTGTTGCTTTTCTCAGATGGTGGGGGTGATGTTGACCCTGGTGTAAATCAGATTGCTCAGCAGGACCACTAGGTCTGACGGGGGAGAGGGGGTGGTGGAGCATGGGGGGGGGGGGGTATCGAGCAAGACTGTCGAGCAAGATTCTTGTGTGTAGTGTAGAAAGACTAACTGACACCAGCTGTGGTTCAGGTCGGAGCTTCGGCTGTGTGTGGTCTGAGCCTCTCCAGGATCGACCAGATGGATCTGAAGTGTCTCTGTTTGCACGGGGCTTCGCGCTGCGCTACCGTAAGCCGATGCTGTCGGGGATGCCATTCTGGCTCCCGGCTAGGATATATCCTGTGTGTTGTTTACGGCCGGGTGTGTTAACTACAGAGGTGAGTTCACCATGGTGTCATTGTTTTCTCTCTGCTGGGCGCGTCCGTGTCAGTTATGGACAAAACAAAACAGCTGAGCTATGACTGCAAAAAAAGCTAAACTGATTATGAATAATATGTAGAGAGAACGGTCCCAGAAACTTGTTGAGATCATAAACTGAAAAGAATCTGGCACATTTTTGTTGCTTGTGTGTCTGTTTCGACCTGGAGAATGTGGTGGTTTACTGTTTTTTTTTAAAAAAAAGCACGATATTGAAACTAAAACTCACATTTTTGCATTTATGCAGTAACAGACGATGTCTGCATTGGTGCAGTGATTGAAGAAGCATGAAGCTGCCTAACCGCTCCCCCAGCCGCCTCCGTTATTGACATGTTTTGCGGGGGTGTGGGAATCTCATTGCATGGCTCCCTGTCTCACTGAACCAGCCCAGAATCCATTTTCCCCCCATAGTCTTCACAGCCTTGCCTGTTACTCCCTGTACACCCCACCCTCCCTGCCCCCTTAAAGAGGCCTAGCATTCCTGCTGCCCACACGTCTTTTTTTCCTTTTTTTGGCGCTTCTTGCTGCATTCGTGCTTTAGCAAATCCACGCACCCTCCATTGCGTCGGCCAAGCGGCCGTGGCATGGAGCAGGGCCGGCGTGCAGGCCGCTAGTTAAACACCCCCCTCCTCTTGTCCACACACCCATCGGCACACTGAGCTGATGCCGTGGTGCCACTGGGCCGGGATAAGGAAGACGCGTGTTTTACAGGGCCGTGCAGCACAGCTCTGTCCGGCAAGCCCGGTCTCCTCTGCCACCAGGTCGCCTCGAGTGCGGCAGGATGTGGAAGCGGAATGATGCCCCAGGTCAGAACTGGAAGTCTGTACGGTGACTAGACGCATAGCTACGTAGGTTCACACCTCCAAGGCTGGGGTTCCCGTCGCCCTCGCCGTGAAGCTTTCCTCCTGACTTACGGGTTTCAACTTGGGATCTGAAGATGTATATGTCTGTGTGGGGCATATTACATTGTGGGGACCAAATGTCCTCACAATGTGATATAAACCTGTTGCTGGGACCTTTTCTGTCCCCACAAGGGGAAATTTATTTTTATAAAAATCTGACTGCAATCAAAAGAACTAAAAATGCCAGAAGTCTTGTATTTTGCTTAGTTGCTAATGGTTACGGTTAGGCCTGGATAGGGATTAAGGCTGTCATTGTTGGGATTAGGGTTTTTCCTATAGGCATGAATGGAGCGTCCTCACAAAGATATGAATCCAAATGTATATGTGTGTGTGTGTGTGTGTGTGTGTGTGTCCATGGGAAAATACTACTAAATTAATACTACTGAAAATACTGCGTTCCGCATTTGCTGTTGTTCCCTTACAGTATGAAGTGTTCTATGTGAATCCCACCTAGATGAGACCCTCTAGCTCTGAGCTGCGCCCATCGCTAGCCGCCGTCAGGGATGCATCTGCGCTTCGCTAACTCGCGTCTCTCGTCTCCCTGTGTTTCCACAGTCTGCCGGCCCCTGGGCCCCACCGGCTAAGCATGTCTGCGGCTCCGAGGAGGACTGAGCCGGGGCTTCCAGCGTCGCGGTGACATGCGAGCGGCACAGCCAGGGAACCTGCTCAGGAAACGCACTGTTCCAGCCAGGACTGTTTTCCCACTGCACGGTTATCTCAGCTTCTTAGCTTGTTGACGCCTTTTCCCCACCTCTTGCCCCTTCTCTCCCCCCTCCCCCACTTTTCTCTGGGGGATACAAAAATTTCAGCCAGGCATCTGAGGTTCACGGGCGTTCTTACCGTCGTCAGGCCCAGGTCTGTGGTGTGACGGTGTGCCACGGGGCCTGCATGGACCTCGCTGTCCTGTGTGTTGCCTCTGGCCCCAGTCACACCCGAGGGACATCTGCACCGTCAGTAGGGGGCAGAAGAGAGTTGTGCTCCCTTGGCGGCAGCCCAGAAGGAGAGCCGTCTGACTCGGGGTCCCCTACCTGCCAGAGGGAGTCTACTGTGAAAATAGACCTGGTCCACAGTGCCCACTGGAGGGAGAGGCCAGGGATGCTGGCGTGCAAACACCCAGTGGAAATGTGCGGGGTCTGCCAAGATGCTAGCTCTCTCGCCACAGAGCCCACTGATGAGCTTGGGCAGGATGGGGTCAACCGCAGCCTCGATCTGGCCGCCCCTTCAGGGCTGATGCCAACAGCAAGTTGCTTGGGGGCTTCCCCGAGTCAGCCAGACCCTTGTTACAGAGTGGTACCTCATTGGAGAGACGTGTGGAGAGACCACTTGCCAGAAGGATCTCTGCTGGTCGCGGCAGGGGGCCCGTCCGGCGGCCGGACAGGGAATCCGGCGCCATGCCTGAGAAGGAATGCGGGTCCTGCCAGGGATCGTCCCAAGGATTTCTACAACGGTTCGGAAAGGTCCAGCCAGAAGCCGAAAAGTCCCACAGGGGCGCCGTCGAAGCCGAATGGCAGCTCCAAAGCCGGCAGCGGTGGCAGCCTGCAGGCGGCCGGCTTCCTGCGGCAAAAGAAGGACCGCTCTACCATCCTGATCCGCCGCTTCAACAAGCATGATGTGCCGGTGAGGAAGCTGATCTGCACAGGCACCCGTGCCATCGTGCAGAAGCTGCCGTCGGGACACATGGGCGCGAGGCCGCGGAGGGCCGAGTCTGGTGGGAGGCCACCAGTTCCCGCGGAACTTGGCACCTTCGCAGCCCACGGCACCTACCAGTGGACCTTCGGGCTCCTCCTCCTGCATGTCGGCGCCGGACCCTCAGAGGTAAGGTCACTTGACTTTCCCACGGATCCCGGGTTCCCCCGGGAAATAGCCTCTGAACTCTAAATCTGTGTGCAGCTGTCCGCAGTGAGATATTGCAGGCTTCCCGAGGCGCTCTGATAGGGTCATGTTTACATCCGCTTGATATTTTTTTTTACCTCCTTTTCCCCGAAAACATCTCCCACTCTTTGCTGTTACGACGATCTTACTACAGTTGCCGATGCTCCTCCACTTCTGATGGGATTACATTCCGACGAACCCATCGTATGTTGATCGTTTCGCAAGTTGAATATGTCAAATAAACAAATAAATAACTATTGTCTCTGACTAAGTAAATAATTACTGTAACTAAATATGAGTCCAGTAAGTAATTGAAAAGATTTTACGTGGACTTGACGGAACAAAAAAACAAAAAACAAAAAAAATCAAGGCTCAGAAACAGATCAAAATTCAAAGTTTGAATCCTTTGTGGGCATCATGTCGTAAAGCGAGCAACATCTGAATGTGTTGTTTATTGTTATTCATCGTCAACTGCTGTGGTCCTGCTTTGTGGCTCTTTACATTTTATTCATCTAGCAGATGCTTTTTTTTTATTTTGTTTGAGAGCGATTGGGATTAGGGGCCTTCCCTCAGTGGCCCAGCAGTGAAATTACTCTTCCAGCCACAGGTATTGAACCTAAAACCTTCCGAAAACAAGCCTAATGACATCCTGGCATCCTTATCTATTGAGCCACCCCTCCGTATCTGTACATAAGTGAGAAATTCAGTGTGATTCTTGCATAAAACCAACTTGAACTTGGCTGCTTTGCTCAGATTTGTATATCCGGCCGACCAAATTATAGTAGTACGCTTTGCTGACCCTCTCATTCTTGGAGCATGGAAAATATTTGGAGTTGTTTGTAAAAAGTCTCAGAGGATCGTGTGTTATGTGCTTCAAGTAACAGATAAGAGTACTGCCCTTTCCCCATTACCAAAATAATCTAATTGCAATTTTTAAATATGAGCGCTGTACCGTTATTACCTGGCTAAATATCACCTTCAGATAGGTTTTGTGTCAATAAACTGCATCGCTTTGTTTTTGAGGACGTTCTTGTTCGTTTGGCTTTTCATTTGGTTGCCTGTAGGTGTTCGCCTGGGATGGGGGGTGTAAATCTTGTTCTCCCATTCAGGTATGTGTGGAGAGCAGGGGGGTTACATTAGTGTGAGAGGCAGGCGCGGGGAACCCTGCTGTTCGTCCGGGAGGAGAACCTGAATCTTTTCACGGGTGCTTTTATTTTGAACTGAAACCTTGGTATCGCCACCCTTGGGATAGTATGTTGAATGTGACGTCCTGGTCCTGCAGCTGAGCTTGACAGGAGGGGAGCAGGCGGGGGGGGGGGGGGACAAAGGGCCATTTGTTTTACAGAAGGAGCTGTATAACCAGTCATATGTTTAAATTATGGCAAATGTGGTAATTGGCCTGTGTTGGAAACTTCAGTGAGCAACATTGTAAAGTGAATACCTTTTCATATTGTATGCTTTGAGGCTTATCCTAGATAACAATGGACGCTTTGTGTGTCAGTCACTGTGCCAGTTAATCTGATAATTTGACTATTATTATTATTATTATTATTATTATTATTGACAATGTCACAGTTTTTAAAAGCAACCCATTTTACAAAGGAGGACATCATTTAAATCTAATCTTTAGTCCATACTGTACATTGAATCGGATAGAACAGAATAGCTGATTATCAGTGTAAGCTACCAGAGCTTGGTAATTAAGTGAACATCCGTGCTTCTTCCGACTGCTTATCCAGTACTAATCCAGTACTTATCCAGTCTTGCAGACACCCAAGCAGCTTAGGGCGTTGTTTCTCAGTCCAGTCCTTGGGGACCCCCGGACTGGACTGAGTTTGCCTCCTCTCTGTTCCTGCTTGGGAGCTGGGAGGGAGCAAAAACAAGGACTGTCTGGGGTCCCTGAGGGGCAGGTTGGGAAACAAAAGGCTGGGCTGCACCCCGGAGGGCCGGCCTGATGTCTGAGGACTGCAGGAGGAAACACACAGTACCCTGACACACACACACACACACAGCAGAAGTAGCATTTGAACCCTTGTGTCGATCCCCCTGTCCGTTGTGTTGAAGCCCCTCCCCCTTAAGTTGCACTGTGGTCCTGGAACGCTATTTTGTGCTACTTTATACCTGTGTAGGGATGGTGACAAAGCCCACCTGACATGATTTGAAGCCCCAACCTTTAGCTGAATGTTGAAGATTTGGATAAACATTAGCAGTGATTAGCACTGTTGCCTCACCTCTGGGACTGTGCCATTGTGGGGTTTCCTCCAGGTGTGTGTGTGTGTGTGTGTGTGTGTGTGTGTGTGTGTGTGTGTGTGTGCGCGCGCATACCCTGCAGTGGGTCGCATCCCTGCCTCGTGCCACAGCCTCTTGATCCCCATTACTGAAAATCACCTGGACGGATAAACAGCTGCGGTTTTGTGATCAAAAATGTTTGCATTTTTCACGTTTCATGTTTTCATAAAGAAATATCTAGCTGGGCCAATATCTGGAATTGTTGTTTTTAATTAGGCGTAAGGAGACCCGTAATGTGATGTAGTGATTTCGGATCACACAGCATAATGACATCCTGGCAGGGTTAGTAATGGCTTCTGTCCCTGACTCGACCCTGCGTGCTTTTCATCTGGAGTCTGTGTGGGTTTTTGACTCCCCATGTGTGGGAGGATATTTGAAGGCTCTCTATTCCCCCCCCCTCCTCCTCATGCTCTGCAGTTGACTCATGGGCCTGGACTGCGGCTCTCTCTCTCTCGTATCTGTCACTCTGATGTTTCGCTGACTGCTGACTGTAAACGCTCTGGACTTTTGGCTCGCTGGCGCCCCCCTGAGATGCCGTCTGTCCCCCCACGGTGCGCCCCCCCCCCCCCCAGACAAGCAACTGCTGTACCGCTCCGCCGTGGCCCCCGTGTGCGAGTGAGTGACCGACCGAATCCACGTCCCTTTGGGCTCGGCGGCATGTGGCTCTATTGCCCCCTCCCCCCCCCCTCCTCGGAGATGCCCCCGGCAGCGGAAAATCACCGTGGTCATTCCAGCTGTGAAACTGACAACACCCTGCGGTGGCTCTGTGGGGGGGGCAGCATCCCCCCATTCCTGTGGGGAAAAAAAGTGCTTAGCAAAGCCGTCCTCCTTTGTGACACTGTGTGTAGCCAGCGTACGCCCCCCCCCCAATGAGTAAGCACTGTGAAACTGCGCTAACCACGCCGATGTCGTCCCATAACCGCAGCTCCCTGGTATTACTGAAGCTGGGCTGCTGCCGTAAACCAGCCCCACCCCCCCCCCCCCCCCCCCCCCCCCTGTCTCTGATGTGGCTGCTCTTCGGTTCTCTCTTCTTTTGCCTCGCGTCGGGCGCGTGTGTGTTTGTT
>JAODKE010000044.1:9532739-9543292 GCA_026779605.1 Mormyrus hasselquistii
GGGGGTGTAATAAAATACCGGCCGATCGTGGGGGTGCGAAACCCTTAGCGTCGTTTTTTAAATTGCCCTTGGTAGGCTGGGCCCCCCCCCCCCCCCCCCCCCCAAAAAAAAAAATGGGGCCAAACGCAGCTGCCCCCATTTGTCAAATGCGGTGTGAAGCTCCTGGCAGGATCAAATCGGGCATGAGTTGATGTCAGCTCTGGTTACAGGCCAGTGAGGACCTGACGGGCGTCCGCTCAGTGCCCGATTCCCCAGACGCCAGAAGGCCTGGATTAGCGCCACGCACCTGCTCCATCTTGATCCTGCTCGTGCTGACGGTGGCCTCGTCCTGCTGTCCCTACGTTTCACCTTGCTCATTCCTTCTCTGCGAAGTTCCTCTGTGCCCCCCCTCGTAAAATCACTGGCATAGACCCCTTAGATTAGTAGGGGGCTTTGTCCACATAACGTCGAAGGATATTGGTTCTGTTTAGCCAAAAAGTGCCACTCAATCCCTCAGTGGCGGCAGCATGTTGTAGTGATGTAGCGCCCTGCCTTTTAAAGGCAGAACATGCTGCTAAACTGGACAGGGGGATGGATTTGGGGGTTGGGGGGCGGACACTTGTTAATACCCCCCACCCCCCCAACCCGGTTTACCACTGTTTGTCCTGCGCATGGGTTCTGTTTATGGCTGCTGTTCACCTGCACCCTGCATGCACATTTATTACCCATGGTGCACTGGAGCAGGTGAAATCAAGCCAGGAGACCAGGTCATCGCTTCCTGGGCCCCATAAATCAGAATCCCTGTTTGGATCCCTGCTTTACCTCCTAGTCTGGTTGCAGTGCCCCGGCTGGGGGGGCAGGGGGGTATTAGGGAAGGCCAGCCACTTGTCATTTTGTCATTTTCATCCAAGAGCTGCCCCCCATCACTGTTGTCCCAGCGGTACAATCTAAAATCTGACAACGGTTAGCACAGTTCGGTCTGTAGCAGGAAACCCATCCCATGAGAAGCGGCGCTGAACACGCTCCGCTGGTCAAGGGTGTGGGGGGGGGGGAGGGAATTCACATGGCCTTCCCCCGCTCACATAAACAGGAAATAAGCAAAGTTTTGCCACAAAAGAAGGTAGACATTGGCTAAGATGAATGGCATGCGAAATGGTTTCACCTTGATAAGCGATAACAGTTTGTTCACTTCTGAGTTCTTTACATCTACTAAGGATTTAAGAAAAAAAATGTTCACAGTCAGAATAATTCAGCTTGTTTTGTAAGCTGTACCTTATTCCATCTGTCAATGTTTAAAATGACAGCAGTGAAAATATCTAGTTTTGTAAATTTGAGGTTTAAACAAATCGTGTTTATATGCTTAAATGCACGATTGTTTGATAAAATCTGAAGCTTCTACTCCTGGAATTTTTCTGTAAGTGTGACCGTTACATTTTGTCTTTGCACAGGCTGATCCTTTTTATTTTTTCCTGCGTACCTTGTAGCTACACAACCTTTTGCCATGTGTACATTTTTCACATTTTATGCAATGTCGTGAGGTATTGTAAGGTGTGACATTAACTATCCCCATTGGCCTTGAATGGAAAAAATGGCTTTTTTTATCAGTCTTGTGGATTTTTCAGCTCACTGTTGTGAATTGCCAGCGTAATTTCCATGGAAACATCTTTTTCTTATTTGCACCGAGTAGATTTGTGTAAACGAAATCCGAACAAGGGAGGTCTGAGAAATTGACTTGCAAAGCATTACTGATAATCCTGGTTGCTGTGGCAATAATCTACTTAATTCAGAAACGCAGACTTGACAATGCATTGGGGTTCCTCCCCTATACTGCTGGTCACAAGCACTTCTGTCCTGATTTGTTAGTTTGTTTACATAAAATTAAATACAGTTCATTGTTCTCTTTTTCCTACTTTTGGTTTCTTCTTTGAAGATCTTGTAACACGAACAGGAAAAACCAAACAAATGAAGGCAGGAGACGCGAGTGTTTGCTTAATGACAAGTGAAAGTCCATTTTCTAGGCAGGAAGTCGTTGGGCTGATGAATTTTGCGAAATGTCGGTCGGAATTGCCTGTCTTGTTTGTTCCTTTGTGGCATTCGCCCAGTGTGACCTCAGATATAGGTCCTCAGTGGCAGATTTGCCTTTGGTTCTCATTGTGGGATTGCATTTACGGATTTTAATGCCCGCAAGAGGATTCACGTTTCTTGGTTTTAGATGAGTCACTATAAGAGCATCTTACCACTAAGACAGAACTGTACTTCTGATCAGTGGTTCCAATATAACTCTGTTGTGCTAAGACACTTCTGAAATATGCCCTTGTACCTGTTTAGAAATCAAACGTCTAAAGCATGTTCTGTCTTGGCTGATTGGTGAACACAAAACCAAAAAACAAAATAGACACAAAACATGTCTAGCAGAACCTACAACCGTGTACTACATAAGCAGTTGGAAGATAAATGGATTTTTATCACTTACCCTATGTGATCCCATCAAGCTATCTCCTGAGGATTTTTTTTTTCTTATTACTTGCTTGTGTTTATACTTTTCTGTTTCCTGTGGAACTCACACAGTAAATTGCATTTGCCCTTAATGGGGAAAAAAAGAACAATCGACTTTGCTTTAACACATGATCGTTTGTCGCCTGGTCTTCCGCCACAGAGCGGCAAAGCGAAATGGGATTACTTAGGCAGGAGAAGCCTGGGGCGCTGGCCTTCCAGGAAATTAATCACCGTCCTGCCGAATTGCAGCAATGACCCCTGATGTTAGCAAAATGGCTGCCCCTTACTGGACATTAACACAATAAATATAGATGCACTGAAATAAATAACTACAGGGGCACCCTGGGTACTGGGGGGGATTCGATTACATTTAATTACATTTACATTGTTTCCCACCAGTTTTGAACAGGTCATTCCGCCCGGGATCAGTCACCCCGAATCTCTCACATCGGTTTTCATGTAACAGCTTTCTTGCTGTGCCCTTCTTTGTCTGATCCACCAAAACACAAGTCACCATTTTGATAAATCAGCAAGTACATGAGTCAATAATTGTATCATTATTTCAGCTCAGCAATGTTATGCAGCAATAAAGTGAAGACAGCTGAGTACCTGAATCAACTGAACGGCCAATGGATTTTTCCATTGCTAATGGCACGGGCATATTACCGGACGATAATGCCAAGACTCAACGGGCGGCCTGGCATTGTTCAAAGAGTGAATCAGAGAGCAAGAGGAATCATCTTCACACATGAATTGGCCAACACAGAATCTTGACCTTAGTCCCATTAAATGTCTCTAAGATGTGCTGAAGAAGACTTTATGGAGTTCAACTCATCTGTCACCAATACAAGATTTTGATGAGCAAATTTGCATGAAATAAAAAATGTTGAGTTTTTTGGATCAGCACGTGGCTACAATGCATTGATGAATGTGCACCTTAATCAAAGCTAAAGGCGTTCCAACGAAATATTGAAACTTTTTTTTTTTGGCCGGGCCGTGTACATTTATTATACCGTAGACTCGGTTATATGATGTCATGTGAGATGCCTTGTTATGCCTGAGGGTAACTTTGGGGGACTTTTAATTTATTAAAGGACTGTGCACTTGCTATTATAAACCGTAAGTCTATATCTTGAGCATGTGAGAGAAGCTGGAAAACAATAATGCAGCTGCACACTCTACATTGGTGGAGGAAACATCAATGACATTTGATACGCTGATGATATTCATGATGGAAAAATAAGATCTGAATACTGACAGAGAGCATTAAAGGACAGCTTGAGATGATGGGAATATGGCTAAACGTGAAGCAAACAAAAGATGTGACAACAGGATATGATGTCAAAGACATGGAGGGCATAGACAATTTTTGCCTCCTTAAATAAGCATCAATAAGGATGCAGCAGTGAAGAAATATATTGCAGGCTGATGGTAGTGGTAGAGGTACTGTGATGAAGTGGTAGAGGTACTGTGATAAAGTGGTAGAGGTAGAGTATCGATGCCTTTGAGTATCACAAACTAAGTAAAACAATCAAGTAGATTCTTGTTCAAAACTTTTTCATGACACACAAATGGCTGGTGAATGATGAGTGATTGACGCTCTTATTCTGGCACAAAAAAGATCTCAAGAGGATGATGCGCAGAAACATCGTAGATCAGCGTTTCCCAGTCCGGTCCTCGGGGACCCACAGTCAGTTCTTGTTTTTGCTCCCGCCGAGCTCCCTGTCAGAGCAAAAACATGGACTGTCTGTGTGTCCCCTAGGACCGGATTGGAAAACGCTGCCATAGAGGAAGATGCTGTTGGGAAGCCTGAAGACACAGACAGAAGGTTCTGCAGGATTTATATCTATATGCTCATCAGCAGTCAACACTACGCGCAGTTCAGGTGCCAGTTAGTGGGTCACAACATAACCAACGGCAGAATTAGCTGCTTTTCTGGGTAGAGAGAAAACCGAATTAGTCCTTAAGGCTCCCCAGCTGTGTTACCCAGCAACTTTCCAGTAATTGTAATTGATGACCGGTTCGACCATGAAAGGTGTCTATGTTGCGTCATTGTCCTTCGGATCTGCGAGGACCGTCAATATTTTACGCTTGAGAGCACAAGCTCTTTTTGCCACTGTTGTCAGGACACTCTAAATCTGCTCTGTCCCCCCCACCCCCTCGCATTCTGCGTCCTTTCCGATAACTGCTGCCGAATGATCCAACAATTCAAACTGAGGAATGTCCGACGGCTGTTTAGCGTTAAGGGCTAATGGCCCCCAGCGGCGCCTCTGACTGGCTCCAGCAGGAAGTCCTCTAGTAATGCATTCCTTATTAGATGTCAACAGAACTTATATTGCTGTCTAAATCTGAAATTACAAATGGTTTTTGGTGGAAAATGCTAACTGGAGAGTAATTCTGTCACCTAGTGACATGCCCTCTGGTATTAAGCAGCAGTGTTGGGATGACTCAGAGCTGTCAGGCATATTTGCAGACAACCATCATGGGTCCCACGCAAACACAACAAACATAAACGTTCAGATGGCTGTGCTGTTGTGGTATGAAGCCCTCTACCCTGGTTATGTCCCTGGTTTATGAAGTTGACGACGAACTGTAATGAAATTAAAGCAGCTTCTGTTTTCCATCGCTGTAACTTTCTACGAGAATGAGACTGACAGCGTTGTCATGTTGTTATTTCTGTACCGTATGAGTGACTAACGTGCCCAAGTCCACTTTAACAAATTGAGACTGAAGTCCCCACTTCCGTTGTGTGATTGAACACCCTGCATCTTGATTTCATAATAGCTGATTGTCCATTAGCCTGCCCCCCCATTTAGGCTGCAGTATATGACTTGTCGTGCTCCCTTTGTTACATTTATCATCAAGTTCCCCCCACCCTTGAGACCCTCGGTTTAAATACCTTTAGCTAAACGTAATCCCCACATTTCCCACAGTGTAACTGTAACTGGAATCTGAGGCTGTCTGGCATCCTTGTGTGTCATCTTTAACCTCTTAAGATTAAAGATTCAGTTATTTATTGTCATTGTACAGGACAGCAACACTGTTTGATTTCTTGTGTAAACGAAAACTCAAGTCAAGATATGTAAACAATATGTGTAATATGGTTAATACTGTAAATATATGCACTGTACAAATGGATAAGTAGTATATGGTAATGCCCAGGGGGTTCAGATTTAGTGTCCCTTAGTGAGAGTCCCTTAGTGAGTGTCTCTTAGTGAGTGTCCCTTAGTGAGAGTCCCTTAGTGAGTGTCTCTTAGTGAGAGTCGCTTAGTGAGAGTCCCTTAGTGAGAGTCCCTTAGTGAGAATCTTTTAGTGCCCGGTTCAGCCTGGTTAGCATGTTGGGGTCAGTCTGGTGGTGTAGTCTCTGTATGCCTTGCAGCTTCTGCCTGATGGTAGCAAAACAATAATGCAGGCGATGGGTCCTTGTGGATGTTTGTCAAGATATGTTCTTGTCAGCACAGAACCTCCGCTGGATATTGATTTCATCTGGTTCCTCTATCCGCAGCTTCACTATGGTTTGAGGCTCCAGGTCCACCTGCTCCATCCTTCCAGGAAACTCCTGGCGTCCGCGGGCAGGGGAGCCTGCTGCCGGGACTTATGGCCGTGCACCTGTAAGGGGCCGCCGAGCTTCCGTGTCTCCTCTCACCAGACTACGGTCTCCGCTTACGTCTCTGGGGCTCTCCTGGAGGCCACAGCTTCCATCGGGGCTCGCACTGCCATCCCCTGCCTGGCCAGCTCCTCTGGAAAGACTATGCTGAAAGGTAGGTGAGACGCCGCTCTGTCGGAGGTGAAGAGGAGAACCGGGGGTGACCACAAACCAGAAAGTCGCGGGGGCTCTGTTATTACTCACAACCCACAGAGCTGGCACTAACGAATCGTTACGGAGGATGCCTGTGTGCAGGTTTTGGCCAAATCCAGTTAACCACACGGCCACAGGTACTTACATATGCGGTCACTGACTCACTAGCACTGCAAAACCGCCAACGCTTGCCGGCCTCAGCAGCAGTGTGCAGCCTAGTGGGTTAGGGATCTGTGACCAGAAAACTGTGGGTTTAAATCCATTCATATCACCGTTAGGTCCAATAGCAAAGCTCATAATCTCAGTCATTCCTGGGACACTGACTGCACTCTGCTCTCTGATTCTCACTTGTACATTGCTTCGGATAGTAGCATTTACATTTAATAAATCTATTTAATGCTTTTATGCAAAGTAAACAGAAGGTTTATAATAGTTTTTAACGTGTGCTTCCTGGAAATCGAACCCACAACCTTTAAATGGTCAGTGCATAAAAAAGCATCTGCTGAATAAATGTAAATGTAGAGTTTTTCTTTTTACTGGCTCTCAGCTTTTCAAAATGGCAAAAAGATTAATACAAGAAATAAGTAAAATTGTATAATGTAGGGACCTCAAAGTGTAGCTACAGGTATTACCTTATATGTCTCATATGTCATTCCCGACAAAGCAGTGGACAGGAACGTATTCCAGCAGTATCTTACAAGGTTCAGAGAGAAATTGAGTTTCCATGGGGACAGCTGACAGTAACCATTCCACACAGTACAAATTCTCAGTGCGAGAATGTGGAAAAGGAGGGGGATTTGGTCCCGTTATGGTCTGTCATTGCTGAACACGCTGTGCAGTGTAAATAGTGGCTGTGGTTTTGGACTGGGGCCGGGGGGGGGCAGCTGACTGGTGACGGATGACCCGAGACTGGCGGTGCACCCAGAACACGCCTGCGGCAAACGCATTCTGGGGGGGGTGAGATTTCGCAGTCTGACCCCGCTGTCCCTTCCGCGCCGTGAGCCAAGGCGGTACGCTTGTGTAAGACGAGCTCCGTCTCTCTCTCCCTCTGTCAAAAAGGGAATTTAAGAAAAAAAGTGACCGATGCCAGGTGGCCTGGCTTTGAAGAGTGCCCCCCCTCCCCCCCCCCAAGCCAGATCATTCCTCCATCCAGCCATTACGAAGGATGCCCTGCTCATGGTCCTCCTGGTGTCCTTGGCACTCTTCCCGCTCATAACACGTGTGAGATGCAACGGGAGAGGGGCTCGTCCTGTAGCCCCTTGAACTTCCACTCGGTGTCTCAGTTGGCGTCCGGGTGACGCACTCTCAACGTGTTGTTCTCAGGCGCGGTCTGACCTGTTCATTTCGCTTATTTTGTTTGGTATACGCCCTTTAAGCTCTCTGGGTGTCTACGGCAGTGCCTAACAGAATAACCGTTCTGTGGCCAAGACGTTAATCCGATCGCAGCTTTATTCTAAGTTGATGCATTTTCCTCAAAGCATATCCCCAGGACCCTGCTCATAATAAAAAGTCAAAAGATGGATGGATGGATGAATGAATGGTTCAATAAATACTCAGTATGTAAGTTTTGATGCTGCAGTTAGAATACGAGTACTGTACATATGTTTGAAATCCAGTTTAAGGAACTATACCAAAGTATCCATCGCTGAGATAAACTCCTGCCTTTTATAGCATGGGGATTATAGAACTCGTATATTAACTCTTCTGAATTGAGGTTATCCAATAGTTGCAAGAGACTTCAAAATGCATCAGTCCCCTGCATCAGTTGAGGAGAACCGGGTTCCAGTCTCGAGCTGGTTGTTGCAGGTATTAGCAGGATCCACTATGCTAATTCAGTTGCAGCTGATTGTTTGCAGGGTGGGGAATTAAGCTTGAAGGGAATATTCGTAGCAGGTTAATTAGTGAATAAGGGTGTTTTTGCAAAAGGGGTGGGGTAATGTCAATGTAATCTCAGGATCAGGCTTTGTAAGCGGCCATCCAATTTGAGGGTGGTTTAGATGTGCTCCTCGTGTGTAAGAGAGATGCTGCAAAGCAGGTTTAGTGAACTTCACATGGCTCCGGGTTAATTTGCACTTTACACGCAAGAAAGCAATTATTTGTTTGGTCTTTTATTTTGTTATGGATGGCTATCGTTTTCACTCTCCCGATGTCCTGTGCGCATCTGCAGACTGCGCTCCTGAAACGCTGTCTGGCCGTTTGCCATGAGGAAAACCAGACGCCCTCTCGTTTAAATCGTACTTTAGTCATGCGGCAGAGCCCCCGGACCTCTTTTTGTTTGAAGTTGAATAGAATATATTGTGCTTCGCTCTGCCTGCTAGCCTGCGCGTACCTGCAAATGAGCCTGGAGTGAGAGAGTCCTTCTGGGACTCAGGATTCACATCACCTGAATCCCCTCTCAGGTTCTGTAGGACTTCTTTCTTCATTCCTTCCTTGTCTTTACGTCCCCTATTTACTGCCTGTTCACTCCTGCCCAGGTGTGCTCACTTATTGAGTGAGTTCAGTGAGTCACTACCTGGCACCGAGGCACCGTGACTCTCCGTCGGCATTGTTTCGGCGTCTCATGAGTCACCTGACAACTTCTCTATTTTTCTGTTGGCTTTGAGGAACTCGCTGGCTTTTAGTAAACGGCGTGCTGCATGCTGCTAGTATGGGTTACGGCGGCGTGGAATGGTCCAGCTGAGTCGCCCCTCTGCGCTTCTGACGCTGGGTTCGGTAAAGACTCCGCGAGTCTCCTGTCCCTCCCCGTGAGGTCCGTGGTGAGCACTTGTCAATTTTATTGTTGCTTATTAAATAGCTAGTGGTTGGGAGGTGGGCGGGGGCATTCAGGTGGCTGTCCCCCCCCCTCAGGAGTGGTGCGGGTGGCCTCTTTCATGTGCCGGTAACTGGAAGCCTGCTGGAATTGCGGCTCGTGTGCTTGGGGCCAGCTAGCTGCAAGGAGACACGCTGAGCGACACTCACGGGAACACAGCTGCCGCCGCAATCGCTCGCCGCGGACCCCACCCGGCACCGGCCAGAGCCCGGATACGCGATCCCGCCCCCCCCTTGCCCCCACCCGTGCTGATGAAGCCCTCGCAGAGGACTGACTGCCGGCTGATCAGTGAGTGCACGTCCCAGCTCCCTGGGAGCCTCTTGTTTGCGTGGGTTCATTTATTATTGAACGGGAGCTCCGTTGATCCGCTTGACAGCTCCTCATATTCAGGTGTTTTTCTTCTCTTTTTTTTTTTTGTCCAGACACAGCTGCACACGTAGGGTGTAAAATGTGCCAGAAATAGAGCTGCCTGCAGAGTCTTAAACCCATTTGCTTGGATACCGGTGCTTTCCGCAGTCCAAACGGCAGTCATTTATAATCCTGTTTTTGCTTCGTTATTGTTGCCTGTTGGTTTGTCATAATGTAGTGTCGGCTTGACAGGTGATCCAGAATGTGTCGTCTCATGTCATGTGTGTGTGTGTGTAGATACAAAAGACTCTCTCCAGAGGTGCACCAGCACGCGGTCTTTCGACAGTTTTATTCCGTGTTTGTTGGTCTTTGCACTTTTTTGATGATTGCGATTTGGATAAAAATTGTTGTTGTAGGTACAGAGTAATGTTTTTTTGTTTGTTTGTTTGTTTTGTAAATATCTGCAGGAAAGGCTTGAATGTAGATGTTGACACCATCTTACCATCTTAAGTGAATATTAAAACTCAGTTCATTACTTGGCGTAGCAAAGTAACTGAATCTTCTAGTGAGTGTTTTGTCAACGCCTCATGTGTACACAGGGTCATTGTTGTCATTTGTTTAGTGGTTCACAGGCATACGTGCACGCGCACACACACAAACACACCATGTCCTAATACAGCGCCATTTATCTTGCTCAAGGTTCCCTGCAGAGGTCTGTAATTGCAAGCGGTACATGTTGAACACTCCGTTCTTTTCCAGACACTCTGTTTTCAATGAGTGGTGGCACACAGATGTCTAAAGCGCTATGTGTGCTGCCCGCGTGGATTTCCACACCTATAGGTCTCCGGCCTGCATTACTTATTTGTTGTGGCTGTTTTTGTGGACACGCGTGAGATGTAACATACTGTAGGAATCGGGGACTGTGGGGAATGGCTCTGAGTGGAGTCATGATCTCGGTGTTGCTACGGTGATTCAAGGCGAACTTAAAGTAGCCAGAATGTCACGGAAGCTGGTCTTGCCCTTTGTGCGTGGTAATGGGGAATGCGAAGAGTCACCATTCGGGAGGGGGGGTAATGGGGGTGGGGGGTGTCTGAGCATGGCTGACTTAGCACCGTAAGTTGG
>JAODKE010000044.1:9548092-9560465 GCA_026779605.1 Mormyrus hasselquistii
ATCTTTCAAACACACATGTGCATAAGCAGGGATTGTTACCAGGGATTATCACTACTGTGATACTACACCGCACTATAAACACGAGACTTAAGACCAGGGAGCGACTAGTGCGATAGGTGGGAATTCCCCGTTTCTACATTGCCGTGGTGACAAACAGGCGGTGTGAAGCAGGCGGCGGGAATGCAACGATTTGGGTGTGGACTTACAGGTAGGAAAATCCATTCATTTGTGTTGTTCGGGACCGAGATTTAGGTGACGACTAAGGGGATTTGACGACTTACAAGCGGCGATTTACACAAGGAATTTTAAAGGAAACATCATCAGGAAAAATCGGGACTTTTGCTTGAGCGTCAACTTGTGCACATTGACGAGTTACAAGCCGGCGACTTAGACCAGTTTTACTGTATGTTCTATGCGAAGTATATTGTCTGGTCAGTGTGTAAATGTTTGCATGTGGTAGTGTATTGTTTAGTAAATGTGTAAGTGTAGCACCATGGGCTCAGGGAGACGATATTTCATCCCAAATATATACAGTCATGTGCTGCATAACAATGTTTCAGTCAACAACAGACACGTACATTGGTGGCCCAATTAGATTTTAACGGAGCCGAAAAATTCCTATCACCTAGCAACATCTCAGATGTCGTAACGTTGTAGCACAATGCATTACTCGCATGTTTGTGGTGATGCTCGTGTAAACAAGCTAGTCGGTAAAAAGTAGAGCACAATTACAATCTACTTCATTATCAATATTTGATAATGATACATAATAAATGATAAACAACTATGTTACTGATTGATGTATTTACTATACTGTAGATTTTATCACTATTTAGGCCGGACCCTATTGCCTGGGTTTGTGTAAGTACTCGTAAGACAGTGACATCACCTAACAACACATTTCTCAGAATGTATCCCCGTCGCCTAGCAACGCATTACTGTACGTGCACATTGATGGACTGACAGTAAAGGTCTCTTGGATCTTGACGAAAAACTTCATCATTCAGAAGCCCGGATCGTGAGTTTGAGGGGCGTAAACTGATTCTGAAGTCATGTTTAGCTTTCTGGCGCTGTCCAGTAAGACGGCCTAGCTCTGTGGTATATAAATAAATATTGTTATGTTCATGAGCAGCCTGGTGTTTGTTGAGACAGGAAGCCAGTTAGTCATCGGATTCATCTCATGCTCGTGTCGAGAGGACAGCCAGGGACATTGATGGATATGACCGTTCAGCTTCTGTTTTATCTCTGACTTCTGAACAGGTTTGTCTGATGACAAGAGCTACCAGCCTTGGGTGAAAAAGCACTGTTCAGCCATGAGGAACTGACCTGAGAATGTGCCGTTCACTCTGGGTTTTTTTGTTTGTTTGTTTGTTTTTTTAGAGTTTCCCACACATTGTCCTGCAACGCTACACTCAAAGGTTTGCTCTTTACAGGGGTCAGTCTATGCAGAGAGCTCCTCTGTTGTACATTCACTAAGTGCTTCAGGGCTGTATTCCCACAGCCCAAACCACCCCACCAGCATCCCATATGGACGATTTAGGGGTTTCAGATTTTCCACTAGCCTCTCAGTCACTATCACACGTCGCTTCCTGTTTCTGAGCTTAGAACGCTTGTCATCCTATACATACCAGAACCGGTTTGACCCATGTTTTGAGTCGTCGGATTTGAGTTGCCGGCTTACTGGCACGACCCTGCTTCCCTGGACTGTAAATGATGTAGAAGAGTGGAATGGCTATTAATAGGTCACAATAATAAACTGGTAGGATGCGGAGCTTCCGATCGCGTCCTGGGCTCTTTCCCTTTTGCAGAATATGTGTTTGCTGCTCTGGATGCCTGCTTTGATGTCTTTGCTGTCCTGGGACTGAGGACAGAAGCCTCTGACCCTGCTAGAGGATTTTCTCACCAAATTGGATTACTGCAGACTCACTGATGTAATGCCAGCAAAGCTAAGGTCCACGTTGCTTAATCACGGTGTCGTGTTGCAGATGCAGGTCCAGCTCCATGTATCTCCAGGTCCTATTTTTATCGTGGGCTCTCAAGGGGGTCAAAGTGCTCCCCCAGCACCCATTGTTAGCTGAACAAGAAGCTTGGGCTTCCTGAAAGTATTACTTAATCATTATTCTTTAAAATTTAGTATTTCATTTACTTGAAATGCTGGTCCATAATCTGATTTCACACAGGAGCAGACAAACACATTCCTGACAGTTGAGATTTAAGTAAAGCCTTGTTTGTAATTTGTATTTTTTCTGCATTTATGGAAACCATCATGAAAATGCATTTCTTGGTTGTTGTTTTTTTTGTACCTCTCTGGGTTCTCTGGGGAGTTTTTGATTGTTCTTCACAGAAGTGTAACATGATATCTGGGAAATGTTTCTTTTTTGTTTTTTTTTTTTTCCCTGGCCTGACATTTCCAGAAAAGGCCAGATAGATGTGCTCTCATCATCCAGGACTTACAGTCAGAACCTTGTTGGTGTTTATGTAATAGAATTGTTTCTGAGCAGCATTTGAGACTCTACACAACAGGGGAAAACCAAGTGTTTTCCACTCTGTCCTGCCATATTCCTGGATAAAATGCTTGAAAAAAATGATTTTGTGTACAGTACTTTCATATTAGTCCATGACTATTGAATATTGTTTTGGATTACTTTAAAAAAACCACAATATTTAGTTCTCTTCACTGCTAGATTTGGAGAATAGAAATGTCTATATTTCTCTGCACATACAGTACTAGTCGAAAGTCTGAACGGATCTTTGGAAAATCATTTGTTTTCCAACCAAATAATGACCCTAAGCGCACCTTGAGGTTATATAGCAAGTTTTTTCTTATCACCAAGGAACAAGATGGAATTCTGTTATAAATGATGTGGTCCCCACAATCCCGACCTAAACCCTATAGAGTTGGCTTGGGATGAGTTGGATTGAAGAGCAGGTAGCCAACTTGTGCCCAGAACTTGTGGAAATTCCTTCAGGCCTGTTGGAGAAGCATTCCAGGTGGCTACATCTGGAAACTGGTTGATAGAATGCCAAGAGTCTGCAACGCTGTCATCGAAGCAAAAGGGAGCTGTCTTAAAGAGTCTAAAGTTTGATCAGATCTTGAGATGTTGAACATTTCTCTTGATCGTGGCAGTATTTGATATGCATTGCTTCATTGTTATGAGGTATTTTACTACAAGGCGAATAACGGCTAAAATAGATACAAATGCATTAAAAGCAAATGATTCCCGATTTTTGACTGTCACTACGTATTGTTTTCAGCCTGTAAGTCGAACTGGAAATGAAAAGGTCACACTGGTGAGGTTGCTGTGTCCGAATTTATTATAAAATGAAAGACAAAAACATGCTATCAGCAGGGAAGAAGCCCAGTGATTGTAGTAGCTACACAGTTAGTTAAGGCTACGATTAGAGATCTCAACAACCACAACTTTGGATAACTGGCACCCAGTGAGGCTCATGCCTAACAGCTGTGGAAATGAAGTTGGATAAATTGGCAGAGAGCCCCCCCCCCCCCCCACAATGAGTGTCTTCAAGTTTATATTCTATCCCAGAATCCTTATTTGTGTTCACCCACATGTTTGTTACATATAAGTCGATGCGGGGCCGGGGCCACAGGGCCACTGGCCCCAGCTGAAAGCTGATTGGCTCCAGCTGAAAGCAGATTGGCATCAGAGAGTCTCCTTCCATGTCACTCTACTATTTTAAACAAATCATTAGCTAATAATAAGGTTTTCCCTTCTGTAGGAATTATAGCCGCTCTTACGCCCCCCCTAGCCCCCCCCCCCGCTCCTTCTTTTAACTTTCCTCAAAATATTCTTGCTGTATATATGTTTCGGGATTTAACGTCTGTAAGTCTGCTAATGACTGACAAAACCTTGAGACACCAGCAACAAGGATCACTCTCTGTCTCAAGTCTGACTTCATGCTATATAACCCAGTGGCGTTTTTAGCGTAGCGTCTGTCACTGGTAACTGGGTTTCTCCAGCTCCAACTCGGCCCCGTAACCATTACGGGTTTAAAGGCCTAAATTGTCACATGAGAAATCGGGGAATGCTGAACTTCCAACCTCCATTTCCCAAAAGGAGCTGAAACAATTGGGCTATTTTGGTTTGGTCTTAATTCGGTTGAGATAAGTGTTTACTTCACATAATTCGGAAATGTACCCTATGGCAGTGACCACACAACACGTTATGAGTTTTCCACTGACTTTCTCATAGAATCACAGAATTCAGGACTGTTCCTTTTTTTTTTTTTAATCACTTAAAAAAATTTCCGACCATGAACCTGAGGTCCGTTCTCATTTAGTTTTTGTTTGGATGGCCAAACACAGTAGGAACTGTATTTCTCATAAACAAATGAAAGAAGAGAATACTTAATGCTTTGGACCTGGTGCAGTTTTTCGTTTAAATGAGAGAAGTTGTTTAAATGTGCAGTGTTTCACCCTTTAAGAAATGCAACGTTCATCTACTGTCCTGGTTCTCCGTGTCTCAGGTGAGCTCATGGGTGACCTGGCTCATCCTGACTGCCGGCTCCATGGAAGAGAAGAGGGAGGTCTTCTCCTACCTGGTGCACGTGGCCAAGTGCTGCTGGAACATCGGAAACTACAACGCAGTTATGGAATTCTTGGCAGGGCTCAGGTGAGGTATGGGTCAACTGTAGGGTTGTCATGAGGTGTTTGCTGAAGGCTTGTGTTACAGTGACACTCTTTTTAGAGGTCTTAGTTGGGCTGGTAAGAGTAACATCTTGAGAGCATTCTTGGCAGGTTTCAGTTGAACTACAGTCATTTTGGGGGAGCCCTAAAAAGTTGCATAGAAGGTTGACAGTGTTCCTCCAACTGTGCTGAAAAAACTCACGGTTCGGCCTTCTGCTCACCCTCATAACTTTTGTCATGGCCACAGGTCTCGTAAGGTTTTAAAGATGTGGCAGTTCATGGACCAGTCGGACATCGAGACCATGCGCAGCCTGAAAGACGCCATGGCGCAGCATGAATCCTCGTCCGAGTACAAGAAGGTGGTGAACCGGGCCCTGAATATCCCCGGCTGCAAGGTGGTGCCCTTCTGCGGGGTCTTTCTGAAGGAGCTCAGTGATGCCCTCAACGGGACGGCGAGCCTCATCAGCCTGCGGCCTCATTTCGACTCCCAGGACAACTCCATCGAGGTAGGACGTAGTATCCTACCCCTGATCGCTATAGCAACTTAAATGTGGGCCCCTCCTGACCAGAGATTCCCGGAATCCCTTCAGTTCGTGACGGGATACGGGGGGCAGGATCGCTTCCTGCGTCGCGTCGGGAAGGACGGCCTGCACAGCCCGGACAAGGAGTCGACCGTCAGCAACATCCTGCAGACCATCCGCAGCTGTAACCGGAGCCTGGAGTCGGAGGAGCCAGAGGAACACATGCGAGATAGACCTCCCAGCCTGAGGCACTCTCTCCGAGAGAGGGGCCGGAGCCAGTAAGTACCCAACACACATAACCCTGCCCCAGGTCAGGAAAACCGTTCATATTCACACATGCAGACCAACAGAGTTACCACATTATCATCACATGCTAGATGACAGCTGTTTTTCATATTTAATATAATCTAATAAATAAACCTGCAGTTCATGAGGCAACCTCAAAAAGCCTTTATATACCTGAAAAGTACAGAGTTACCGTTTGGATCTGTTATAAGGTTAAGCTGTTTAATAACCAAAAGCATATTGGCGCAAGTTCAGTGGAGTTTAAAGGTAGGGAGCATGAAATGAAGACAAGTGGCACCGTTAAACAGGTCGGTAAACCACACCTCCTTGTGTCTGTAATGTAAGCCAGGTGTTCTCATATCTGAAAGGTTTGAGGAGTTTAAGGAGTGTGGTACAGGTAATAGCTTTGACCTGGATTAGTAGGTATTGTCATCAGGCTGGGTAGATACACACATGAGTTTGAGAATGAAACAGTAGTTTGCCAAGGAGAAAATTCGACGGTGATGACTGGACTGGATGATGGTGCGTGGCTTTGCAGGCTAAACCTCTGTGCCTGTGATCAGAAGGTCGCAGGTTCGATCCTGGCCTCAGTAGAACAGTCACATGTCTGTGGGCTCTTGACTGAGGCCCTTGATCCCCTGCTTGCCACAAGGTGGCGACCGTTAGCTCTGACTCCCAAGCTTGTTATCGTCTGTGTGGTCTCATGATGAGCACGACGGCATAAAACAAAAGAGAACTTCCCCATGGGAAATAAAGTATCACTATAATTTACATATGCATAGCTAATGGTTGCCGTTTTATAGGCTTTGGCCACAATTTGATTGTAATTTTGCGTAATACGATGTAACTTATTATAAAAACCATCCAATTTGGTCTAGGGGTAATTCCTGGGGGGCAATTAGTTGGAATCTGGTCTATAATGATGATTATTTAATGGTGTCCAAATGAATGACGTGAATTCCGTATTTTCTTTTGCCAGTCTCTTAGCCCGTATAACATTTTTGTTTCGCCACCACTTGACAAAGCTCAAAAACGCACCGTGAAATAGTTTTATAATAATTGTGTCTTTAGTGCTGACTGAGCAAAAGAATTTGGAGCACAAACACACCACTGAAGCCTTTTGATCATGACGTCGAGCTGCTGCTGTTTTGTTTGCTTGGTTTTTGTTTCTTAATGTAATTAGTTTAATTCGTTTAACTCCACTTCGGAACGAGATGTCGCAGGTGCACTAGTTTTCTGCTGTTTCCTGGCGCCCGCCTCTTAGTATCCTAGCGACGGCTCGCATTTGCCAAAGTGACTCCCCCCCCCCCCTTTCTGTTTGAAATTCACTCTTAAAACATTACCTAATTTGGCTTATTACAGAAAATTGACTTATGAAAAGGAAAACAGGATGAAGGGCATATTAGATTTCATGAATCGGCAAACACATTTCATGATCAGTACTGTGCAGCTGTGCATTTTTTCTAAATTACTTTTTGTGCGACAGTGATGTTTTCACTCAGTTAAGCGAGGCTGACAGTGGAGGAGGGCATTCTGGGAGCCAATCGGCTTTCAGCTGGGTTCAGTGCCCCTGTATAAGCCCCCCCAGCTGTGCTCTGTCAAGCCTCCCTGTTTTCCACGTGTCCCCAAGTGTCTTTACTTTAAGTTATGCCTTGAGTTTTTTCGCTTCTGGTGAAGTCACCGCAGCGGACGAACCATCCCCAAAGCGTGCCGCCCCCCCGCCGAGCCCCCCCGCCGCCTACCTCTGACCTCTCCTCTCCTCTTTCCCACTTCTCCATCTTAATTCACTGCCTCTCACGGACACGTCTAAGTCAAACCGTGTCTTGTAAGTTGGCCTTCCTGCTTTTTTTCCCTCTTCGCTTCTGTTCGTGACGTTTGCATGCTGCCTTTTTATGTCAGTTTGACATTTTGCGGGAGTTCGAAGCGACGGAATTCAGCCCCTAGTAGATTACCGACAGTTTTGGGGTAGTTTCTGATTGTTGGGGCAGTTTACGTGCAGACCGGAGACGTCCCTCTGGACAGCCATGGAGAACGCTGGTGCCATTACGGCTTCTTAGACACGGGAAAGACGGGAGAGATGTAGGCCTGATCCGTGATCTTCTTGACCAGCAGGTTTTTTGTGGGAGACCTCTCCGACTCTGAGGGTGATCTGTCGGAGCAGGGGAAGGAGGGGGACTTCCAGGGTGTGGAGGAAACTCCCAAAGCTTTCGGCCACGGTACAGAGCTCATCCCGTGGTACGTGCTCTCCATCCAGGCCGACGTCCACCAGTTCCTCTTGCAGGGGGCTACGGTCATCCACTACGACCAGGAGTCCCACCTGACCGCCCGCTGTCTCGTGAGGCTCCAGCCGGACAATTGCTCCCTGACCTGGACCAAGTTACAGGGTAGCTGTCCTTCCAATGGAAAAGCAAAGCACGTGACTGTAGGGGGCGGTGTTGAGCCCGGCCACAGCAAAGCCCAGTACAGCGGACATGTGGTGCTGAATGGGCTGGCAGATGGGCTTCTGGACCTTTCTGTCGTGAAGGCGGTGTTCATGGGCCACGCGGGGGTGGACATCCACGCCGTGTGCGTGCAGAACAAGCTGTGCAACATGAGCCTGGCGCAGAATGCGGTCACTTTGCTCTACGGGCTGCACACCACTGACAACAGGCTGCTGCACTTCGTCGCCCCCGGTTACACTGCGCGCATGCTGTGCGAGGGGCTGCAGGAGCTGGCCAGCGCCGCACGCAACATCAGGGGATTTCCTGACCAGAGGCTGCAGTGGCTGCGGAGGCAGTACGTCAGCCTGTACCAGGTACGCTGTCAGTGACATTATTCACTATCAACAGCAGGGGGCATTTGTCCTGTTGGGACTATTCCAGAATTTACGGGTAGAATCCTGCGCTAGCTAATTATGGGGATGTTATTACCCTGAGAGATGATGGATGGATGGGTGGATGGATGAATGAACAGATGTGTGGACAGATGGTTTATAAGATAGATAGACAGAAAGCTAGTTAGCTTGGCATATAGTGGCCTGTCATGACAGTTGTATCATTGTTTTTAACATGTCTGAGCCCTGCTTTAGTTTGTACCTAAATCAGCTGTAATGGGCCCTTTGTGATTGGTCCTCCAGGAGGACGGCAGGTACGAAGGCCCCACTTTGGCCCAGGCTATAGAGCTGTTCGGAGGCCGGCGCTGGCCCGTGGACCTCAGCACCGGCACCATCCCCGGCAAGGGCAGCCCGATGGCTACCAGCGGCACCAAGAAGAAGAAGAAGGTCCTCATAAGGGTGAGGATCTGCAGCTCCGCGAGCTGAGCCACGCCGTTCTCTCGCGTCTCATGTGCACGCCGCCTCGCCTGACGCCTGTGTTTTGTCGCATCGGCACCTCCCAGGGCGACAGCGGGGACGTCACGGACGACGAGACCATCTCACGCAAGACGAGGGTCAAGGAGACATTGGGCCGGACTGGGTCTGACCCGTCGGACTGTGTGGATCAGGACGACCCAGGTGGGTCTACCTGCCGTTCCTGCTCCCACTCCTCTGTGTCATCGAGGCATCGTGGCCGCCGGTCTTACACCATCGGCTTTTCCCCACAGAGGACGGATCTGCCTTTGGCTTCCCGGGCCCCTTCTCCCTGGCGCCCGGTAAAGCCCCTCCCCTCAGCGGCTCCTCCACTCTCCCTGCCCGGCCTCACACCTCCCCCGTCCTGTCCTCCAATGCCAAGGGCCAGGTGGGGTAAGTCGCCGATCCGGAGATTCCTGTCTATGCTTGATCATAGGCGTGGATTGTAGGTGGTTCAAGATGGCAGGTAGCTGCATGTTCCACATGGCTGAATTTTACCTAACGTCTTGAAAATCCTCCCTTGCAGTTCTTGAACCAGGTTCAACGTTAGTGACCTAGAAACCAAAAACATAATGAATCTTTAAGTGTGTCACTGGACGACACGTTTGGTCGATTCTGAAGTTCACGATGGAAACTCCCTCGTTTTTCTCTCTCGCTGACCTGACCGACGACCCGTGGACGATGTTCCATGCTGCATCGTTGCAGAAGCAGGACCAGCCAGAGCTGGCACGGCCGGGGAAGGGCGCCCCTGAAGGGCTTTCAGAACCTCACGCTCTCCGATAGCGTGATGACCTTCACCGAGTTTGTGGAGCTCTTCAAGTCCTTCAGGTAATAACGTCCATGCACGTGCCAGAAGGTTCCGGATTGAGGTTGCCTATGTGTAGGGGAAGACTCATCATCACTCTTTCTGCAGCATTAGAAGCAGGAAGGATCTGAAGGATCTGTTCGACACCTACGCCGTGCCCTGCAGTCGCTCCACACCGGGCCAGACCCCACTCTACACTAACCTGAGGATAGACGATAAAATCACTGGCATGCAACCTGACCTCGGTGCGTTGTCATTATGTTTTTTTTCAACCCTTGTCAATAATATCTTGATGGACCTGATTGAGGATGATAGGTACCTACTGTACTCATTCATGCAATACCAGAAAGTTCTTCACATGACATTATTTCTTGGAGACAAGGTTGGGGGCTGTAGAAAGCCATGTTTTAGAGTGCTTCCCCTTTAAGAAGATCTTCATTGGTGGATGGTGGTTTTGTTGACGTACCTCCTGCCGTGTTCTTGTTAGACCACTGCTCTTTTGACATGTTTTCCTTCACAGACCTTGTGATGTTTTGCTCCCTTTTTTGAATGCAGACCTCCTGACACGCAACGGCTCCGACCTGGGCCTCTTCATCCACACCCGGCAGCAGATGTCAGACAACCAGAAGCAGATCTCTGATGCCATTGCGGCAGCCAGCATTGTCAACAATGGCACCGGCGTGGAGAGCGCCTCATTGGGTGTGCTGGGACTGACCATCCTGCAGCTCAACGACTTCCTTGTCAACTGCCAGAGGGAGCACCTGACCTACGACGAGATCCTGAGCATCATCCAGGTGGGGAGGAGCACACGGCGCCCCCAGGAGGCCAAGGAAAAAAAGAAACAGCTTTTGTCGCCCGAGTTGTCAGAAATACATCATGCTCTGATCTTCATTTACAGTATGAATTGGAGAACAAATTTGAAAACAAAAATGCATTCAGATTCTGTCTGTTTCTCAATCACCAAATGTTGCTTGAAAACCTTGGTCAGATGAAGGCCGTGTCACATTTTAATCTCTTTCTTTTCATTCTTAGAAGTTTGAGCCCTCTGTAAGCATGCGGCAGATGGGCTGGATGTCTTTTGAGGGTTTTGCCAGGTAAGTTTATATTGGCTCATGCCTTTTATCGTGAACATTTCGGTTTAACTTTCAGATAAAGGAAACCTTTTCTTAATAGAGTGCAATCACTGCACTTTAAATTTAGTCACTATGTTTTGATTCTGGGCTTTAGGTTTCTGATGGACAAGGACAACTTTGCCTCTACGATTGAGGAATCCCAGGTGAACCTGGAGGATCTTCAATACCCTCTGTCTTACTATTACATCGAATCGTCACACAACACATACCTCACCGGCCACCAGCTCAAAGGAGAATCCTCTGTGGAGCTCTATAGTCAGGTGAGCTCTTCAGTCCCGACTGCCATCGGTCATCTTCTCTGGTCTGGCAGCTTTGGGGAAGATCCCTGGAATCCTTCGCATCTCAAACACACAGTAACTTTCCGTAACTTTCAAAAATATCACTTTGCCTGGCTAGGGCTGATGAGGATCTCTGCAAACCCCCCCCAGGTGCTGCTGCAGGGCTGCCGGAGCGTGGAGCTGGACTGCTGGGATGGTGATGATGGGAAGCCTGTCATTTACCACGGCCACACGCTCACGACCAAGATCCCCTTCAAGGTTGGGGCTCAAGACCCACAATCCTCTTCTCTCTCATGTCATAAGTGAAACAAGATTATGTTGCAAGTGAATGCAAGATTAAGGAGTGCTGCCTTTTATTTTTTGTATTTAGTATTTATTTTTAGATTTCACTGCAACTTCAGTTCCTTTTTTTGTACTTCCAGGATGTGGTGGAGGCAGTGAATCGTACAGCTTTCACTAAATCAGACATGCCTGTCATCATCTCCATTGAGAACCACTGCTCCTTACCCCAGCAACGCAAAATGGCAGAGATCTTCAAGGTACCTCTGTCTAGTCAAAGTCCTTGGTGTCTTCTAGAGGTTTTCTAGAGGGTCATGGTGAACTGCTTCCCCTTTCTTGGGATTTTAATCTCTGCTTGATTGTGGAGATGTTGTGTCTCCCTGTGTACAGACTCGCAGAGACTCGCACAGACTCCGGGGATGGTTTTTGTCATCTTCTGGATTTTTGTTTTCATTTTCCCCCACAGAACGTGTTCGGGGACAAGCTGGTGACGAAGTTCCTCTTCGACAGCGACTTCTCCGATGACCCCCTGCTTCCTTCCCCCCTGCAGCTCAGGGGCAAAATCCTGCTGAAGAACAAGAAGCTGAAAGCCCACCAGGCCCCCGTGGACATCCTCAAGCAGAAGGTGAAGCCCCCCAGCTGGGGACGATGGCACCGGGGGTGTGGACTCCGTGCTTCCGGGGGTGACCTGCTGAATATCCACCTACCTGCAATTTAATATTATAAGCAGGAAATTCATGGAATGGGAATAATAATAGGTGGAGGAATGTAGGCTGATCTCCTCTGACTGTTACCCCCACCACTTCTCAGGCCCACCAGCTGGCTCACATGCAGGCCCAGGCCAGTAATGGTACGCCTGCCCCCAGCCCCCCCGCCACCAACGAGGAAGAGGAGGAGGAGGAAGACGAGTACGACTATGACTACGAGTCTCTGTCTGATGGTAGGAATAGCAGAGTTTCTCTACCACGATCCCTCAGTATACAGAGTAGTTTCTGTTGCACACCGACACGGAGCAGAAACCCAGCCTGCAGAGGCATGCAGCACACGCTGCCCACACTGCAAAAGCACACAGTCCTGCAGGTTCTCATTCTGCAGAGGCATG
>JAODKE010000044.1:9563507-9580087 GCA_026779605.1 Mormyrus hasselquistii
TGACAATCCGCTGCCGGCTTTCTTGTTCTCATCTCTGCGTGTCCCGGCCCGCTCGCGCGTGTGACACCCCCCCCCCCGACCCCCTCCCCGTGTTGCTGATGGCGGCTGGCACTCCCTCTCCAGCAGGCCCCCTGGAGGGCGTCCGCGCCAATGCCGACGAGCAGGCCGCCCCGGCACCGAGCGCCAGCCCGTCACTGAGCGCCATCATCCGCACGCCCAAGTGCTACCACATCTCGTCGGTGAACGAGAACGCAGCCAAGCGCTTGTGCCGGCGCTACTCGCGGAAGCTGATGGAGCACACCAGCTGCCAACTGCTGCGCACCTACCCCGCCGCCACCCGCATCGACTCCGCCAACCCCAACCCCCTCGTCTTCTGGCTTCACGGCATCCAGCTGGTGGCGCTCAACTACCAGACGGACGGTGAGGATGGGGTCCAATGAGGAGGAGATCCGGTGAACAATATTAGGGAACCACCGCTCTGCACCTGCTGAAGCTGGAGAGCGGGTGTGGTGTGAAGAGTGTTGCCTAGCAACATGGGGGAGGTGGAGCCAACATGAGGGGCTACGAGTGGGCGTGGCTGACTAAGATTCTGTACTGATATATGGTATTTACTGGTTCGGCTTACAGGGAAATAACCATTCAGCTCTTGTCACTAACATTAATAACCGGTGATGCTTCCTGAAATGTCCAACACTAGTAATAATAGCAGTAGTGCTGTGAACAGGTGCACACTGACTAATAGAACTATAGATGTGAAACTTGCAAGATCCTTAATATGAATTTCTCCGGTAAACTATCCAGCCAATGCGAGATCAGCGATTACTGATCATCAAAAATGTAAAAGTTGTTTATAGTGAAAGCATCGACTTTGTCCAGCATTAGCTTTGCGATGCAAAGGATGCACGGCTTCAGGGCGAATGTTCTGAGCTGTCAGGCTTCACCAGAAGATGCCTTAACATTGAGCTTCAGTTTCCATTGGCCACTCCTCAGGAGCAGACAGAGGAGATACTGTTCAGTGTACTGTGACTCGTTCGCAATATTATTCTCTAGCATTTTTGAGATCGAGAATAAATTTCTCAACTTTTAACGTTGTTCCGTATAAATCGGGGTAAATCACCGCAAACGTTCTTGAGCTCTGATGTGCCCCTGGTTTGTTCCCCAGACCTGCCCATGCAGCTGAATGCCGCCATGTTTGAGGCCAACGGAGGCTGTGGCTACATCCTGAAGCCCCCTGTGCTGTGGGACCGCAGCTGCCCCCTGTACCAGCGCTTCAGCCCCCTGGAGAGGGACATGGAGAGCATGAGTCCCACCCTCTTCTCCCTCACTGTGAGCAAGTCCCCGCACATTCTACACCAGGGGTGGGCAATCTTATCCGCTCTACACCCTTCACATCACATTCCACATCCCAGCCCTTGTGCCCTACACTCCCCATTCTACACTCTAAACTCTACACTATAAACTTCAAATCTACACTCCACAATATACACTCTATTCTCCAGAATCTACACTCCTCAATATACACTCTATTTTCCAGAATCTACACTTAACAATCTACACTCTATTCTCCAGAATCTACACTCCAAAATTTACACTCCTCACTGCACGACTTGCATACATTTTTGCCAGGTGCTAATAAGGATGGATCTCATCAGCCCGTAATGTCAGCCAGGGCAGGAATGGGGGGTTTGCATGGAGGAGGGGAGCTGTATATTCAGTGTTCACATGGAGCCGTGCTGTAAACATAATGACCCAGTGGCAGAAGCTCTGTGGGTGGCGAGTCGTACCCGTGGAGTGTGGCCAATGCGGTAAACAGGCATGGCTTTGATGCAGTGCAGGCTTTTGGCTTTCCTCCATCCAGCACTTCCTGTCTTTACCTGGCAGGTCATTTCGGGACAGAACGTGTGTCCAGGCAACACGGCGGGCAGCCCCTGCGTGGAGGTAGATGTGCTGGGGATGACAGTGGACAGCAGCCACTTCCGTACCAAGCCCATCCACCGTAATACCCACAACCCCATGTGGAGCGAGCAGTTCCTCTTCCAGGTGTTCTTTGAGGATATGGCCTTCCTGCGCATCGCTGTGGTGGAGAACAACACCTCGCAAGTCACCGGTCAGAGGATCCTGCCCCTCCGGGCCCTCAAAGCAGGTGGGAGCCAGGGGTTTAGAGTAGACTTGGCTGCGCAGGACTCAGGCTTAGCTGGTGTTTTTTGGTCTGTGTGTGTGTGTGTGTGTTAACACGGCGCTGCCGTCCTTTCAGGGTACAGACATGTGCAGCTGAGGAACCAGCACAACGGGCCCCTGGAGGTATCAAGTTTGTTCATATTCAGCCGGAGGGTGGAGGAGACCCCTCCTGGGGGACAGCCTGCGTCTGCGGTAAGAGCCAGTGTGGGAGAGGGGGACATGAGCCGTACGAGGTTTACAGTGCGAGTGACACCCGCACACTAACGGCACCGTCACCGACTCCTCAGAGCCAGAGAGAAGTGTTCTCCCACCATCCGTCAAGCACCTTGTGGAACATTTGCTTTCCGGTGTTTAGTTTAACTTTTGCTTCCAGTTTATTTTAGCTGAAAGTCAGCCGCCAACACTCAGAGTCGCGCGGGAGATTTTCGTGTCGAATCGCATTGCCGCGATGGCCCCACCCTGAGCGTTTCCCATTTCGCCCGCAGCTGTTCAGCACGGAAGAGCGGCGTGCCGCCATCAAGCACAAGGTGACTGTGCACGGGGCCCCGGGACCTGAGCCCTTCGCCGTGGTCAACATCAACGAAGGGACCAGTGTCAGACAGCTGCTCCACGCTGTGAGTCTCACCATGGTCACATTGTCACGCACATTCACACACAAACACCTGCATAAAAACTAAAAGACAAACACACACCCACACACACACACAGTCAGTTGTATAATCGTATCTTTTTGGGGCCTGCTTATTCTTTTCCATGGGAAAAATGCTAATGACAACCTTAACCCCTACGCAGCCCTAAGTAACCAAACATAATACAAGACTTTTTGCATTTTTGGTTTTTTCACTGCAGTGAAGAATTTTTATAAAATAGAGTTTTCTCATATGGGGACCAGGAAACTGGTAAAAAAAAAAAAAAAACAGGTATTCATCATGTTGTGGGGACATTTGGTTTTCAGAAGATAAGGTATACCTGGACCGCAGAAACACCCACACGCACACACACAGGTACCCAAAAGATCTCCACTAAACAAGTTTTTAAATTTGATATCTACACTCACTGAGGAGTGCAGCATATACACCTGCTTCTGAACTCAATCAGCGTGTTGCTACAAGAAGAATTATGTGACTGTAAATCGATACATGCAGCACCCAGGCGGCATCTGCGGGTTTTGCTCCTGTGCATCCGGGCATCAGCGCGGTTATGACCTCAGTCCGAAGTGATTCTGAATACGGTGCGACTGCTGGTGCTGTGACGGATGTCGGTGTGAGAATCTCAGAAGCAGCCGCCCTCCTGGGATTTCCATCCCCTGGAACAGAGTTTACAGAGAATGGTGTGAAGAACAAAGGACATCCAGTGGAGTGGCATTTCTTTGGCTGAAAAGGACTTATTAATGAAGGAGCTGGGAGGAGAATGGGCAGACTCGTTAAAGCTAACAGGAAGACCACACACGCGTAAGCAACAGCACAGTATAAGCGGTGCGCTCAAAGGCTTCTCTGAATCCATATCTTGTCTGCTCTTTTGTTTTTCCGCAAACAACATTTTATTGCAAAAATATTTGACACTGGTTTGGGCAGATAGTAACAGCATTAAGCAGTACTGTCAACAGCAACTCCCCATGACCGCCATCACTACAGTGGGACGGCAGGGATTGCCGTAGATGTCTTCACTATGCTTTAGTAGCTGTTGTCTTTACTCCTTGAAATTTTGCACTTGATCTCTCATGATCTGCAATATGCAGGCATCTTGACTGCTTTTGAAGTGATTCTACCCAGTACTGCCTAGATATATCCAATCAAGTGGTCATGTCTACCTGATGATCAGTATTGCTTGCTGTGGACCTTCTGTGGGTGGTTTATCTTATGAAAACCCATCTGCTTCTTATAAATGCTCATTAATGGAGTTGTTTGAGTGTCTGGGAGGCTTTTAAGCAGTAATATACTTATGAGGTGAAATTAGATTGACACCACATGGCCTAGGATGATTATGAGGGACGGTTTGCTAATAGGTGCTGCCCTGCCCCCCACCCCGTCAGATATTATCACCGTCAGAGGCTGTGGAATATTTCCTGTGTGAGGAAAAGATACCTCTGTCAAAGGAACGTGGCGATGCCAAGAAGCAGCCTCAACAGCGCCCCCTAGCGCCCGAAGAGGAGATCCTCAGAGTTCTAAGCAGCTGGGTCCCAGAGGAGGGCTGCGTGGGTCGTATCTGCCTCAAAACCAAAGAGGAGGTACATTCTCAGCCCTCTGTCTAACAGTGTTAGTTTATCTTCAACAAGTGGCTTTTGAATTTCAAGCACCAAGAAATCACATATGTATAGTTTGAGGTTTTTATAAGTTTTTGATCCTTATTGGCTACGTACTGTATTGAGTTGACAGTATACTTAAAGGCACTGTTTAGGTATTACAGCTTCATTTGACATTTAAAGAGTACCACCTAGTGGCCCAGCTGTGTAACAGCTACTGTTGGGTAAATTAGCCACTCTCTGTTATTGAGTCTTGTTTTGTGATATAGCATTGCTGAAACAGCGTTGCTCGATTTTTGCCAGGAGTGCACTACGGCCATTAATGGCAGCTTTTACCTCCGCAGCACCTGAACAACAGAAACTCTGCGCCAGAACGCCCGGAGGAGGCAAGTGTCCCACCAGAGGAGGACACCTTCCTGGTTCAGGTGCATGACGTGTCTCCCGAACAGCCCCACACTGTCATCAAGGCTCCGCGCCACAGCACTGCTCAGGACGTCATTCAGCAGGTGACCAGAACATCTTTGCTGCCCTCTCTGCTGTCTGTTCATTTCTGTGTAAGGGCCTGGCCTGTATTTAATGCCCTCTATGGGAGGCCCTTTGGTTATACACAGCGCCCTCTGTAGGAGGCCCTTTGGTTATATATAGTGCCCTCTGTAGGAGGCCCTTTGGTTATACACAGCGCCCTCTGTAGGAGGCCCTTTGGTTATATACAGTGCCCTCTGTAGGAGGCCCTTTGGTTATACACAGCGCCCTTTATGGGAGGCCCTTTGGTTATACACAGCACCCTCTATGGGAGGCTCTTTAGTTATATACAGTGCCCTCTGTAGGAGGCGCTTTGGTTATATACAGCGCCCTCTATGGGAGGCTCTTTAGTTATATACAGTGCCCTCTGTAGGAGGCGCTTTGGTTATATACAGCGCCCTCTATGGGAGGCCCTTTGGTTATATACAGTGCCCTCTGTAGGAGGCGCTTTGGTTATATACAGCGCCTTCTATGGGAGGCCCTTTGGTTTTACACAGCGCCCTCTATGGGAGGCCCTTTGGTTTTACACAGCGCCCTCTATGGGAGGCCCTTTGGTTATACACAGTGATGTCTCCCATGTCCTCCGCAGGCACTGAGTAAGGCCAAATACTCCTGTAGCATCCTGAACAACCCCAACCCCTGTGACTACGTGCTGATGGAGGAGGTGTCCAAGGACCCCGCTAGCAAGAAGGGGTCGGCCGGCAAGCCCATCCAGCGGCTCCTCCTCGAACAGGAATGCGTCTACCAGGCGCAGAGCCGGTGGAAGGGGGCCGGGAGGTTCGTGCTGAAGTTGAAGGAGCAGGTGCAGGTGAGGTGGGGTGTGGCAGCCCCCCCCCTCCCCCACCCCCCAGTCCCTGCAGCACATTCCAGCTCAACAGCACCACAGGAAGGATCCACAGAGGGGATCGGTTTTATGAAAACTTGACTGATACCTACAGCACTGTGCCAAAGTCTCAGGCAGCCAAAAGAAATGATTTAAGCTTATTTATCTGGGCAGTAAGTGCACATTTGCTCAGGGAAAAAAAAAAAACAAAAAACACAATTTAACGTTTAAAAATATGCAAATTAAGAGTGACACAATAAAAACAACTAAAAGTTTCTTCTGTTCTCCAAAAAGTTTCTGATATCTGCTAGATGAGCATGACTTCAGTTCCCAAACCTCTCCTCAGGGACACCTCAGCAATTCATGTTTTTATTAAAATTCACCAACAGCTCACTTAATTAACTTGAAGTCAGTGATATATTGGTCAGCTATACGGGGTGTGTTAGTGGTCAAGTCAGAAAAAATTCTGGGTGTATTGGATGGTTGTTGAAGACTGGGATGACTTTAGCAGAGGGTTTGAAATGGCTAAGCTAACACAGCCAGCATACTTCGACAGACATAAACTCATAGTTTTCCACAAACATAAACATTTCAACATCATTTTCTTTGGCTGCCTAAGGCCTTTGCACAGTACTGTACATAAAATGTGATTTGGTATATAGAAAACACGGTATAAAATCATAAATTCAAACCAATGAATTTCCAAAGATCAGACTACGGAAAAATGAGTGATTTGCTGTGTAGTGGAGGATCCATTGTGTTTGTACTGTATTTATTATTATTATTATTATTATTATAGCAAATATATCAATTTAAATAATCTAGTAAGAAAAAATGACATGAAAGAAAAACATAGCAATAAATTGGGCATCATGGAAATCTGCTTGAACATATGGGTGTCTGATCCCATGTCCACTGTTTCACCACTGTGGGGTCCAAACCCACAACCCCCGGTCTTCCTAATCGTTTGGTCCCTGTTCGCAGGCATGCCGTGAGGACAGGAAGAAGGGCATCTCCCTGACCAGTGAGCTGAAGAAGCTGACCGGTCGGGGCCGTACCATGGCTGTGGGTGTGAGCGCCGCCCCAGAGGGTGCCCACAGTAAGGACGAGAAGGTGGCATGCGGAGTTCACCCAGGCGACACATCTGAGTAGTTGGCCCTGGCATGTGCATGGAGGCCGTCTGAGGTACGGTCTGCGCTCTCTAACGCCCCCTAACTCCCGACCCTGTGGTAACCTATTGTCCGTTGAGGTTTAACAGCGGCCATAATTGCTGTTTTTTTCCCCCCCGAGGGTTGAGTTGGCTCGCTCAGAGTACACTGATGACCCTGCTGGTAATATTCGGCAAGTGCGTGCCTTTCGAAAGTTCACAATGCTCATTTTACAGAGTAGTTCAAATGCCACTGGCCTGCTGCTGTAGTCTGATTAATAGCACCCAGAAAACTTTCTAATACCGCTGGGCTCCTATTGTCTGTCATTAATGCTGTGTTTTGCCTGGTTTTGCTAACTGTTCTAGTCTCCATGTTACATAATTCATTAACTCTGACTCTGGGGCGTCTAGATTTGGATATGTATGGTATGGATGATTCAGGTCTGATTTGGTTCTTATTCATTTTCATTAAAATCCCACCCCCCTTTCATAAATCACCGCGTTCTGCCCGAGTGTGTGACTTGTTTCTGTGTGTAAAGCACAGAGAATTGCTCTGCACGGCCCTTAGTGTGACACTAATGTCTTTTTTAGCACGTCACTATTTATTTACCGTATTTACCTTAAACGACGTGCATCCATTCGTAGAATAAAAAAACGTAGATACAACTAATACCGTATTTCAAGAGAAGCTGAAGTGCATGATTATGAGGGTGTAAATAGGCAACAGGTGTGTAGTGTGTCGAGTCCTCGCTGAATAAACTCATTTGCTTCCCGTCTGCAGGAAGACTCTCTGAAGGGCTGAAGGCCTGTGTGGCGGGGAGCAGGTCAGGGGTAGAGAGACTTCTGGGAAGACAGCCCAGCCAATGCATGCTGTCCCCAGCAAGCCACGCCCCCTCCACCTGGCACTTCCCACTGCTGTGGAACTGGAAACTGCCCATATGAGCGCTGCTCCTGGGGAAATGCAAAAGTCAGAGCGAGAACCATCTAAGGCGTCGGATGACTCCAGCCTGCACCCGATTTCTGTCCTGGGGCGTCTTTATTGAGGTTCACCTAACACCCCTGTCCCCAGACAGCCATGTCGTCGGAGGTGGATAAACCTGTTCATCAGGTTCCGGATCATGTGGGGAAGGAGGTCGGGTATCTGGGGGCCCTTCAAATCCTGAGCAGCGCCTACGTTAGGTAGCACCGGCGGTTGCAGACAGCGTAAGGATCTCACCTCCTCATCCGACTGGCATGACCAGAAGGTGGTCGGTTTGAATCCCATTCTATGCCTGCGGCCACAGTACTGTAGAAGATCCGTGCTTTCGGCTTTCCTTTCTTGTATTGATGCTACTTTGCACTCCTTCATTTGGATTCCTTGAAATTGGCTATTCCTTTACCAAAGGAACATTTATTAATTTGCTAATTACACGTTTAAGGTGTAATATTTTCCCTTGTGGTAAAAGTATATAGCTGAAATGGTTGTAAACAATGTATTACAATGGTTTCTCTTCTGTGACCTCATGGTACTTTACACATTTAACTTTAAATGCAGCTATTTAATTCTTAGCTATTGCTACTAATTTTTAAAAGATTTTTTTTTAAACTGTTCCCTACGAACACTGGGAGAAGTCTGTAGGTGTCATGGTAGTATATTTGGTTTTAAAAAGCATTTGTTGCCTGAAATGTTTTACATGAAATCATGTAAAAGTAACATTGTCTATTAATTGTCTAGAGCACATTTGGGTTGTTTTAATGGATTGAGCTTTTTTAAAATGGAAGCCTGGTGAATTAATTTTAAAGTGAATTTCCCACCGTTGACGGGAGGGTTTGACATTTCATGTCGTTTCATTGTTTTTTTTTAGCTGTGCAATGTGGAGCATCGACATTTCCTATCATTCTTCTTTGGATGCCTGATTTCACAGAACCTTTGAGATTTTGTGACGTTCACCGTCTACAGTTCTTCTGAGTGTAATATGCCTCTATGTTATTGTGGATCCTAGTCCAGAAAGAGGCAAATGTGTACGAGTGACTCTTCTAGTCCAGCAGATGCCGCTGTCCTGCACTTTCATTTCCCCCTTTTGTTTGTTTGTTTATTTTTTTTTAAGTGATAACCTTCAGTAGGCACAAGTTGTTCTGATGTCAATCTTGGCACATGTTTGTTTTGATGTATCTGATGGTGCTTTTCTTGGATTGGGGAACATTGTAACATTAATTAGGTGGATGTTGCACCAAGATGACGTTTGTGACGGTTACATACAAGTATCAAGGTCAACATGGCGTTTTCCTTTTTTCCCCCTGTAACATGAGTCCATTGTGACTTTTAGTACTGTTTGTGAACATTTACTGTTTTTGTCTGTCTGCGGTACAGATTTCTGGCGGAGTACATTTTTTTTTCCAGCCTTATTTTGTAAATATGTTTAGTTTAATGATTTAGTGATCAAAAAACAGCTTGACCTCAGATGTTTAGCTGTTTTTAATTAGCTTTAAGCTGAAACTCATAGAATACCCCCCCATGTTGTACATTTTAATTTATTTTACAGTTTAGCCCGGGGGGGGATGTTTATATAAAATGTATACATGACGCTTTTTGAAGGTGTATCTTAAGAGCTATTTTAAAATGAGCGTATTTATTTCCGAGAGGATGCCTCTTAAATTGTGTTGGTTATCCACTAACTTTTGTAGAAATACATTTATATACATTTACTATATTTGTTTTTGTCAGAGATGATCTTGGACCCTGGTGATATTTTTGGTAAATATTCCACGCCACCATTTTCTTTCCCCCCCCCCGGTTCTCAACTTTCTTTGCTTATTTTGTAAGCCGTCATTATTGAAGATTTGATTTGCTGCCTTTCTATAAAGGACACGCCACGCGTTTCAGATACATGATAATGTATATTCAATATTTATTTAGCTGTGTACAGTATTAAAATACTTCATAAGTAGTCCAATAGCATACCCCCAGTGAGCTGCTGCCTTTTAAATGACAGATCGATGTATTAACTTTATGCGGTGTACAGTTCATGTAACTAACATGAGACTAACTTTCGGTTGACTTGAAACAGTTTGAGCACCGTGTATGTTATTACGGAAATAAATGACTGATGTCCCTTTACTCAACGATTGCATGAAATAACCTAGAATGCCCAGCACGTCACATGAGCAGTCTTGGAAGTGGAGCGTGTAATTATGGTCATAAAGCGGCCGTAGTTTTCCCAACCCAGAGTTGAGTTATATTAGACCCATGCTTCTAGAAGCGCTGATATGACAGGTGTAGACCACACTCAGCACCCCAGTGTGCAGTGCTGATATGACAGGTGTAGACCACACTCAGCACTAACAGTGACCCAGCTTTACCAATGTTTGACTATACTGCAGTTTTGCCAGGCCACCCAAAGGAAACTAAGACAACACACAGACCACAAATCCAGGACAGTCAGCTCATGAATGAAGAGGAGGTATTTGGCTATGTGGGTTAGCATTCTCTGATCAGAAGGTCGCTAGTTCAAATCTCAGAATCAGCAGAGCGATTACACCGACGGACCCTTCAGCAAGCGCCTCAATCCCCAATATTTCATAGATTGCCACCTTGTTCCCACCAACACGGAGCCAGTGCCGGTACTGGATTGGTTCTCACTTGGTGCCTTTTCAGTTTTCAGTTTCAAAAATAACAGAATGGAAATGTTACATAGGCGGAAGTAGGAGTAAAGTAAATGTTCATATGTATTTAGTTTTTTCAATTTATTCTGGTCTGTTTCGGAGTGTTTTTCTAAGCTGCTGAACCGAAAAAAAAGTTTGCAGAGTATCACCTGTATTCACTTTCTCCTCAATCTGTGTGTGTAACTTTATTCTTTCTCACTCACTGTTTTTTGCACAATAAAAGAGTCTGAACTGAACCTTGCTGTCTGCCACTTCATCCCTTCGCCACAATATTTTTTCAACCTGCGACATGTTAATTTATTAAATCTGACGAGCAACTCAATAATTCGTTTTTCACAGAATGAAATAAAAGTGATGTAACGTTATTCTGCTAATTGTTTCACTGCCGACACCGGCGATATCAGACAAAACTGTATTGGGTATGGATTGAATTTTCTGAGCATGCCGAAGGATAGGATGTGACAGCCCATCCCGCTTTCGTTGACATTACGGTGCCAAATTCCGAGACCAGCTTTTCTGCGGTGCCATGATGAAGCAGTTTTCTGGCCCAGGGCCAGCATTTTGCAGTGGAAACGCGCGGATCTAGTCCCAGAATGAGAAGTAGTCCGGCACCACGTTGGTGTGAAACGAGGCAAGTCTGACCCTGGTTATCCACAGCATGTCAATTTGGATAAAATAAATTTTACTGAAGTATTCAGGTTCCTACAACTATAGCAGAACCAGGAGGCTCCCTCTGATTAATCCAGTGGTTCTCAATCCTGTTCCTGGCGCCCCCCCCTGCCAGAATGTTTTCATTCCAATCCTACCTTAAATGAGGCGTATATGCTCCCTAATAGGCTAATAATGTCTGCCAGGATTAAAGCAGTCCGGGTTGGAATGAAAACATTCTGGCAGGGGGGTTGGGGGAGAGCGCCAGGAACAGGACTGAGAACCACCGATTACAATCATACATCCTGATGAGGTTTCAGGAAAAAAGCGTGTGCGGACGTGATAACTGCTACTCGAGGAAGGTGTTTTTGGAAATGATCATTTACACTTTAAGAAAGGCGCTTAAAACTTATTTAGAATAAAAATGTTCATCTTCAGAAACACATGATATGTACATACAGTTGACCCTGTCCGGTTGGTACCAACTGACACTGCGTTAAAGTCCATGCTGTAGTACAACCAACCTCCTAGCATGAAGCATTCTCAAAATGTGTGGCGAAATCCAAGCCAGAGGAAGCCGTCGTATCCAATAGGGCGTCGTCCACCTGTCTCTTTAACTGAGCATCCAGAAAAACGTCTACGGCGTCAAAGTGCTCCTGAAACACCAGAGCAAAATGGGAAATCATTTCAACAGGAAACGAGAGAGACACAGAGGGCATCTTTCACAGAACCGCGAAGAGGGCCACACCTTCTTCTTAGAGGAGCTTGTGGGCACTGGGGGGTTAAAGGTCATGTCCTTGGGGCTGTACTCCTCAAAGAGATCCACTGGCGACCTGCGAATTTCAAACATCCATTGAAAAGAGTTTTAAAAAAAAATTCTGCACAAATAGTCACACATTTGTAGACTGATACGGAGAATTAAAGAGCTTGCATGCGCTTCACAGAGCCGAACACGCTGTACGTGTAGAAGGCTCAATCCAGCCTGTCACTGGTCAGTACCGTCACGGCAAAAACCCCCACCTCCTGCACAGCTCGGAGCTCAGGGCCCGGGAGCCTTCGCTGGGTGCCCCCACCACCAGGTGAGTGGCAAATTTCCTCACCACGGGATGGTAGTGCCTCTGCAATACAAAGGCCTCACATCACATCACATCACATCACATGCTTCCTGTCCAGGGTTAAACATACACTAGGCTGATCCAGACAGGGGAAGGGAGGGTGGGGATTGTCTCGTTCACGGCAGATGTGTATGTTTGTCTCAGTGTATCAGTGTTTCCCGCATTCTCTCGTGTCCCTGTGTGTCCCGTACGTGTCTGCTGACTGCACCATACGGTGGCGTCCTCAGGAGGGCGCCCCGCTCACCATCAGCATGTGCAGCTCCCACAGCGCCGTGTTGTGAGGGTTACAGAACTCAGGCTCCTCCAGCTCGGGCAAGTAGACGCCGCTGCCCTGGGACTCGTTGTCTAATAGGAGGTCACACTTGGGAAAGGTCTGGGGGGAGAAGGACGGACACACACACACACACACAATGATGCACCCTCTCATTAGAGCTACTCGTGGGACAGACACCCCCCCCCCCGCTACATTAAGGTATAAGGTATTAGTAACCTAGCAGCAGGCAGGCAAAGGTTACAGAAGGTTACCTCAGCAGGGCCTCAAAGACAGCACCACCTGCTGGTGGGAGGTCACTGATTTAGGAACCAATAGTTCCACTACAGATAGACAGTAGTGGTATGCAATGCTGTAAAATCTGGTATGTATACGATACCACCTAAATACAGGGCCAGTATGGCTGACACCAACACCAATTATTTTTACTTACAAAAGTAGCTTATATAGGGGAGAACAGTGTGTTATGGTTTTTAGGTAAAAGCATCTTCAATCTATAAAGTACATCATACAGGGCTTTAGCCAGCTATGAGGTCACAGGGCTGGACCTCTAATTTTTTAAGAGCAAAAAATAAAATTTTAAATTTTAAGATAAATCGTCAACTGAAAAAAAATTAGGCTACCTAATGTTTCACATAACTGAATACTTTTTTTTATAAAAAAAAAAAAAAAAAAAAAAAACAGCTTATGAAGGGAACGGTATCAATAATGTGATTGACGAGATCCAACCCCCCTCCCCCCCCGGGTCCAAGACCTCACTATTTTTCTAACCCTGGTTACGGTTCTGCCTACAGGGATTAAAATATTGAAATGTTTTTGTCATGGACACAAGCGATGGAGGTTGTAGTAGGAGCACCAGCAAGAATTTCAAACTACTGTCACCACTATACAAGCTACTTGGATATTCGCCTCTCTGTGAGGGGGGGCTCCGTTTGCCTAAGCGGTTTCCCGTCCCTCTTCGCTTCTCGTGTATAAATTGGTGGTGTTGCCAAAGCAGCCAACAGCCCGCCTACACACGTTGCAGTGTGCAACACTTTCATTTACAGCCGTAAAATATATCTCGACCTGACGCTTCTCCTTGCGTCATGCCAGCATGCTCTCTCTCACTGCAGCCTTCACGCGTCTGCGCAGTGCAGCCGAATCACGCAAGATGGGGACCAGCAAAGTGCACATGCAAGATGTGAAAGGAGAGGTGTTTGCACGGAAATATCTAGCATCGCCACCTGCTGGCCAGGTCTACAACTCACATGCATCAGAGTCCTGCCGGACGCCAAGAGGCCCACGGTGGAATTGGGCAGCACGTGCAGACTGAGCGTGCTCAGCCTCTTCAGGAAGGCCAGCGCTCTCTGGAGGGTGACCTGCTTCCTGCGCTTGGCCAGCATGGATTCTAGGCAGTGCAGCACAATACCGACGTCGTCGTTCATCGCCCCTGTGGAACACGGCACCACGGTTGCCATAGCAATAAGACCACATCGATTAGTCAATCATGAACAAGTCATAAATATGTAAAAAAAAAAGCCTAAATTCGCTACAAGAACTGCAATTGGAGGGGGAGGGGTTACCTGCATGGAGATGGAGCAAGATTTTGTAGAGGTGTGTGTAGAACTTCAAAGGGTCGATGTTGAGGACATCACCTGTTCATGAGAAACCAGGTTAACATGCATAGACACACCAGGTGCCAGAACGTCACGCTACCTCTGAGACACTGACCTTGCCCAGACAGGATGGTGAAGGATGTCTGGATGCAGTGAAGACACTCACGGTAGGTCAGGTCCTTCACAGAGAAATTGGAGAGTCAAACAACCCAATGGGAAACCACATTCCATCAAGGGGGCTCAAAGGTCCACCTTAAACACCCTGAAAAGCACGAGAGGAAAACCACAGCCCCCTCACCTTGGACTCGATGAGATTATGCAGCACTGTCAACAAATCATCGAAGAACTCCAGATTTATGAGGTGAGCGAACCTTCAAAAGACAAAGAGCTCATGAGGATTACAGCGCGCCTGTCCGTACGGTGGTATCCACGGCGCATGCCAGCGCATGGCAGGGCAGGGAAATGGACGGTCTGCCCTTACTTGGCTAATCCTTCCAATACAACGGGCAGCAACACAGACTTCTGCGCCTTCTTCAGTATTCTGAAGTAGATCAGGAACACAATGTTCAAGGTCTCTGTGTGCTGAAGGGACAGAATGCCAGTGTTAGACAACACGTGCCACGGTGACGAAAAGGAGGGATGTAAAAGGTCACACTGATGCATTCAGTCACTAAGCTGAGAAAACAAAACAGTCGATCTAAACTACTTTGCCACCTGCAAGCCGTTTGGTTGCTCACCAGCTTGATCTTTTTGTCCTTGCTTTCTGACGCCTCTGCTTCCAGAAGCTCCTTCTCCAGCTTCTCCTCGGCCTTCTTCCACTGGAGGAGATCGAAGGTCAGAAAGACCCGGTCACTCGCCACGGGTCAGCGCCAAGGGGGACAGTCGACCAGCCCGGCGTGGACCAGCCCACCCCAACTCACCTTCCGCTGCATCCTCGACAAATTTTTCTTCTTCTCTTTGTAGGTCATGAACTTCTTCTTGGGTGTGATGTGTTCTGTGTCTCTCTTTAACTCTACCTCCTTTATTCTGAGGCTGAGCAAACACTTCAGCACCTGTTTGTGTGACAAGGGGACGACGACGTCTCATTTTAAACAACGCGGGACCTCCATCGAGTCACCTGCTTTCAGTACAGCACCCGCATCGTGAATCGGTACAAACACCTAAAACCGGTTCACTGCAATGGATTAAAATGAGGAGCAAACTGCACTGAGAACCGGAGTTTAAGGGCCCTTTTCCGCTGCACCGGGTACCGTACTTTTGGTACATCGAGAACATACTATACACTTCAAGGTGTTGGTTTTCCACTGAGGTAAAAACCAATACGGGGTATTTTGTACTGAATTTGAAAAATGGCGGTAGAGTATTACAGGGCTGGATGATGTGCGATATTAATCTCAATGCGACACATATGTAATTTTTACATCGCTAGTAAGCTAGATTGGGATCAGACTTTTTCATACCTTCATACTGTATGGACATTATACGGCAGGGGATTTAACTTTTACTAAAACATTTTCCACTCGGTCACCTGAAAAAAAGCAAAGTTCTTGCAAGTCCCACCCCAAAGTACTGAAGTGCAAAAAAAAAATACCCCAGCTGTTTTGGTACTTTAAGTACTGTAACTTTTGTCAATAAAAAAGAGAAAGTACTATATGTACCATAACGAAACCACAGTACAAGGTGTAGTGGAAAAGTGCCCTAAGAGTCAGGCATGTTACACTGGGAAGGCAGAAGCGCCAGCCTCACCTCTGGGTTCACGTCGTAGTTCCTGCTCTTCACCAGTCCTGAGATCACCTTCACCATTCCCAGCGAAGCCTGGCCCATCTTATCCTGCTTCAGGAGCTTCTTCACATGCTCACAGCACATGGCGGACACCTGCAGGAGGGGTGTCGCATGAGGACCCGAGTGAAACCACACGCCACATCTCCAGGAACGTTTCGGGCCCTCAGTGAAGTACCAGCTACTGGACTAGCACTGATGTTACTCAGCAGTACTTTGCAGACTCCTGTTTGCTCCTGAGATACGGAGAAGCTGCGTACAGCACACCGGTTGTTACTCTTGTTTGTAAGCAAATAAATCAAATACCTTCCATCTTCTGTAATTATTTTATTCCAGTATAGAGTTACATGAGACCTGCAGTCCATCCCAAGAAGCACAGAAACAAGGCAAAGGAATAACAGGATGGTAGGCATCGCACACGACGACAATGGGGGCAAACCAGAGATAATTCACCTGACTGCATGTGTTTGGACTGTGGGAGGAAACCCAGAATGAAGAACCACCTGGTCTAACATGGTCTAACTGGCAAGCATAAGAACACAAGAACTATACAAACGAGAGGAGGCCATTCGGCCCATCAAGCTCACTTGGGGAGAACTTAACTAATAGCTCAGAGTT
>JAODKE010000044.1:9592304-9603187 GCA_026779605.1 Mormyrus hasselquistii
GGACACTCGTCAAGACCGCCGGACCGCCCGCTCCGAGAAGGCCCCCCCCCCCCCCCCCCCCCTCCCCCTACGCACCAGGCAAAAAAAAAAGGCAAAAATATTGATTGCGGGGGCGGATTAGATTTGGGGGAGGGGGGGGAGCATAAACGCACGACACGCCATCAGAAATCCTCTACCTACGGGCCTCGAGGGACTCCAGCTGGAGTTGAGGAGCCCCTAACAAGTCCCCGCCTCCATGGGCGGCGGAAACATCTGGAAGACAGCTCAGGCACGCGGCCCGACCCCCCCACCTCTCCTCTTGGCCTCCGCCACCATCTCGTCATACTCCTGACGGTGGCGCTGAGCTTCCTCTGCAGACTTGGCGGGTAGATTTCTACAGCAGGGGAGGGGAGGCAAATAGATTGATGTTAAAAGGGTCACCATGGCAACATGGACACATGCCCCCTCAGATGGAAACGTGATGGAAGGCTCAGGAAGTCGCGGGGGGGGGGGGGAGGCGATCTGGGCCCCCAGCGGCTCGAATTGCGGGGTTCCTGCATTTTTAATGTGATCCTGATTCTGCGGGACAAACAAGCAGATGGCGGTTGCTATGGAGCCCCGGGGCGACCAGTCAATGACATCAGAGCGAGTGACACCGTCTCTGCCCCCCCCCTCCAGATACTCACGCCGGTCGATCCTCCAGGATAAGTGCTGTGGTGGAAAGCGGCTCGAACTCCAGGTTCCTCCGCCCGCCGTGCGGAGGCTGCACAGGGGCCGCCACCATCTTCCCCGTGCGAGCCTCGTACTCCTGAGCAGACAGCGAGAAGACAAAAGACATCTCACACACACGCGCGCACGCAGAGGCATCCACAGGTGGGATAACACTGCTGGTCACCGATAGGTGTGGACGAGAACGGCAGGGGCGGACACTGTAGCGACACGCATCAGAAAAAGGCGCTACACTTCAATGGGAGGGGCCGAGGGGACGGGTGCAGCTTCTAATTCTGACTCGATGAAATTGAAATCCTTTTAGGCCTCTACGAAAACTAACCAGCTAACGGTAAAAGTAAAGATTCCTCAGATATGCTAATATGCCGGCATCTCAAACCTTAAAAATAGACCCTCTACGGGAACACTATACTGAGCTGAAGAACATTGTGAACTTCCCTTTATGACCTGGCCCAACGCCTTCCAGCTGTATAAATGGGGCATGGCACCTCGCTATGCACCCCCAGCGATTCGGACAATTACTCACGACCAAGGTGCTGACTTTCCCCAGTATGTCTGAAGTCCAGGTCAGTAGTGAGTACCCTATGACAGCATCGTTCTGGTCACCGTGGATTTTCGGCGACTCAAACAAATTGCCACGAGGGCCTTGGGAATCTGCATTAAGTAACCGATTCTGTCCATTTTAGTTACTCCGATCTTGTTCATTGGCGATACAATGGTTGAAGGGGTCAGCTTCATACCAGTGGGTCATTGTTTTCCACGCAGAGTCACCGGTAAGACACGACCTTCCGAACGATCTTTCAGAGAGAGGGAGCAGGTCATGGTGGTTCATTGGACACACTGTGCTGATGGACGGTATGGCGAGTGATTTATGGGTATGTTTACGAAGTGTTAGGGAATGCCCAGCAGAGAGGGGCAGCGATGGTAATGGCAAAATCGCATTTTCATGCATGTTTCTACAAAAATGTGTTGCCAAGTTTCCCTTATTTTCCCCCGATTCGCTGAGCTCCTCCTCCAGCAAGTCAGGGAGTTGCTGTGTCCGTTGCGAAAACCGAGTATTTTGAATCAGGGCCTCGTGCCAACAACCACCAGCACAAACAAAGCAATCAGACAATCTACACAGACACACTCCTTCGTCTTACCAAACTGAATCCTGTGGCACAAGGAAACCGTGGGGTGTCATTCACGGAACAAGCAGGAAGATGTGGCGGTTTACTGGCGGAGCGAGATCCAGATAGCAAACACGGAGACTAAGACAAAAGTCAACTCAGCAAGCAGGCGAAACGAAAGACATCTAGGCAACAAATGGATGAACAAACAAACAAACAAACAAACATTCTGCTTGTCGTGTTTGCTTGAACTGTATGTATTATGTTGGAAATGAATTGCATTTCTGTCTGATCAGGACACCCTATACGGATGATCAACTTTATAGCACGGCACAGAAAGCATACACACACAGCAGGGCCGAGGCTGACCCTTCATGTGTACGGAAACACCCCCTTGTCCTCTCACAGCCCCCGGAAGGTGGGCCTCCGAGCATTGCTGACGAAGGGGGGGTTCAGCAGACAAGCATCCTAAGCTGAGCGGCATGGGAAGGCCGCCGCGCTGGCGCCCCCTAGGGGCACCCAGAAGCGCAGGCAACCAACAGACACAGCAAGAATGAGTGATTAGCGGGTCCCATGCAGAGAGGAAGCTGGACAGATGACTGGAGACAGAGAGAGAGAGTAAGCGAAATGAGATTCCATACCCCCGCACTTAAGAGATTGGGTGTAGATACAGAGGTGAGGCTGCTGGCGCTACCATCCTGACGAAAGAGAAAACAAGCACAGAATCAGTCGGCGCTCTGGAAGAGATATAACGTTAAAGAGGTTGGGACACGGGTGGAGGAGGGGCCAGCTGGCCACACCCACCTCCCAGGGAGGATCAGCCCAGGTGGCAAACCAGCCCCCCCCCCCCCCCCTCATCATGGGCAACTCAGTACAGGGGCATATCAGAGAATATCCTGTTATCAGGCATTCAGAGGTGGCAATTCCAGAAAGTAAGAATCCAGACCATGATTTACTTTCAACCAACCAGTTGAGTGCTCTGTGACTGTTTATACACAACTGGTTGGTTGAAAGTAAATCATGGTCTGGATTCTTACTTTCTGGACCTGAAGTTGCCACCTCTGCAGGCATGAATTTGAAACAAGACGACGTCAGGACTGACACGTGATCCCAGGGAAGAAGAATAAAGCTCGTTAAATCGAGCAAATGCTGCATTTGTGGGTTTCTTTTTTGTTTTGGTAGCACTGGGCTGCTCTCAGCTCCTCTCATTCATCTATACATGGAAACAAACCGGCCTCAGTGTCCTTCAGAGACACCCCCCCCACCCCCACCAGGCCAGACGTTTAGGTTGCTCCCAACTGCACTGGACAAAAGTGCAGGAGGGGCAGGGAGCTCACTTCCTGTTGAAATGGCGGGGGGGCTCCAGCTGAAGGCTCGACAGCTGCGACGCGCCAGCTGCCCCCCCCCCTCCCCCCTCAGGCCCCTGCAGGTGGCGCCGTCAAAAAAGCACTGAAGACAAAAGGTCCAGCAACTGGGATAGAGGCAGTAAAAATATCCAGACACTGATCGCCTCGCGGATTTAACAGAGGCCTTTGTGCAGGTTGGTTTTTATCTGCTCCAATTAAACTGCTACGATATGCAAACACATGCATTTTGAGACATAATGAACATGCGTGTGCCAATAACTACAGACGGGAGCTTCAAAAAAGGACATGTGGTGACATATAAAGGCCAGCAGGTGGCGTAACACGGTCCCATGACTGCAAAGTTCTGGTATGGGCTGGTTCCGCAAGACATACGTGCGGTGATAAAGGGCGCCGGCGTCCTCAGCTGAGCTACTGGGACTGGCTCTCTGGAGGAACACGCAAGAGCGTAACATAGATACGTACATCGCAGGGTTTACTTTTCTTCTAAACTGCCCCAATGTAAATATCTCCAGCAGTGAGACTGCAACGGAGCCCCACCCCGCTTGCGGGTCATATGACCTGAGAGCATCACGCCATGTTCTCGAAGCGTCCTACGACCACGGAGCTGTGCTTCCCATAAACAGGAACGCCTTCAGCCGCCGGAGGTGCGTAAACACCGGCGTTAAGGGCGATGACGTTCTAGGGAAAGGTGACAGGAAGTGTGTATTCCCCTTCAGCAGGCAGGGCTGAGCCACAATGGCGGGCTTGTGGAGGGAGGGGTTCTCTGCCCTGAAGGACCCCATGCACACGCTGGGTGGGGCAGCTGCGTTCCCAGGACCGCGGGGATCCAGTCCCACTTCTACAGTGGGAGGTCAAGCGAGGGGTAAAGCCCAGAGGGTCGCTGGGATCGGAGCCCCCTCTGTGAGCGGCGTGTAGCTCAGCATTTTCGGACACCGTGGCCCTAGTCAGAAGGTTACAGGTTCAAGTCCCACGTTCAGCAGTGTGATTTCACTTTTGGACCCCGTACCCTAAATGCTCAGCCGCACGTCACTTTGTATAAAAGTGTCTGCTAAATGAATAGAACATAAACGTCTGCATGTACCTGCTGAATGGTCCGGGAATCTTTCTGGGGGTTTTCCCTGGGGGGAACCCTGCCGAAGAGCTTCCATCCGGGGGCGCTCTGCAGCGGCTCTTTGGGCTTCTTAGAAAACAGACCCCTGCTGGGATTAAAGGAAGGGGGAAAAAAAAGAAATATCTTGAGGTAAGAAAGCAAATGATAGCATCGTTTCAGTCAGCTGAGCAGGAGGGGAGGAAACAGTTGCTTTCTGGGAAAAGTGAATCACAGGCTTTAGGGCAGGGTGAGGCAAACAGACAGAGGCGCAGAGGCAGCAACAGACAGAGGCGCAGAGGCAGCAGACAGATGTGTGTTTCTGGCTCTAAGGAGCTACATTTCCAAAGCTTATTCAGCCAGATGGACTCTCACTCCTGTGTGTCACTGAACCAGTAAGATTCAGTTCCCTTACCGCGACTCTCGACGCCCCCGCTGCACTGCAGTCTGGTGGGGGGGGGTGGGGCACTGGCCACGCCACCAACAGCGCAACAAATTCTACAGTCTCAAGTGTGTTTTCTCACCAAGGGGTGGAATGGCAGGCTGGGATGGGGGGCTCGCTTATATCAAACGACAGGGACTTAACATTCACTCGTAAAAGGGATTATTCTGCCCTGTCATTTATCTAATGAATGACCAATCCAGTCAAAGCAAGCGGAAGCTGGGAACAAAGAACGAGACGAGCACGGGAGGTGAAGATGAAGATGAAGATGAGAGGAGGCCACCTCGCAGGCACCCGCTCTCGCCCCAGCATGCACTCTCTTACATCAGGCATGCCGACCGGGGGGGCGGGTTACGCCCACTTTCTGACCCGAGGAATCCTGTTACAGCCGCCAGCCATGGGAACCACTGACTCGCTCCAGTGGAGCAAGACACAGCGTGAAGAGAAGCCGGCCACGGAGACCAATGGGTGCCCACATCAGCTACGGAGAGACCGACTGGCTGGGAGGCCCACGTGCAGAAGCACGGAGAGTAAGTCATGTTCAGGCGAACCAGTCAACCCATTAAAGTAGAGGAGCGACTGCCTGATACTTCAGAAAAGCGGCCAACGCTCAACACCAAGGAGAAGGATACCTACTGCTGGGCGGCATTAATTATTAAAGACTCTTCCCTTTGACATCGGCGCATTTTTCCATCATCCATGCCGAGTGACAAAGTGAATCTCACCGAGAACCGAAACCACAAGCGCAGCAGAAGCAGAAACAGTCAGCAAACAGGCAGCCGCAGCCAGGGGGCAGGACTTAACCCCCCACGGCTGATGTTCTCGTCTCCTCTGCACCAGATCTTGGGGGCAGGTCCACAGTATTGTGGTATTTCACAAGAACTGGGTAAAGTAGACGAAGACTCAAATCTTTGCAGGGAAAGGGTGTGTCGCGATATGCAAAAAGCCAACGGGAAAGCTCATGCCATCGTACACCCATAAAGGAGAAAACAATCACATGACCCCTGTGCCACATTTCTATTGGCTGGTGAAAATGACGGGGCGGGGCACAGGAGCGAGCCTCCTTTTCAGGGGAAGGGGCGAGCGGCTCTGACATCCAGGACCTTTCCGCTCCTAATGCATCTGGCACCAAGAACACATCCAACGCAAACAGCACATTCCGACACGGCCTTCAAGAGCAACGGCTGCAGGCAGTGAGATTTTCAGGCATGGAAAAACACCAGACTGCAAGATGTCATTCTGGACAACACACAGAAACCCTAAACTTCTCACCATGCCGAGGGATAAACACACTCCCTTATTTAAGTTCTTGCCAGAAACATCTTCTCCCCTCCTCTCACATACACGCAGCTGTCTGTGACATCCATGCCTCTGTGCCAAGCACCAATGTAGGAAGTTCCCCCTCCTGCCACTGACCGGTCTGACAGCCAAAAGGGAAATTTTAAAAAGTCACATGACACCAAACTGTCACGCTATAGGCCGAAGTTAGAATTCAGCATCTCCCTCTGCAGCCATGCAGAGTAATACAGCGGCCGCATAAAAGGCCCTCGGAGGCGCCTATGATGGGAGGTAGGACCCACAAAGCAGGACTCTGGTTTCTATTAGCTCATAGTACCAGAGAGCCAAACAGACAAGCTACAAAGCTAATATTTCGATTATTGGATCCGATTTTGGATACTGAGCATAAACATGAACGCATCCGCATCCATCAAAAACAGGATCATTACTCCACCTGGCACCTTTCCTGCTGACTGAACGCTTTCTTTACACACTGGAGACCACACTGCGCATGTCCGGCACCCAAAAATGCACTTAAAAACGACAGCGGTTAATCCCCCCCGGACTTTTAACTAGCTTTCTCCTCCAAGCTGAAAAACTACCATTAACTAATATGCACACGCGGAGCACTTACACGGCATCAAATGAACCAGAACGGGGGAGATTACGGCTTCCCTGGAGGACGCGCACAAGACGAGGCATTTACGCTTTCTGTTTTCGGCGAAAACATTCTGCTTCAAATTAATTCTTTTAAAAGGCCGAGTTACACGGTGCCTGTTTCAATTTCCTGGCTAATAGATGACGAGCGTCCATTTACATAAATAAAAGGGGAAGTAAATATGCGCGTCTGAATTCCTCACAGCCAAGAGGGTCGTCTCGCGGTAGCAGTGAAATGCTCGCGGCGTTCCGGGGATTCGCCATGTGACAATTAAGACCTTACATACATCTACCGCTCGGCATCAGCTGAGAGTCTCGGATCACAGCTACCCTCAGAAGAGGCCGTTAGCCGTGGTTGCATGGGGGCGGATTTAGAGAGGAAAAGAACCCCAGGGTCACCACATTATTAGTTTTTGTTAAATGAGGTCCATACTAGGCAAAACAATGACTTAATAATAATAATGCACTACTTGAAATAGAATTCTCTCATCTCATAATAGCACTTCCAAAATACTGCTTAATGTCCTTGGAAGAGAATCACACGTTGTGTGACACGCTCGGGGTATTGTGAACTCCCAGCAACCACGCGCAGTGCAGCCAAAATGTGATCTTTAACGCACAACACATAATAAAGTTGAATTCTGCAATACGTCCCAGCGGCAAAATGAATCAGCAACGAACGGCTCAATTCATTCTTAAATCGGGGAGTGCACTAGTGCAACCCCAGACAAGCAAGGAAGCAAGCCAGAAGAAAATGGCACGATTATTAATTTTCTGCTAAACTGGTTAATAAATTAGCTTTAGCCCAGAAATGAGTCATGTCCTACAATGGACAGGAAGGTGACTGCATGTTTGATCAAAGCAGCGTGTGACTGACCAGGGCTGCTCTTCACTTCCGTCCGCGAGGTTACCTTCGCCCGCTCACGTTTGTTTCGGGAAAACACCGACACGCCCACGGACGGCCCGGCCGTAACCAAACAACGCTCCTTCACATTAACCAGTTCCCTTTAACAGCGGACACCTGCGAAATCGTGAATTTAGATGTCAAGTTTATTTTCCCTAACATCTGAGTTTTCAGACATGACGTCCCGTTAAACAAAACAAAAACATACTCGCTGCCATATTACATCTCGGTTAATTTGTACTTTTCCGGTATAAGTATATGCAAATAAATTCGTACGATGGTGGCACGGCTGGCCTGCCTCTGAACGACTTAAGCTTTCCTACATTTTATCATCCATCTGAATGCAGCTAAACTTCCAGCCGTGATGAGAACCTGAGGGTCTGAGCCCAAGCTGTCATTTGCCGGCATCTCAGGCCCGACCCAGGCATCTGTGGTCCAGCTTCTTTTATGGGCCAACTGAAGGACTGACAAGCTGTGGGATTATTTGAAGACAAGACTGAAACCTCAGAAAACCCTAAATGACTTTTGAGGAAATTCTTTATATCAACCCCATACTGAACACTGATGAGAAGAAATTGCAATAAAATTAATTATAACACTTCACACGCCGAGATTTTCAGACACTACATTGACTAATAAATTATGCATATTTATCATCTGCTAAAGACAAAAGTACAAACTAACATTAACTTATAATTAAATTAACCATACAACTGGGTCTTCCTTCAGGCAAGACTATCTATGGTCATTAATATTGTGCTTAATTAGACAAATGCAAATCTAGGTAATAACAGGGGATATCAGGGAACGGAAAGGAGAGGATAAGAGGACATTTTACCTGCCGAAAAATTCTGAGATGCCATATCGTTTCTGTTTCAGCACCTGATCTGAGGCAGGGTCCTCTGCACCGCCCAGGCCGTCCGGGATGCTCTCGGGAGCGCTTTGCCGCCGGCTGCCCTCGAAGGTGTTTCTCGGGGTCGCAGCGTTGGTCTGGAAGCCCGGCTCGAGCTGTGCCGCCGGGTCGGTGAATATGGAGCCGCCCGAGGGGCTGAGAGGGGTGGCATCACAGCTGCGGGACACTGTGCCCTTAGGGTTAGTCCTGAGAGTACAGGGCCTGCGGGGGATCTTTGCGGCCCCGTCTTCTGACCGCGACAGACACGGTTGGTCGGGACCCAGACGGCTGGACTCATTGGCCTTGGCCCTCAGTGCCCTGTGCGACGCCCCAAAAGCTTCCTCCTCGTCGAAGCCCGATCTCCGACTCCCACACGACGCCGGCGACGAGCTGCTTTGAGTCTGGTCGTTCAAGAGCCGGGGATCGCCGTCGGCGGCCGCACGGCGCGGATCCGTCTCTCGCTCTGCTATCAACATGCCCCCGTTCGCCACTTTCCCTTCCCCCCCGAGTCCATTGGGAGCCCCGACCGGCCGGTCAGCGATGCCCCCGAGCAAGCCCCGCCGGGGATCGCCACCGGCCGGGTATACGTAGCGTCCGCCGCTCCCGTCGCATGACGCGGAACGGGGCACCGAGGACCGTGGCGCCGTGTCCGTGTGGAAGCGACCGCCGCTCCACCTCCCGGCCCCCGGTGAATCCCCATCCGGCGGCATCCCGTTCACCTCCCCCCGCCGAGGGTTCCCCGGCCAGGTCAAAGCTCCCTCGGTCCCCCCGCCTCCGGATCCAGCCACTACCCCCCCGGACTTCTCCCCAAACCCGTTGAGCGCGGCGTCCTCCCGCCGCTCCGAGCCCCCGCACCCGTCTTTAATCCCGGGAAGACACTCAGTGATGAATCCCAGCATCTTGCCGTCGCCGACACGGCCGCAGCGGGACGGTCCGGCGGGCGCCGCGCTCGCATCCCTCTCGCCGGCAGTCGGAGCGCCGCTCGCCGTCGACCCCTCTGGCTTCTTAAAGACTCGACTCCCGCTGACCTTTACCGAGCCGCGGACAGCCGCGTCACGATCGGCGATCTCTTCATTCTCGTTGACATCGACGGACAAAGGCGGCAGCGGGGCTCCATGTGCGGCTTCTTCCATCTCATTCACGGCGCCCTCCCACAGCTCCACAACAAAAAACGCAGCGGCTGCGCCGCTACGGGCAACACGGATCTGCGCTCTGCTCCTCCGCACGCCGCGCCGGCCAGCATCTTACGGTGCACGCTTACATCATGTCAGAAGAGCCGAGACAGCCACACGCTTGATTGTAAAGGGAGCATCAGCCGAAAAAGTCTCCGGTGGATTTTTATTACTATTGTTATATTATTATTATTATTATTAGCACATCGACCGGCAACCACCTCGACTCGCTCCCTGAACGGTGGCCATTTTGAAACACCGATGACGTAGCCACGCTCACATATATGCTGCGGTCAGAGTGCGAGACAGAAAACATGCACTATCATGACATCTGCTGGTCAAACGGTGGTTAATGCAGTTTTGTCTTTTTTTTCGGTGTACTTTCTTTACCGTTTCCTTAAAATGAAAAAACGGCTGGTGACAGCTTATGTGTGCGCGGTGAGGTTTCCCTGTATGGCCTGTTACGTATCATGCTGTTTGCTCTACCTTCCCGGTCATTTGAGTCAATAACAACCTGTAGAACCGGAACAGTGACAGGTTAATCTAATTCTTTACTGCAAATATTAAGCAAACATCTGTCACACTCAAACAACAGACCTGACACCTTATTGTATGCTAGATAATAATAAAAATAATTATAATAATAGACTACAAAATCTGATTCCCATCAAAGTTGTTTGGGCTGAAAATCATTGGTTTGCTTAAGAGATTACCAGTAAATGGGCAAGTATCTTCCAGATCTGTCTTTAGTTCATTACATTGCAGCCGAGACTGACCATCTTTAAGGAGAAGTTTGCACGCAGACACTCTGGATCTGAGATTAAAGGGCGGCTAGGAGCCACTGTCTAAGTATACCTCTGAAACTCTGTCCTCTTTAATTCTGCAGCATGTGTTTTAGTTGGCCTGCTGTGCCTGTTATGCACTATACTCCCAAAAGTATTGGGACACCCCTACAAATCATTGAATTCAGGAGTTCCAAAACGCAGGTCTAAAGAATCAAGCAGATAGGCATGCAGACTGCTTCTACAAACACTTGTGAAAGAATGGGTCATTCTCAGGAGCTCAGTGAATCCCACGGTCAACTGTTAGAGGTATTATAACAAAGTGGAAAGAATTGGTGACAACAGCAACTCAGCTGCGAAGTGGTAGGCCACGTAAGATCACAGAGCAGGGACAACGCACGCTGAGGCGCACAGTGCAAGTCGCCAACTGTCTGCAGAGCCACGGAACTTTAAACTTCATGTGGCCTTCAAATTAGCTCAACAAT
>JAODKE010000044.1:9612717-9630712 GCA_026779605.1 Mormyrus hasselquistii
CGCGGAGGGGGGCGGGGTTGGGGGGCCCACAGACTACTGTAGCCTAGGGGCCTCTCTACGCCTTAATCCGCCCCTGCCCACATGGGCTCGCGACCCCAAGGTTGAAAAACACTGAGTTAGGCTATGAAAACTAACCAGGCATTATTAACTTTCAATTACTGATGCTGTAACTACAGTCTGTCAACAAGCACCCTTAAACTCATCTCACCTTTTCCTACTGATAACTTAATTTCTCCCATTAACCTCCCTTTTCTAACTGATGTGCAAATTTTTCCCAGTCGCCAATTTAAAAGATCCCCTTCATGTATCGTCTTTGATCGTCATCCAGAGATCTCTGGAGACCAAGAAGATCTACTGTCACTTCTGATCTTGACATGGGTCTGCTACACTGACCATTTTTTTCCCCATCTATCCATTTCGCTACACGGCAAATCATCCTTTGGAGACATCTGTTTATTTTTACTTTTTGAAACATGTATGACCTGTCAAGGCACAGGGAGGGGACAGCACGGAAAATACGTGCAGGTGCACCTGGACTTAAAAGGTGCATTATGTCCGTGGCTTTTTCATCTCGGGAGAACAAAGCCCTGGACCTCCAGCCCCGCGAGATCAGCTTTAATGGCGGCACAGTCTCTCAGACAGCCTCTCTCGGAGACGGCGGGAGAAATGAAACGTTCGCCGTTGCCGTTGATCTCGGATAGCGCTTCCTCAGATGTAGGCTACGGGCGGGATCTGCCACCCTGGGTCACCTCATAGCCACCATATATGCTTAAGTTTGGGGGGGCAGAACAAAAAAAGAAATGAACAAAAACGGCATCTCGACAAACAGCAAGGACACGGGGAGAGAGCACATCACATATTTTTTTCTCATAAAAGTGGAAATCGCTTACGGTTTAATTATTAAAAGAACTATATTAGTCCGAGTAAGAAGAAGCTACGGTATTTCCTCTGTTCAAATGTTCTTGTGGGGACATAGAAATTGCATGTTGTTTTTAGCATGTCTGAGTCAACAGATAAAAATTCCACAAATTCATATTTAGTTTATTATAATTTGCCAATAGATTTGTTTACTATGACACATGCATTCATGCCCTGTGAATTGTTTTGGAGAAAACAGTGGAGGAGGATGGACTTAAAAACTACACTTATGAAGGATGAATTTGGCTGGGCTAACGCTGCAGAACAGGCTTCGCAGAGTATTATGACACCGTGAGAAGGGCAGCACAAGTTTTGACAACCTGGTGATTTCTAGTGTCGTCGTAAATATTATACGGCCTAGAAAAACCGGTGCTTTTCCGGCATCCCGACTCTAGATGGAAAAATACATTAGCAAGCCGAGAGTGGTCTCTCGCTCGCTCACTGACCTTGGGATCATGTTCATGTAATGTGCGTGTGTTGCTTTAAATTGCCCTGAAGAGCATCTCAGGCAGCTAATACTGCAGCAGACCTGAAGGCAAATGACCAACACAAAAAAACACTCCAGCTGGCTGGAGAGGAAAGATCAGCTGTCACTGAACGCTTCAGAAATAACTATAAGACAGAAGTATTTGTCAAGGTTGATATTTCAAATAAATCTTGCTTTGGCCCAGAGATAAATATAATAAAATGTTTACCTTGCAATTTAAGTGAAAGTCCACACTTAAAGGGAAAGTACCCTTCGTGCTACAGCTGATCCATTTTCTGGAACATTCTGCTGTGAAGTGCATTTCATTCTCCAGGGACTTCACACATAACTTAATATGCTATTTTAACATTCAATTAGATCATTTATCTTAAGAAAAACATAAACAATGTTTTCTGACTGCGCCACTGCTTATTGGCATTGCTGGGGTCTCCAAGCACAGGACACCAAGCTGGGACGTAGGCTGGACAGGGTGCTGCTTTCGTGAAATTCAGATATCTTATTTGTTTACTTGTGTGAAATGTCTACAAGAGATTTTATTACTTACTTAGTTCTATGTCTGCTACGATGCGCTGGCATCCAGTCCAAGGTGTTCCTCTAGCTTGTGCCTGGTGTTGCCTGGCCCCGTACTAGATAAGCAATATGGAGAATGGACGGATCAATACTAATCGAATAGTCGAAATCAACCTCTCCGTTTTCTCTGACACAAGCTGTCACAAGAAGCAGGCACAGCTGGGACCCACCTCTGAGGCATATTGGCCTCCATTACTGAGCCTGTCTACTCTTTAAGGCTCAGTGATGTTTCTGATTCACAAGAAGAACATTGGAATATATATTAGGATCAGCTCCCCTAGTCATAAGCAAACAGCTCCTGCAAGGCTGGGTAGAGCATGTGATATCATAGCAAATTCTGAAGAAAGTGTCAATAAATAGATGTGCATTGTGTTGATGGATTTGATCTACTTAACCCGTTAATTGTCAATTTCTGGTTGTTATGATTTAATCATTTCTTTAAATGAGAATTAAAAAATTTTCTTTGACCGCTCCCCCTAGTGGCTGAAAATGAAGAAAGACAATGATTTTATTTTACCATTTCTTCCAGTAACTATGGAAACGTGACTGGGTAGGAAGTTTAAGGAAAAAAATAAGTCACTAAACTGTAAAAGACTGTGCAGAAAGTAATCAAGAGTTACCTGAAAATTGTACGGTTAACATTGTGGTTTTCAACATCGCAATCAGTGTTAAAGTGACACAGTGCATTGTCGGACTGCCACAAATTGTGCACAGAACTGGCGAGTAAGTCTTTGCATGGACACATTTAAGTTCTCTTTCTTAAGTGTATTACAGGTGGTGCGGCAGGCAAATGAATAATGTCACAGTTTGGCTTTGTACACAGTAAATTTGCATGGACCTTACAGTAAGACACTGGTCATTTACATATACTGTTGCTTCTGCTATTAAAACTTAGTATCTTGGTATTTAACTAGGACAAACACCAGCAAACAACATAAACTAACAGGAAATCAGTTCCAAATTTCCTTATTAAGAAAACACAGTACCGTCTGATATAAAACATTACTCGCCTTAAACATTCTCTTCACAGCTGGCCTTGAATCACATAAATCTGAGTCCTTGCAGAGGGAAAGCATTGTTTCACAGAAAAATGACCGAGGAAAAATAAAGGAAAATTCTCCCCACTGCTATAGGTAAACAGTTGCATCAGCAGAATTTCCAAGAACAGATATTCCATATTTGGGAAATGATCTGTGAGAACAGGCCTATTGTTCAGGGCAAACGTTGCATTAGTGTTTATTCGAATACATCCATCTAAATCTTTATTTTCGGAGCCAGAGTAGTTGCTTAGCATCCTGCCTACTTCTCTCGGCAGGACAATGGCATACAACGGACGGCAGAAGTAAATGCAGCCAAAGGAATTCTTCCCTTATGTGTTTTACTCTCCTTTTGTCATTGGTTTTAAAGCCTTTTGTATGATTGCTGCAGGGAATATTGTGACTAGAAGCTTTATAGAAGGACAGAAACTCGAAACCACACACCTCCTCTCCACCTTTAATGGTGCTTATCAAGGACGGCATCCAAAAGTCAGTCAGGGTGAAACTCATAATAAAACATCAGACAAGTAGATGAAATGAAGGCGTACTAGAACAATGAGTTACTTTGCCCAAACAAAACCATGTGCGTGTAATACAAAGCCATGTTTAAATCTTAAGCAAGCTACTGAACCAAGTCTATGCCCCTTGTGTTAAATATATGTATTATGTGTAAAATATTTTCCAGTGTCCCTTTATCACATTTATTTAGATTTCATGATACAATTATATGCTAGTCAGTCAGAAAATTGCAATAGAACAAGTGAACACTCTTAGCTGTCAAGTATTTCGCCTGTTTCATTTACGGTTCTATTGCTTTAAATATCAGCATGGAATGAATTAATCTCGGTTCAGCTTTTTATTTATTTTTACACTGTATACAATATTTACGTACATTTACTCATTTTTGGAAACTTGTCTTCCCATCTGACAGGCCAGTAGTTGGAAGGCTTGAGGTTCTCTCATTGTGGTCTAAGTCCTTCCATGCCTCCTCTTTGATGCTGGGCTTGTGTTTAGCATGTATGCACGCAAATCTAATGGCAGTGATGAGAAAAGAGAAGGTCTATTTACTCTTTGGATGCGCAACACAGTGGCCGACCGGCCAGTGTAGCAACCTCAGGCCGAGGAGGCGATGTCACTGATTAGAGCCAGCGGCCATGAACGTCTGACCAGAAACTATGCATTCGTGATATTTCTCTTGATACCGTGTCGAATGCCTTTATTTCCCCTTTTCCTCGCCTCCAGATAAAAGGTAGTCAATTACTGCAGCCTGGAAAGTCCAATGGAGACCGGGGCAGCAGGTCCTCGACGCTTAGTCACAGCCTAATTACGCTCAACGGGGTCTGGAAGCAGGATGGGGGCGCTGCCATCCCTGATTGCACCCATCTCAATGATCCTCTGCTCCTCACTTTCCCAGTGGCTCTCTTGCTGAGGGTCACAGCCGATGTCTCCGGAGTCTTCAGAACGATCGCATTGCCCAGACTCAAGTAATCAGACAGGACAAAAGCCATTTGTACTAAAAGACCAATTATGTAATCAAGATGTGCCAGAAGAGCACTAAATAACTATTTGAAATATATTTACAGTATCTTAATGAGTGTTTCTTGCAATATGGATTCCACATAAGAATTTTATTTAATTTTTTTCGCTTTTAGTCCAACATTACAAAACCATTTAATCAGCGTATCTGCTCATGTTACATCGATGCCACGTGAAGATAACCCTTAAAAGTCATCTCAAGGTCCACAGCACAAATCCATTTTTTTCTCAAGTAATTGGCTATGACAACATGAGGGAAAAATATGGCTGCATCACAATGGACATTGCCACAATATGTCACGGCTAGATAAGACCCAATATTTCAGACTTATACAGACTAATGCCCTATACAGGCTTCCCGTTACCTTAGAGTCATCATTCAAATGCCAGCAGAACGAGTCACCTAATTTGAACCTGAAACAAAGCAACCACTTTCTACGAGAGCAACACACTGGAATTTAATTGGACGTCACAATTCAGCGTATAGCTGATGCATTTCGGCTGCACTAGATAATGTTTTGTTTGGTGAGTCTGACAGTAGGCTACTACTGTCCAGCTAATAAAAGCTTTCTTCAGGCTTATTTAGTCTTAGGCAAGGCAAGGGAAGCTTATTTATATGGCACATTATCACACACAGAGGTCAATGTGCTCTACAGAAAAAATAGAAGCATAAAACAATATGTCTACTTAACCTTAAAATAATATACGATCAAGCAGCCTACATCAAATTAAACACAATGCTGCGTTTGAACAGCCCACTACCTTTCCATAGTTGTTATATCTTAATGCTATGATGTCACGATGGACCTGCAGCCCAGGTGTGGATATCAAGGTGTTAATGTAAGAGCGCCAGGCCTGGTTGCTCCAGCAGAGGGCAACAGTGCCCCTCTAGTCCTTTAAGGACATGCCTGGACTTCTCCCATGGCCCCAGAGTGAGTAGCATGACTGGGTCTTTGGCCATCCAACTAGCTGATACATTTTGGAGATGATAGCATTGTGTGTCCATAGTAACTTTTTTATATAGGCTGATTTCCACAGTGCATTGAAACTTAGGGTGACAATATTCTTTCATAATAATTCTGAGGCTCTCTTGCGGTTATTTCATAAAAACGAAAGCTGCTATAGTAATTCTAGCGCTCTGCACAAAGAGTGAACTGCAACGACAGGAGTAACCGGTGAAACGTTTCAGAAGGGTAGCGAAACCAGGCGTTGCTTGTGCATGCATTTGTCATTGTTAAAAAGCCCTGATACATCGAACGACTATCCCTAATCAATAAGCGGCATGTTTCCCAAAGGCGTAGCTGGTAACAACTGTAGGATTCAATTAAAGTTTTTGACGGGAGCTTTTGGTCAACATACCTAAGCTTGGTAACTGTGGCTAGCTGTGTATTGTAATACTTAAAGATAAGAATTCTGACAAACTTAAAAATCCACAAAAGAAGAGTTGCTGTACTGAACGTGATGCGATGATTGTCATATATGCACAAAACTTAATATAAATTGACCTATCAGGTCCATACGTGATTCAGAAGAGCCCTGAGGTCTGTAGAAACTTCAAATACCGTAACACAAAGACCTAATTCTCTCTTAGGCTGACGCCTTCTGCTATTTGTTTATTGTTATGGTTCGGCAAAGAGCAGGCAGGAAAAGAAATGATCCATGGTACAGCTTCACGGAACAAGGGGTCCATTAATAAAAACAGCAAACAGCACGGGAAAGCCGAAAATAAAGAGACTGCGGGGGTCAATAAAAAACAGGAAAAGGTACAACTTAAACTAAACCTAACACAACTAGGAACAGACCAGAAGCAGAACTAGGGAACAACCAGGGCTGCAGACAGCAGACAGCAGAATGTGTGGTAACAACTACATCTACAAACACGCAGTGACATCATCAATGACTCCTCGAAGGACAAGGTGAGGGCCTATACTTACAAGCACACAGAAAACAAGGGCAAACAAGGAACAGGTGAGAATCAGGACAAAAACAACCAATCAATGACAGCACAGGACAACAAACAACAGGTCGAATCAGTAACACTTAATAAGCACAAAAACTTGGAAAGATAGCCAACACTTGGATAACGACACTAGGAAGAATTAGGACCGTAAGAATATGCAGAGCATAATAAAACACAGCAGAAGTGGGGTAAATCTAAAACAGAGAAACAATTATAAATCATAAACTCTAGGGGAACAGAAAACCAATGAACACTGAATACAGATGAGGCTTGTCTCCAGCCATCCTCGAACTTGTGACCTGAGGATTTCAGTCCCAGAGCCATGCACTCAACCCAGGGAAACACACTTGGGCTGAAAGCTATGAAGCAGGAGGGAGGATGACCAGTGACACCTGCTGGTCAAAATGGATCATATAGGACAGGGTTGGACGAGTGGCAACCCTGAAAGTTATGTTTAAATTATATGTTATCAGCTGTTCGAGCATCCATCCATTTTCTGAAACCGCTTGTCCTATTCAGGGTCGCAGGGGGTCCAGAGTCTATCTCAGAGGCTATGGGAGCAAAGCAGGAAACAAACCAGGGCTAGGGTGCCAACCTATCACAGGGCACACTCACACACCATTCACTCACATGTGCACACCTACAGGCAATTTAGCAACTCCAATTAATCTCGGCATGTTTTTGGACCATGGAGGGAAACCAGAGTACCCAGAGGAAAGCGCACGGCGACACAGGGAGAACATGCAAACTACACACACATTGAAACCATAACAGATTCAAATTTTATATTTCTTAACGTGTGTTATCCCATGTGAAAAAAACAGCATGGTTCATATAAGGCTATCTGTTATGGACTCACGGCATTGTGCGGGCAGAAAAAGAAGGTGACAATCCACTTGTGGCTACAAGAGACAACAGGGCTTTATTGGGGCAACCGAAATGAATACTGGGGAAAAGTACCAAAACAAAAGGATCAGGAGGGGTCAGAAAACAAAGAGGAAAAATACAGAATTAACCAAATCCATGAAACAAAGCATAACCAAGGAACTAAGCAAAAACACAGGGAATAAAACTCGGTAGAAGAGCAGAGGAACAAGCACACAGTAACACGAATACAACAAACACTGAACACAATGAAACACTGAAAGCTAACACCAGGAATAACTAAGAGCCAAAATACTGACAAACATAATAAAACAAGTGTCGTTCTCAGCGGCGCACGGAGCGCAGACAAAGGCGAAGGGAGCCAGGGAACGGGAACACAGGTTTAATCATAAAAGAAAGGAATGAAAGGGGCAGACAAAACGAAGGTTGACATGACAATGACCGGACTGGGGAAACAAACTGAACCGCAGACTAAATACAATGGACTAATGACAACAAGCAGGAACAGCTGGTGAACACGGGGATTCCACACGAGGTTGATGAGTGGGCGTGGCACACGAAAGGGTGCATGACGATCGGGGCATGACAAGAAGACACAGGCAGGATAAACCAAAACAGGAACAAGGGTAAATCAGAAAATATAGAAGGAAAAAACAAAAGCTAATGATAAATTTAAGTATTATGTCATTCAAAAAAGTTTTACAAATGGGATATTTCTTATTATGATCTTATGTATTGTACCCTCTGTTTTTTCTATGAAAGCATCACAGGAACACAGAGAATCACACTGATCATCTAAGGCTAGTTGTGACCATATGTTCGATTGTTGGTCATAGAAGATGGACTGCAGTGATCCTGGAGCCTATGACATTTGCACAGTCAGTTCTCTATCAATCATTTGCCGTCACGTCAATGATATCATGTCAATTCAATATCATGTCAATTTAATATCGCGTCGTGTTCCAATTAACCTTCTCAGAGTGGACACCCCGATTCCACCTTGTGACCAAGGCAGGCTGCCGCTCAAAAGTATGAAATAGGGAGGGAAGCGAGACTGGGTTGACCTCAGGTTGCCCCCCTGGAAGTCCAAGGAAGGGGGAGTCAGGAATCTGTGAAATAGTGCGCCTCTCACATTGTACAATGCTAATGTAATTAGTAAAATCAGCTGTAAATTTATCATCATTCACTTGTAATCTTTCAAATCTCTACATAAAAGTGCCAGTTAGTGCTGAATGGTGTTTTTTTTTTGATGGGGGGGGGGTTTGCATAGGGAGGTATATAAGTTAGAATCACTACTGCCATTGGACAATGGGTCAGCTGGTCAATGAGCACTCTGCCAAAAGGAGAGTCGCATGAGCGATCATGTCAGACTCCTCACAGACTCCTCACATTGGCCTTAGACCTGCTGAAGGACACGGAAAAAAACATACAAAAATGAAAGGAAATGTCATGTATTTCTCATCATCTAACTCCTTCTGATGGCAAAAATTCTCCACATTGTTGCTCCCATTATTGAGGACAGCAAAGGCTACGCCACCAGTGCTACGCAGCCTTGCACCCCGTGCCGTAGCCAGATGCACACCTCCCCAGTAATCTAACTACAGACATCAGGCTATGGTGCACAGATCCCTCCTACATCCCTTTGTAAAGAAAAGTCATTTTCCTTCTTCCTCCCATCTGTTTCTTACTTGTATCCTTAATTCCATTCTTTTCTGCACAAATTTCCTCGAGCCTTTAAAGGACAGACACACGCGTCACTTGGAGACAAGCGTTTGGCGGCTCGGGATCGCCCGTTCACGCTTCTGGGGGAGAGCATTGCCGATTAGGAATGCCGTCTTTCAGACTCTGCTCTCTTTCTTGTGAAAGGCTGGGACAGTCTGGGAGGGGCTTTCCTGCATGTCCCATTGAAGCCACCCCAACCCCCTCTTTCCCCGATGACTTCCCCCTCCTCCAGATCCCCTTCTTTTATCTCTGAGTCTCCAGCACCACGATTGGCACAGAGCGGTCGGGACACCACAGTCTACACGGTAAGGACAAGGGAGACCAGGTTGGGCGCTGATCCCTGTGCTGATTAGGATTCAGGTGTGCATGCCAGGGGGAAAGAAAGTTTTCTTTGCACGTAGCACGCCCTTGTGCAAATTAATTGAAACAAGTAGCAATTTTTGCACAGTCTGATTTTCAGCAAACAAACAATATTCCTTCACTAGAAACTTTTTCAATGGGTTGGTGTTACATCATCATATGTAGGAAATTTCATCATTGTCGCATTTCCTAATGGGGACGGGCGTCTTCCAGCATAATCTAGCCCCGTGCCAAATGCTGGACATGGGGAGGAATTTCATCACAAAGAAGAAAATCAAGGTACCTGACTGGCCTGGAACCTCTCTGGATTTAAAGCCTATAGAGAATCTGTGGTCAGTCGGTAAGCAGGGCCTTCGGGGAATGGACTGTAGCACAAAAGATAAGCTTATTCAGGCATGATTCAAGTATGGTACTGAGATCATCAAAGACGGCTCCAAAGTGTTGGGTTCTATGCAAAATCGCATCTAAATGCTACTAAAGAAACAAGGAGGTCATATTATATCTTGAAATGTTGATATTTTTAACATATTTTAATTAATTTGCACGAGGGTGTATTTGCTTCACTGTTTCCTGCATTTGTAACAGAAGTCACTTTAAAGTTCTGTATGGGCTCCGGCCTTGAATTTCACAAAGAAGAGAGCAGAGGTTTTAGAACCAATCATCAGGGAAATGTGTATCCTTGCGGCTGAATAACAAAAAAATCTGACTGGCACAAAGGAGAAAGGACAAATTCTTGTTTATCTTCTTTTGGTAGCTAAACGCTATGTTGTATTTTCTGAGCACAAAGATGTTTTGAACTGTTGCTTAAAATGAAAAAAATAGTTAGCTTAATGAAGTCGGAGGTCGTGTATTTTCAAGCTGAATAATGCTGCGTTTAGCTTTGGCTTATGTCTGTCATCTTGCAGGCGATTCAGTTTTATCTCTTTCTCCTTCCAAAGTGTTTTTTTTTATGCAGCATCAGCTGAAATATTGATGCCCAGCTGTACGTCTCTAGCCTGTCTGCAGCCCCTGACATGAAGCTGGCCTGCGCCGTAGTCTTTCTCATTTGCCTACATGGCCTACAGGGGGCAGAGGGCAGACGTGATGATGGGAGGGTGGCACCAGCGGGCAGGAAAGGCAAACGCAAGACCGCACCCACTTCGGGTGAGCTGCTGACCAAAGACATGCACGCGTGCACCTGGGAGATCGACGGCGAGGGCGAGGATACCCTTCTAATTCTCGTCAGTTGCAACCATGACGGTGAGGTCTACCGGTGCGGGTACGCCGGCCGGCCAAGCCTGTGCCAAGAATATGGCGCCTCGCCACGCCGGTACTGGTCCCAGGTGGTGAGCAGGCTCAGGAGGAAGGCTCACGCATGCCAAGGGGAGAAGGTCCTGAGGCCGCGAAGCTGTAAAACGGCCCCGACGGAGTCACACATGAAGCTGCTCGCCGGCCACAGGGGGGAGGGGGGCGCGGGCAAGAGGGCCGTGGCAGGAGGCAGACAGAAACGCAAGTCGGCCAAAGAGCAGACGGGGCCCCCAGAAGAACAGAGGGATGCTTTCGGGGAAGCGGACGACAGCGATACCGTTTCGAACACGGAACCAGCAGAAAATTACTGCGCCGAGGGCTGGCACACTGTCTGCTCCTTCTTTGTCCGATTCTTTGATGGCTAAATCAGCTCAGTGTAGCACTTTTCAGCAAATGTCAGTCTCCAATCCCCGCGCGGAATTCATATGGATTTCGATGCATCGCAAAGGGAAAAAAAACACAGTAGCTTTTCTGATATTTGTTTTTCTTTTTTTGTAATTTTATATTATGAACATCAGCATCATAAAGCATAAATAACGGCATGATGTATATGTAAAGCAGTGTTACTTGATACTTATGCTGTAATAGCTATATAGATTATTTGGTTTTATATCACTTTTACAGCTGACAATATCAATAAAATCAATAGATATCAGGGCAATTAAAAAAAACTTACAATTAAATTTGCAAGGTTCTATTGGTGTTATTATTCTTAAAAGTATACCTTTTTGAAGTACACTGTGTTCCTTTTTAACCGGTTTTAAGAAAACGTGAGATTAATTATGCTGATACAGTCGGTGGTCTGTTTGTATTAGGGTTTCAATAAATATTGTTCCAGAGTCAGTATTTGAAAATAAAATAGCATAAATGTGTAATAACTAATAATAATAAAAAACTTAAGTGTCACTATGAAATGATACACAATGATTCTCAAAATAATCCGCGAATCATCCATTTCATATATGTTCGGGTATGTAAATGCAAGCGGAATTTAACCCACATGTATATTAAGTGGAGGTTTTGCTTTATAGAGTACGTACCGAAAAATAAACAAGAAAAAGCTCGTGCCTCTTATTCAAGTCGATCATTTATGTAGATGGTAGCAACGCCAGTTCCTACGCCCCGGGATGGTGGATGGGCAGGATTAGATAGGTGGCGTCCATGCATGGACCTGCCGAAGGACAGTGGGACAGATGGTTGTCGCTTGATTATCGCTCATTAGGGACTGAGGGGAAAATGTGGGTAGCAGAGTAACAACTGACTAATAATCAACCGCCGCGAATTTTACGGGACCCACATGTGAAAAAAATAACCCACATTCATAGTTCACATAAAATAGCCTACCTCGGTTTTTATTTCTAAAGTTACTTGTTACTTGTTGACTCGATACAAAATTTTACGTAACCCTATATTTACTACAGAAAACAAGATAAATAAATCTGAAAATCGCGGTGCATAGGAAAAAAAAGACATCTTGGCAACATGCAATTTCGAGACCAAACGCTGCACACATTGTAACTGCAACGATACTTTAGTTAAATACCTTTTGTTCCATGATAGTTACCCACACACTAAAAGCTTGGGAATAGCTAACAAAGTCCCCCCCTCTTCCCCAGAGACGCTGCAGATGTCCACCCTGCCTTCCCGGGAGCACTGGGACCCTCTGTGGATATTGTAATGCTAATCATCTCGCTCAAGGCAAACATAATATACTGTAGCGCTTGAGTACAATAAACTGTGGATACAAAGAAATGATCCAACTTGATATGTAAAGAGCCTGAAAACGTCTGACTAAGGGTATTTTTTCCATTTTCTTTTCAATACGCTGAATTCAGATTCTACCCAGTAATAACTAATTCGTCGTGCACTTCACTATGGTCGTGATGATTACTGAAACGAGCCTGTTCGTTTAACCGTGCAAACCAGTGTTCGGCCAGCCTTTAACCTTACAATCCACGAAGCATCTCCAGGCCACTGGACTTCTTAGGCGAACAGAACGGACCAACTATTCTGCAATTAAATGCATTTAAATTTCTTGAAGACAGGTATACATCTGGAGGAACCTATGCCTACGCAGATGTGAATATAAATAGCGTAGGAGAGAGTTTGATATTCCGGGGAATATCAAGAATTTAAAGTTTTTTGGAGGTCTGAATGAAGCCAAATTAAACGCAAGGGGGGAGGGGGGGATACAGCCCTGTCATTCCTGGTTTCTACGCCCCTGCATGGTGAACACAATACCCCGCAATTCCTTAACAAGTCCACATAAAGTCCAAGTGGAATTATAGAAAACGATTTATTACTGCACACAAAATGCATTCATTCAATACGCTTTAAAACGCGAGTGGGAGTGTAAATTATCTTAAAATAGTACGGCATCGTCGCCAAGTTAGTCCCACTCTCTCCTCCTTGGTAGCAGGGCTGATCAAGCTTTAGTCTCACCCATTTCAACATAACAAATTACTGTTGCATAGCAGAACACCATGCGTTTGCTTCGTTTTATGAGGGTAGGCCTAGGTAGATAACAGAGATAACCGAAAGTGGCCTTGGATTTTCCCACAAGAAATAATCCAGATGATATTATTGACGACTGCTGAAATATTTATGACGATGTTCTTCTGACACCGCTCACTCTTGCGAATTAAGGTCAGGATAGATAGATAGATAGATAGATAGATAGATAGATAGATAGATAGATAGATGTGTGTGGGGCCGACTGCTGGTGTTGGAAATGGATTATACAATGCAATATTAAACCTCTTGGTACATTATTAATGTGTCTTGATACGATTCTTGAACATTCTGCATTATTGTCTTCATGCTTCACTCTGTTCAATTAACATTTCAAAAGGTTTATTTATTTATTCGTTAGTTCGCTTGGCTGTCGAGTGCCCTTATCAAGAAAGACCCACTAGCGCTAAAGCGCACCGGCACGCATTCTGAGTTTACAACCAGACAGCTGATATAAAAGGCACAACTTTAATTAGGCATGGGGAGATATTTATTGTCAGCAATACAAAAGCGGCTGCACGGATTTATAACAATCTGAACACTCAATTAAAAATATGTTAACACATCGAGAGATATCGGATAGGATTGATGAGTGAAAAATGATACAAAAATAAATTAACCAATTATTACTACAGCAGTTGTTCTGTTTAGAACACATTGCCAGTAGATTGCTAGACAAAGCAAGTTTGTGTTTTCAAGTATATACATCAAAATTTGATTTAAGAAATCAGCAGACAAGATGTTCCTGTATAATGCGTATTTTTATTCTTAAACATATAAAGTGCGATTTCATTAATTCCATTTCTTCCTCCACGAGGCATTAAAATCCTTGCGCCTTCGCTGTGTTTTCTTGCGCTTGTCTTGTGCTCAGTGAGTTTGCCGCGTGGGTAAGGTAACCACGCGCTTGCCAATCACAGGCGGCGTCACCCCCTCGTGCAATGGTGACGTAACCAATGGGATGGGGACTCGACCAGTTTGTGACTGACTGCGCGTGACGGCGCCGCACGTTATGAGTCTCGGAGCCTCATTTCAGTGATGCTGCAAACAAAGCATCTCCCACAAAGAGACTCAGTGTCAGACTTCCTTCAGTCTGTCCGAGGGGCTGCACATCCTGGGCAGGGAAGCTGCCATCACTCAGTGCCAGCCCAGAGCGCTAGGGGACACTAGAAGGGCGCTTATTGTGCATGCCTCTCCCCAGCCGTGGTGATGGGTTCACGCTTCAGTTGCTGAGGAGGGACACTTTGCCAAGACCTTACTTTGGAAACTGCAGCCAAGGGAGACCGAACAAACAAGGCTCCAGTGAGAAAGCGTAAAAATCAAAAGCCCCTTTACGCCATACGCAAATATTGTGCCGTATTATTCCTAAAATCCCCGCTACAAATTTACCCAAGTAAACCCAAATCGTTGCATGCAAACAATAGTCCAGCCGGACAGTAACCAAGAATGAGAATTTAATAAAGTAAGCATGTGTAGTCTAAATAAATCATAGATGAAACTACGACTGTGTACCGCACAGTAAAGAAGAAAAAAAACATTCTGCGTTTTCCCACTGGGCATTAAACTGTCGGATGTTAGCTTTGCTGTCTTTCCGCACAGTTAATAGGATTAAACATTATCCTATGCTATTATCCTATTATGGGTGCCAAAACATTTGCAGAAACGGGTGTGAAATGCAGGACTACTTCATCTGCCGATTTGATTTCTCACGCATTTTCTCATATACATACATAATAAGATAAATGTTTCTATCCGCAATCACGGGTGTAGTGATGCTTAACATCCACTCATCCATCCATCGTCCAGCCGATGGGGTCTTTCCCAGGCAGCACGAGGTGCAAGGTAAGTGTGACCCTGGACGCGATGTCGGTCCATTGCAGGACACGCACAGACTACTGGAAATTTAGAGACGCCATTTATCTCAACTCTATGTAATTACAGCCTACGCGTAATACACGGACCTCATGGAATACCGTTTGGTAAAGGCCGTGCAGCATAAGCAACTGGTAACCCCCACGCAACAACTAGTCATACTTGTTACAAATTCTTCACAGAATATGTTATTAAAAGTAGAGACGATCAGCAACAAGAGAGGTTCTTGTGGGGGATTTATGGAGGGATTTTTATATATAAACGAGCCATTTTGCGTGAAATATTTTGGCTGCTATGTACATTGTGAAATCTAATTTAATGGAAGATTATCGAGACTGTATCGGACACTAGACTGAATATTTAAAGAATATTTTAACAACAAAAGTATATCTGCAGTACACATCAAAAAACTTATCTGTGAAGTGTAAATGCGCATCTTAATAAGAGGGCTGATGAAAAGAATTTTGTGGACTAATCTGTAGCATGCTGATTCTTTTTTCTTGTTAATGGTTTCAAGGCGGGGGTGTCACTATACACTCTCAGAAAAAAGGATACGAATTTGTACCTTTGGACAATGGACTATGAGAAACATTTATGTACCCTTTGGGGTATATTAATATTGCCCTGTACCGTAAAAGGTACATTGACCTACAGCTAGGGTACAATTGGCAGACCCTTGAGGGTACAGTCCCAGTGACAAGCAAAGGTACAAACTGGTACCCTTTTTCTGACAGTGTAGAGATTTTGGGGCCCCAATTCAGATTAATCCAATTATGTTTCAATTTTTTGCAGCCCCTGAAATTACAGTAGCACCAAATCCCCCATCATGGCATCCCTGACTGTTACCCACTGTATACTACCTGCCTCACTATATTGCAGTGATTATCCAATTCAGTTTATTTTTATATAGCGCCTTTCACAACAGAGTCTTCCCAAGGCGCTTAACATGGATGTGTTGTGAAACATTACAACGTCATTAGAGAGAATAATACAGAACGGGAGGAAAAAGAAAAGAAAGAAATTAAATAAAGAAAGCCAGATAAAAACGAAGGAGAGGAACCAAAAACCCAAGTAAGGAGGGAAAAAACCTCTGGGGTCCAAAGTCAACAGGCTGCCCCCCCGCCCCCCCACGGCATACTAACATTACTGAGGACAGAAAAGAAAAGAAAAAAGAGTGGACTTGCTTGCTAAAAGCCAGGTGTAAACTGTGATTAAGGATCAAACTATGTAAATGAATGAGTCCGTTATCCACATTGGCCTGTGTAGGGTGGCCAAAGTTTATCAATGTCTGTTTTACACACCGGACTTACCATCTACACTAAAGTACCAGTTCCTATCTTTGAGGGTATGATTACTTGTCGCTTAGGCTGTACTATTATGGGTGGCTTGGTCTGCACGACTCACGACAAGAGCACCACCTTATTTGACAGACTCTGTTGGCAGATAAAGTCATTTGGCTATATATCTTATTTTGAGTAAATGTCTTAAGTCTTTTGTTTTATAAGTACTGCAATATGTACCGCAAAAATTTCAAATATTGGAAAAAAATATTTTTTCCCAGTGTTGTTCACAACTGGGCCTATTTCCGTTTAATGCACCTAAAAGAATATCAGAATCAGTGTCAGTGATACTATACATTTATGTTTTTGAGTAGTACATTCTGTTTACTAAGGATAAATATAGTAAATTTGTTAATACTACCTTATAACCAAGATTTTAACTATTTCCCAATAGGGTGCCGTTCATAAAATAAGCAACAGCGCCACCTAATGGAAAATTAGAAAAAAAAGGTTAAATGACTACAATGGGGAATTGGTGGTTTCATATATTTGAACTAAGGATGGGATGTGGACCAGTTGTACACAGTCAGAGCAACATTAGGTTGTGCAAGCAAGAAAAGAGCTGGATGGACTCATCAAAATGACGGACATGGAATTCAGAAACCTGACAGAAGAGTTAACAGGACACCCGGTTGACAGCATATAAGAATAAATTAACAGCAATATAATAGTTATATAGATGATATAGCTATCATATATTAATAGATATAACAAAGTTTATAGTTTAAACTGCTGTGACTGAAGTGATTGCTGCAGACTTGATTCTCTAACAAAAATAGGATGTAGCCGCCAGCGACAGACAGCACCTGTATCCAAAGTTGTATATTTCCTCTTAAAAACATTATTTCTCAGCCCAGAAATAAGTCTTGTAAGATGAGATTTGGAACCGCTACTTCTGGAGCAAAACATACAGGTACAAATTATTTTTCACCTCCACATCATCGATTTCCGCCCCAAATGCAGACATTTCACAATCTGTGAAGTTGTGAAACCCACGGAACATTATGCTTGACGAAATGAAGAATCTGCGAAGAAAGAACTGAAGTATTATATCCATTTTTATTTGGCTCCACAGGGGATGGAGTGGAAATTTCCCCACATTTTGCCACATGATATAGAAGCAGCACTAAACAGGTATTTTTCATACATGACATCACAAGATTGAACCGAACAGGAATACCATGCACATAAAGCGGAGCTTTGGAAAACATTATGCGACGACAGCATATCAGTGTCATAGTCACAGTATATCTAATGACACACTGGGTAAAACAGCGCATTCAACAGTTCATCCCCAAAAGAAGAACATAAATGTTTTTTTTCTTCCAAATTTAAACATTGTATCTTAATCCATAAAGAAACCCATTTTCAGACTCAAAAATGACATCCAATTCCATCATTTTCTTCTGCGGGGGGAGGGGGGGGGGGGGAGGTAAAAGCGTAAAACAAAAGAGGGGCTTTTTTTTTAAAAACGTTGTTTAACCAACAAAAAGTCGTATCTCTTATGTGGCAC
>JAODKE010000044.1:9658627-9671209 GCA_026779605.1 Mormyrus hasselquistii
GGGGGGGGGGGGGGGGGGGGGGGGGGGGGCGTTCTCCAAAACAAGCCTGTCCAAAAGTGATTCTGAAATACTGTACAATTCCAGGGTACAGATCCATTATTATGTAGTATATATATTTTTAAATGGTAAATTTAATATTACATTTTTAAATGGTAAATTTAATACATTTTATACACTGCTTGCCCTTCTCAGCGTTTCAGCAGGTCACTGCCTGCCTTGTCTGGGTAGAAGAACACACCCAGGAAGCGTGAGTCGTGTAACGTGATTTCCACATCGTATCTTGTATAAACCTCCATTTTTTGACATCCTCCTAAGTTCACTTGCCAAAACTGGCCCACTAAGCTTTGCCCCTAGAAACAGTGAGTTTGTTTCCCGTGTGGTATATTTAGTACTGTCAGGAATCAGTTATCCTGAGCAAGGTCATGGTGGGTCTGGGGTCTGGGGCCTACCACAGCCAACATCGGACACAAGTCTTGTACAGCCTGGATGGTATGCCAGTCCATCGCAGGGCAACAGTAGACAAAAGTATTGGGACACATGTCTTAATCAATATATTTGGGTGTTTCATTCAGACCCATTGCCACAGGTGTATAAAATCAAGCACCTAGTCATGCAGTCAGGTTTACAAATTTTTGTGAAAGAATGGGTCATTCTGAAGAGCTCAGTGAATTCACGCATGGTATTGTCATAGGATGCAACCTTTGCAATAAGTCAGTTCATGAAATTTTTTCCCTGCTAGATATTCTACAGTCAACTGTGGTATTATTGTAAAGTCAAAGTGCTTAGGAACAGCAGAATCTTCCGCACAAAATGACGACACAAATTGACAGAGCGTGTCAGTGAGAGCAGAGGTGTGTTGTGCGTAAATGTCACCAACGCTCTGTTGACTCAATAACTGCAGAGTTCCAAACTACCTCTGGCACTAACCCCAGCATGAAAACCCTGCATTGGAGCTTCAAGGAATGGGCTTCCAAGGCCGAGCAGCTGCATGCAAGCTTAACATCTCCAAGTGCAATACCGAGTGTCAGATGCAGTGGTGTAAAGCACGCCACTGGACACTGGAGCAGTGAAAACTGTGGAGTGACAAATCACGCTTCTCTCTGGCAGTCTGATGGACGAGTCTGGGTTTGGCAGTTGCTAGGGGAATGGCACTTGCCTGACTGCATTTTGGCAACTGTAAAGTTTGGTGGAGGAGGGATAATGCTATGGGGTTGTTTTTCAGGGGTTGGGCTTGGCTCCTTAGTTCCAGTGAAGGGAACTCTTAATGCTTCAGCATACCAAGACATTTTGGAATTCTACGCTTCCAACTTTGTGGGCCCAGTTTGGGGAAGGCCCTTCTCTGTTCTAGCATGACCATGCCCCAATGCACAATGCAAGGTCCACAAAGACATCATCGGGTAAGTTTGGTGTGGAAGAACTTGCCTGGCCTGCACAGAGCCCTGACCTCAGCCCCACTGAACACTTGTGGGATGAACTACAATGGAGATTGAGAACTTTAAGCTATTAGTTGAGTTCTTTCCAGACGAGCGTGATGGGCCAAATGGCCTTCTCTTGTTTGTAAATTTCTCATGTTCTCATGCTCATAACCAGACCTTCGCGTCCAACATCAGTCTCTGACCTCACAAATGCTCTTCTGGATGAATGGGCAGAAATTCCCACAGACAAACTCCATAAACTTGTGTAAAGCCTTATCAGAAGAGTGTCAGATGTTATAGCTGCAAAGGGGGAACCAACTTTATATTGATACCTACGGATTTAGAATGGGATGTCATATAAGTTCCTGTGTAATACTTTTGCCAGTATAGTGTATATCATGGGTAATATCATGGAGAACATGCAAATGACATACAAATAGAGTAGGAGTGCGATTCAAGCTCCCTGCCCTGGAGGTTTGAGGCTCTTAAGCAGACCAGCTAGCCAAAAACCTTCCCTTAGAAGTTGGATTTTATAGGTTTTATTGTTCAGCTTATGATTTTATTCAGAATCATTAATGTTTCCTATCCTTTGGCTCAGCTGGATATCTGTCAGGTTCAGCACCTGCCTCAGTAGCGCCACAGTCACATGACCTTCAGGTTGTGGGTTTACTGCTTCACCAATGCACCTCCTACTGGCCGAGCATGTAAATTATTCCACCGCAGGGACTCCCTGTGATTTAGAGGCACAGAAGTGTCAACAAGTCATATATACTCTCAGGTAAACAAGAGTGTGACCACTCCTGAGATCCAGTATGCTATGACTAGACAAAGGTTGGCAAAAACTTCGTTAAGAAGGACGTGTGCTGGGCACATTGTCCCATCATCGATCTGACAATGCAGCGCCACCATTGTGTTGCACGTCTTACAAAGAAGCAGGAACGTGAACATCTGATTGAACATGACATTTTGGCAGACCAAGTCCTGATTAAAATTCCAGTCATTGTCTTGGACAAGGAAGCTCCCAAATTGAGAGAGGCTAACAATTAAAAATAGGGGGTTGGTGTTTACCGAGTCATATGTCGCTTTTTTTATACTGTACGGTTTGGAGGGGTTATACGGTAAACATGAGATCCACATGTAGTAACATGTAAATACCAGAACAATGAAAGGCAAGCAGCATACATCCCTACAAGTTATTCAGTAAAACATATTATGTAAAGGGGCGTGGCTAAGAATACCTTTTATTTCTTAAACAATTGATAATTATATCGAATTAAAGCAGGACAATTAAAGCAGTTCAGTGGCTCTTATGAAGCAGGGGCTTGGCTGAATTTCCTGCAGCGCTGGTCACTCCTCTCACCTAGAATATTCCGCTGAGTCACATGCAACCGCTCTGCTATTTAAACATGTTTGGCTCTACGGTTTCATGAAATGTACCCCCCCCCATGTCACTCTGACGAGGTTCGGAAAGTCGAGAAGGGTGTCACAATTGTATTTCAGTCCCGTTGCCCGAACCCCGTCTCCTATGGGTCACAGTCACGGTGCGTTCTGGAAGCGATGTGTTTTTCTTAAGCAGCTGACGCAGCAGAGAGCTGAACGGCGTCACGTGCGCCAAACCTTAAGGGTGAGCACAGCTGCAGCCAGATTCTGTTCAATAACAACCCAACTATGAGACGAAACTCTGGCATTCCCATCTTTCAGCAAATGAAAAGGCAAATGAAAATAGCATCCCACAACCTGGTCACTTGAGATTTAGATAATACACCTGTAGGAAAATATTTCATAATTAATAAAATTTCAGATTTTTGTTTATCAGAATTGAACTAAAACGCAGCATCCAGAGCACAGGGCATTAATCACAAACATTCCGTAGCTGTTGAGTAAATTTACCAAAATCACAAGTTTATTTGGAATGTGAAGTGGCTTTTGTGGTGGGGCTGAACCTCACCCAACACCCAACAGCCAACACCCAACAGCCAACAGCGGCCGTGAATGTGAGGAGCGGTTCTCTTTCCGGGGACCCCTCCCACATGTAGCAGAACGCTGGGCTGGGTTCTATGCATCATTTATGCATCATCTGTTTTTCAGAGACTTGTGGAAATTTTCCTTGTTGACATTATGAAGGAACCAGCTTTCACCAAACAGGAAAAAGAGTGGTGGGGTGAGAAGGCATAATGCGCAATCAATACACTCTCACTCGTAAATATACAGTATATATGCATACTTAATCATTTTCATCATATAGAAGGGATGTTTACCACTGACGGCACTAGAGTTCACATTCTTAAATTGTGTGTTTTGCATAGTTATATTTGGTTTAAAAGTTTCAGAAAACTCAGACAGATGCTATTACTAAAGCAGTATCTCCCCACCCACCCAAGTTAGAGGGGGCATGTGAAATTTGTGAAAACTGAGCCTAGCGGGTCACTCAAAGAAAGTAAGATGCAAATACAAAGAGAATATAAAGCGCTGCCAAGATGATGAGTAAGAAAGGGAGGAATGTGTTTCTGTCGCTCCAAGGACCCCTGGAGGTCCGGTGCGATGCAGACGGCCATCTTTAGCAGTCTGTGAATGCAGCAATATCGCCCCCCCCCTCCCCCCATTACTACGCAGCGTGGAGCATAGCTGGCCCCCCACCTGAACCATCAGAGCATATGGATCCGTAACCTTCCGACCAATGGTGAGCCTTTTCCACAAATGAAGAATCAGTCGATTGCAAAGACATTCCTCTATACTTCTCAAGGACACCTGTGATGTCCATTACACCTGTAAAAGTTACTTTCTTTTCGATGCAAGAATCAAAATATGTGAATCGTGCAAGGATTTTGAGCGACAACATAATTAAATTTCACATTATATGTACCGTATATGTGCATGGTGGAAGTCACTCATCTAAAAGGTGAAAGTGTGTGATTCTCTGCTGTACTCTGCCTCAGAAACATCCCTCTTAAGGGTCCGGCTGAAGTCAACAGGCACACTGGGATTCTGCTTGCTTCGATACCATTTTTCCTAATCAGAGAGAGAGCAGGATCCTGTCTCAACTTGTCCAAATGACTTACGGCTTGTTTTTGCTGCCTCCCAGTTACGGCCTGTCTGGCAGGAAGCTGAGAGGGAACAGAAACACGGACCGGCTGTGGGACCCCAAGGACCGGATTGGGAAACAGTGGCCTATATCACTGCGATTAGCTAAATATAGCAAGTCCGCACCCCCACCACCACCTCACCCGGCTTCCCACTGACAGCAGATCCCCGTGCTGGTTTTGTAGTTTGTAGTTTCCATTGTAGCTCTCAATATTTTCTCCCTGTATTACATGGGTTTCCTCCCGCAATCCAATAACAAAATGTGGTTAGGTGCGCTAGTGTCACTAAATTGCACGAGTGTGTGTTTAAATACATATCTTCTGCAACAGACCAGCATCCCAGCCAGGATGTTCCCCTGCCGTGGGCCTTATGCTGCTCTGGATGGGCTCCAGAAGCAGGTTCGGGTTGGAGGATGGACATTTACAAGAGGCGGTAAGGAACATGCACTGATAACAGCCCGTTTCCGCACGCTGCACACGACAAACCACCTCAGGGATGAGAACCTGAGTGCTGCCATGCGGCTGGTGATACCTGCCACCCCCCAGGTTATTCCCCGTAAGGGCTGGATGTAGATTAACATCATAACCAGGATGACGGAATTACAGGTTAAGGGCCTTGTTGAAGGGCCCAGCAGAGTAGAATCACTCTGGACGTTCATGGGATCTGAACCAGCAACTGGCACAGAGCTCTAGCCTCAGAGCCACAACTGCACCTGCATTATTGTTTTATGGACAATTATCCACAATACGGCTCATTGTTTTTTTAATATGCAGTATGTTTTTTTAATCACTGAAAAGCTCTGGAGCGCCTCCTGCAGGTGTTTTGTTGTTTACATTCTCTCTGGCCCGTCCCGCGACTTTTCGGTTCGCATCCCCTGTCACGGCTCTGCGGATTAGCTGCGAATCCCGCTTCGCTGCTGCCTGCGTGACTCGTACAGATTGCAGAAGGATCGGTGTGGGGGGGAATGGGTTGGGTGGGGGGATTAGCTAAGATACTCCTTTTTACCGACGGGTCCGCTTCAGCAGCAGGGCTCAGCTCTGCCAGCGGGACCCCTCACTTCTACTTCCGCGGAGGTGCGTGTCCCTGATCTCTGGGCGGCTGCTGCACATCAAACACGGGCCCTAATTACGTCCCCATGGTCCTCAGGCTTCCGGAAAACAGAAAACAAACCGTGGTATATTGACCGCGTTAATATTTGATATGAAATGAGTGAGTTAGACAACCTGTAGGCAGAAATCCGCAGGATCAAATGTCAGGTAAAAAGAAACATTAATACCTTCCAGACAGACTCTGACAAATAATAAGGCTGACATACTTGGCCCCTGTGATGGGGCCATGTGCTCTGGCTGAGCCCGAAGCTGGGAATCTTCCGGAGGGCAGATGAAATTGCAGGCTTGCTTTTCTTATTTCAGGTTGGCAAGGAGGCCCATGTTCACAGATAGAATCATGAAAACCCCATCCCCCCCAACCCCAAATATCCCCTGGTTATTGTAGTAAGGCAGGTATTGTCCAGTCAGGGTTTTTCATCAAAATGTATCTAAATTAAATCTAAAGAAATCCAGTCCAGATGGGCCATGTGATTATGTCAAAGGCTTAGCGTTGCGGTTCCTGTCACGCAGGGCTGTGGGTCACTCAAGGGGCAGGCTGGCAGCTTTGGGATGTGTTTGTTAAACTTGATAGGTAACAACATACGATATCTCGCTATGAAAAGTGCGAGTCCCTTGACGCTACTGTATTTAAAGCACGTCGCACATATTAATGATCCCCGCCTTTGCTCCGCAACAGTCCATCCCTGACATGTGACTCCGCATCCGGGGAACCTTGATGCGATTGGGGGAAGCAGACCAATGGCAGCGCGTCTTACATAACAGCCACTAAACCTCCAACTTCCTGTGACGTGAGGTCATCAGCAAATATAGAGATGGCTTGCAGACCGAGCAGAGGCGGACTGGTGGACACGGCCGGATTCTCCACTCTCTCTGGGTGTTAAAGAGCGTCTGAAGGATTCCCCTGGGTCATAGTGGGACTCAGAGGCATTTCTAGCTATAGAAAATATATTTGTTATATATATTTGTTTTTGAGACACACAAGTTAGTTCAAGAAAACTGAAAGGCGTTTAGCTACTGACTATGAAATATCTCTAGTATAATTTAACATCAGATTATCATTTAATAAAATAAATGATTTTTCTCACATCTCACCTTTAGGATCATGAAGATACAAATTCTATGTTACATTATTGTATTACAATACCCAAAATCCCGGAGCATATCCCATTTCACAGGACTAAATGATCATTCCTGGATTGTTCCCTGCCCTGCACCTGTAGCCTCCGGAATGGACACCAGACCTCCGCAACCCTGAGCAGGACAGGAGAGCTGCAGAAAATGGATAGATGGATATAATAGCCACCATCTTATCTTTCAAATATCTTTCAAATTCTTCAAGTTCTCTCTCTCTCTCTCTCTCTCTCTCTCTCTCTTTCTCACACACAAACACTCACACAAACCCATACCATTTTCTCTAGTGGATCCTGGCTCAGCCGACCGTGGCAGTTAATCATAACCATCACTGACTGACTGGCTGTACTGTTTGTGTCTCTGGACAATACAATTTTATAAAGATATTAAGATTAGGATTTTTTTTTTTGTTTTGCAAACTGCAGCCTGATTCTTCCGTTTCTCATTAATGAAGGGCTGCTTCTTTGCTTTATGGGTCTTCACTCCTGCTTCTAGGAGCCTGATACAAACTGTCCCAGCAGTGCACTTCACACCTGCACTTAATGTTTCCCATTCCCTTTGAAGGCCACTTGATGTCATCCTCCGATTGATGAGAAACCGTCTGATAAGTTAATGGTGATGAATGTCTAGAATGTCGCTTCCGCCCATTATCTGGCTGGTTTCTGGTCGCTCCCAGTGTCTCCTGCTTCACCTTGTTCTTGTGCACTGCTGTCTTAGAAACCTTGATTTTTTTTCAAAGATGTATGTGTGTGTTTTACCCCAAGTGTACTGTGGAAATGTTGCTTCTTATGATCATGCCAATGGGCACTTTCACACTGCAGAGCCAGTAACTTTTGCCACATTCACAGCTCAGGAACTTGGCTGAACTGTAGTTCCTAGTAGGCAGTTACTACTCCTAGGGCATGGACTGAATTCGGGGGCTGCATCCTTCTAAGGTTGCATTCAAATACCCAATGCGTAACAGCACTGTGACAGGGCTGTCCCATTTCGAAGGCTTCAAATGTGCTGTAGAAATGCGTCCTAATTCTCCCACTCTGGGAAGGATGCACTAGATGCAAAAGTCATTGCGTATAGGTAAATTGGGTATGTCCCGCCTAGGCGATAGAAGCAGCCCTTCGTGATTGAAGGTTAAGGGCGTGGACAGTCAGACTGCCCCATTTGATGCTTTCTGTTTGACCTTTGAAGGATGCGGCCCAGTACCTGCAAGTTATGCTGAAATGTTGGAAAATAGATATAAATAGCAAAAACTGACCAGATGGCTTTATGTTTGTACTTCAGTTACATTTAATGAATAAGTCTTTTTGCTTGCATCAGAATAGTCGATCGATAACCAACACTTTTGTCTAATATCTCCAGTGAAACTTGTCAGCGCTGATTAGTGGAAAATGGAAAATCGATCTGCCAGCTAGATTTAAAATTTACGCATGTCTTGGGTCACATACATAAAATATAAGTAAAAGGCTGCGTCCCCTTTTGGGGGTGGTGGTGTAGTTTCGAATTACGTGTTAACGTTTTACCTACGAGCCTTTTGTGTCTTCCATGCTTATAAAGGCATAAAGGTCCTGGAGTCATGAAAGTTCCTGGACAAGAGAGAACCAGGTTCCTGAACATCGGTGCGAAAGCGCCGAATCCAGCTAAGCCAACTAGAACTGAATTGAATAACCACGTTCAATGACTTACCTTGGACTTCTCTTCTCAAAATATCAATGGAGACTGGATAGGCTTTTTAAACCCGAAACGTCTGGCTGCATGCAACTTCCAGCTGCTTTTCTGCCCCTGTCCTGTTGTCAAGTCAAGAGCCGCTCTGTTACACAGTCTGTGTGCTGATTTGGTGTAGCAGCTCCTTTTTCCATCTGCAGTCCCTTTTTCAGTGTGAAAATACTCGGGGCTATACTTAAAAATACTTGGGGCTATAGCCCCGGGTGATCAGAACTAAGGACGTCAGTACTAAGGACTCTCCCCTCCCCCTGCCGATAAAACAGGTTAAGTGCATTCTGTGAGACGCCACTGGTGATTAAATTGACTGTGAGGCCGCGGACGTTTTCATTGGGATGACTGCCAGCGAGCTATTAGCCCAAACAGCTTTATGTTAACTTAGTACACTATTTTAAGCACACAAGCCACACCAGGAGCGCTCCCTTATTGAGGCGTGATTTTACTCACTGATACTCATGTGAGGGACTGAATCATTCACTTCAGGCAGACATGATGATGAAATATTACATTTCGGTGATCTGACACGAGTTTAATAAAAGCATTTTGATTTATTATGTCGACATAGGTCACAGAGGGAAGTCGTCAGGATCTGATGATACAGGTTCTGTAAGTTGTTACCTTTTCAAGCTCTTACATAATCAGCTTGCCATCTAGACTGGAGTTACTGGAAAGTGCAGGCAGCCTGGCCTGTATTATAGCAATCGCTGCATGAAATTGGTAAAAGCAGCCATTTTCCTCTGTTGGGATTCTTTATTCCCCCCATCTCCTGAAGGGAGAGTTATTCGCGGCGTGAAGCACAGCGCTGAATGATCCTGGAGCACTTTGGTGGGCCGGGGAAGGACAGCTCCGTCTTCCAGGAGACGCGAGGCGCTGCGATTTTCGTGCACGCAGGACTGCAGCGTAATCTGTAGCTGTCTGTCGCATGGGCTGCGCTCAGCAGTGATCAAGATGCAGTCAAAGCAGTGAGTGTTGTGTTTATAAAAGGGCGTTTTTACCCCCCCAACTTAGAGTGGTTTTTAGTGGAGGCAACGAACGGGGGCTGGCCTGTCAAACGCCTCGACGAGCGATTGCCTGCATCTGGTCACTCTCAGACTCTGCTAGAAGGTCATTAGTCCCCCCCCCCCCCCCCCCCCCCCCTGAAAGGGGGCCCCGGGGCCCCCCCCCCCCCCCCCCCCGGCGTGGCAGTCAGCCGGAATGAGAACCACAGGAGGCATGGCCTTATCTAGAACATTGCCTGACTCCGCTCCAAAGACCCAGTGATCACATGGGGTTTTGCCTCCAGTGGGGCCTTAAACAAGATGACCCCCTTGTGTTTACAAATAATTTGTACTGAAAAAATGCACCCATCCTCTGTAGCACACCCCCCCGATGTAATGTCAATAAAAGGTAACACAGAACCTCTGCAGTGAAGTTCCTGCTGCCCGTTCCTGAAGTCCACCACTACTGACAGGGGTAATTCTAGGGTTTTTTTTAACATTGGAGGCACAAGAGGGGGACATAGGACTGACCAACCAATGATATGATTTGAATCTGTAAGTGACAGGGGAGGAGGGTCTCTGGGGGCCAATCAGTTTTCAGCTGGGCCTTATAGGGGCCCTCGCCCCAGGAGGTCTGCCTCCAATGACTGATGCAGAATTACATCACTATATCTCAGTGTAGCCCTCCACAGCGCCACCCATCTTCATGAAAGGACCAGGAACTAATATATGCACTGTCCAGAGGCAGAGGATACTGGGTCAGCTGATGGAACATGACCTATATTAACATGAAGTGGGTCACTGATTCATCTTCACATGCAGGCACAAGGAGACGGTTGGATTTCAAATGAACAGGAGGCCTTGTATTGTCGTGCCAGAGAATCTCACACGCTCAAACTGATGCAGAGGGGAGGGGGCTGGTTTTATGTACCTGGCCTAGGGGAACATGCATTATCGTTTCTGGCAAGGTCACCAACAATCGATGAAGCACACAGGCCCTATCCTCACTTCCTCTCACCCTGGGCTGGCTCAGGACCAAGGCTGCAATCCATTCCACCGCAGGAACCGATCGCGTCCTTCTGGAAGCCCAGGGCCGGATAAAGCTGTGGATTTAAGATGAGGGAGGGCCCCATCCTGAAGGAAGGGCTTCATAGACTCACCAGGAACAAACTTACAATGATTCTGCAACCAACTGACATCTGTACAGGATATTTAAAGGAGGGGAGGCACCAAAAATGCACAGGGAGGCTTTAGCTCAAAACCTCCCTAAAACACAATCGATATCATTTTATTTCTGTAGAAAAGCAACAGGAAAAGAAATCTAGCATTAGTGCCCAGATGCTGTTTATTCCTCACACATAATGCAAGATTCACTCCATCAACATGACAGGTAATTAAGCAAAATGTAAGCTTTCCAATTGGACTGTGTACTGCTCTATTCACATATAAGTAAAGAACAAAGTGTGTTCCATGATATGAATACGATCCAAGCTGAAATTTGAAATACTTTTGTTTGAATATGTGTATAATGTTGTTTCTGTCTCTTAAATAAGCTGCCAATACAAATTAACATTAATTAGTTTTATTTACTCTTGTGTCCAGTATGAAAGCTGACACGGTCCATTTGTGTTTGGCAATAAAGATGGTTTAACGTTAATTAAACAAATGTGTTTTCTTTCCACTTTGCCAATGAGATGCCTGATGAAATCCTGAAATGTGTGGCCATTTATACAGCTCTGTTCCCGTTTATTCTGCATGGTGACTTGCTGTTTACTAATTTAATGAAAGTAATGTTTTTCTAATCCCCTCCCGTATATAAAGCTTAATACTCCATCAGCATTAATACTCTTCCATTCAGTTCATGCTGCAGGCTGGTGCAGCCCTGCCCGTTACTCCCGGCTCGGTGCTGGGTCCAGTCGATGATTCTGCTCCGAGTCGAAACAGAAGACGACCCAATTTTCCACAGCGTCCAGGAGCAAAACACCTATGATGCTGTCTAACACCATCCATCTGGCCTTATTTGGTGATTCAAACATAAATCTAAATACAGAAATGGGTGCGCTTACAAGCGACAAACAATAATAGTTTAACTACTTTAATCTTTGTAATACACTGAATGCCTCCCCACAAAAAAAAATCCTCACTGGGTGTTTCCTGACTCCTCTGTAATGTTGAGAAAGTCTCAGGAGCAGAAAAATTAACGAGGACTGCCGCCCCGGACACACCCCCGCTCTCGCCCCAAGTACACCTCTCTGTCTTTGCACAATTTGCTGATCTGACGCAGTATTTAAGCTTTCCTCTCTGACACCCTGTAAATACGGTGAGCTCTGCATCAGACTTCCAGAAGCACACATCAGGCACATCAGACACAGACTTCAGCTCTGTACACTGCAGCCAAAGATAGGGACGGTCAGATCGATGCCTCGACACTATCGACATTCAAAAGTTACCATTAAGGTATCGATTACAAATGTTTGTTTTCCTCAGAGGTTGTTGCAATATTCTCTCACACTTACACAGCACATGCTAATACAAACTAATAGACCCCTGTGATGTCAAAACATCATAGACACCTATACATCAAAGTGAAATGGAAGCAGTCTAACTATATTGCATGGAAACATTCATTTTTTGTTTGTTAAAAACCCAATGTCCTTAAAAAATATTTAGTATCTTGTGACCAATAGCCTACTAGTTCATGAAATAGTTGTATAGGTAGTGACTACAAATGAGAAGTGCTATTCGACCCCAGCAGAAGTTAGGTGCCACTTAAAGCTAATTAAGTTGCAGGCTTATTAGTTATGCAAATGAGGTTAAAAAGGTTAACACAAGAAGCTTTCCTCCAGCAACTCATTTAAATTCTCTCTCCTTCTCTCTCCCTGTGACAGAAAAGTCCTGTTCTTTTCCACAGGCTAATATGAAAAACAAATTAAAATGGCAAGCTCACACTGAGCGATCACGCAAAGGATCTAATCTATTGTTCCCCCACCAAATACACTACAAAACATCCTCCTGCAGGAGCGGAAAGCACGGGAGTCCCTCATCCGTCCCCCACCGCGACCTGGCAGCACCAAAGGTTCCAAACCCCCCCCCCCCCCCACTCCCCCAGCCACACTGAGGCTCACGTCAGCATTAATGTAATCCCCGACTCCC
>JAODKE010000044.1:9680917-9693376 GCA_026779605.1 Mormyrus hasselquistii
CACCTTTCCCTATTGGTTAATTGTCTGTTCACTCCTGCCTGTCATTACCTCGTTCAGTTTTGTATTTAAGTTCCTGTTTGAGTTTTAGTCCCCAGTGGTTCATTGTTTGTTGATGATAATTTGTATTCAGGTGTGTTTTGTTGTAGTCTTAATTTATCCCCTTTAGTTTTTGACCCCTCGTGGTCCTTTTGGTTTTGTTTCTTTGTAGTGTGTTCTGTTTTATTTAATAAACCCCCGTTTTCGTGTTCCTGGAGCCCCCGGTGGTCGTCCCCCCTTATTTCTGCCTGCACCCTGCCACGTTCTCGCACCCGAGCCGCCCGGAATCGTGACACACAGAGGATGCTCACAGCAAACCCCACGAGGTTACACTCCATTGCAAATTTCATTCAGTCATGTACAAAGATCCCTGTGATCCTTCACTGGACAAGTGGTTGAAAGATGGATGGATGTAGAAAGAAAGGTACACCGATGTTATGTACTGCATTGAAATTGCATTATAGGTAAACTTTTAATTTCCACAAACACAACATCCAAATAACGATACGTCTAAATTTGCCAATATACAACTATGAATCACTGAACATCACTTCCACATTATTTTATCACCGGGAGCTCAATGTTTTAGGTTGTTTTTTTCACCAAAGCACGGCTCTTTCAGCACTTTCTCTGTTTGGTTATTTATGGGTGTTTCCCAACTCGGTCCTCGGGACCCCAGACGGTCCACATTGTTCTTTCTGCCAGGTAGTCCACAGTCGAATTCTCCTAGCAGGAGCTGGAAGGGAGCAAAAATGTGAACTTTCTGGTGGCCCCGAGAACCAGACTGGGAAACACGGCTGTATGAGGTACCCGTCTACTCAGAAACACACAAAGGATGAGGCTGCACTCTCTGCACCTTCAGTGTGTCAGCCTTGGGCAATGTCAGAAAAGCCCACCGCAACCCAAAGAGCGCTACGGCTTGTCCGGCGCTCCTGGTTGTTCTTTTTGAAGACTTCTTCAGCTCAAGATGCCGTAAGATCAGGGCAACAGCTCTCATGTTTTAAAATCTCTGTCAAGATGGTCCAACATTCTCTCTGAATGCTCTCGACCACCTCTTCTACACGAACCAGAAAAAAGCCAATCCTTCCGCCCCATCAAACCTTTACAAACAAACATAATATGCAGCATAGGTCTCAGGTTTTAACAACCAAACTCATAAATGCCTTGTCAAAATGCTACTTACAGGGAAAATCCAGAAGGCAAGCAGCACTTATAAATAAATAGGTACAGCAGCGATACACTGCGATCTCAGTATGAAAATCTGTCATAAAAATAAAGTAATATTATTCTTGGTCTCGCGGTAACATCAAGATGATTATCCTGCAAGATGAGCTTCAGTCGTGTTTGGTCAAGCAGGCCTAAGAGCTGGAAATGATCCACTGAGGTTACATCACAAAACTTTTTTGACTTAAAAGCGAACGAAAACAGCTTGTGTGAGTTTCTCCGATTAACCATCCAGATGGTTCAAGACAATTTATCCATTAATATACATAACAATGCAGAACAATGTAAATTTCTATGATACTTTTTTTTTTGAGTGATTAAGGTCACATCTGGTCAATCCTTTTCAGAACGTGTTTTAAAGTTAAGGCAAAAAAAGGGTGTGAATGACCTGCAGCTGTTTATGACGTGAACATCAAGCTCAGCATTTCCAGTCATCCAGCCCAGTCATTACATGCTGCAATTTGGACACATGCTAGGAAAACACATCGGAACCAACGTTATAAACTGGAATGATGCAGATCAATACGGCAGGAAAGCGATTTCAAATAAAATACGACATGCTGCTTGAAGAACCAAGAGCCATCAGGCAAGGAATCGTCTACGTGTGTGTTAATAAAAGTGCACTTGGAGTTTCCAAACAGAGTGCATCTGGGGTAATTCTACGATCTCCCGACAAAACAAGCCAGATTCAATAACTTAGAGAAAAACGACACCCGGAAACTACAATCATGCCCCTAAGCAGAAGTCATTAAACGATCTCTTTGTCGAAGGTGTGGTCCACAGTCCATAGTCACTCCAAGCCGAATCCTTCGGCATTTGAAATGGCGATTGTCAGCTTCTGCTTCAGTTCCTTCTTGCTCTTATAAGGCGGCAGACAGAGCTGGTTGAAGCATGTATGGGATACGGGTAACCTGGAGAACAGGGCAACGATTAACTCACAACTTTGCAGGATGTCATCGATGCATGGATAATATTTGTGTGTGTAATAATGTTTAGATATATAAATAAAATCTCACTAATGCATAAAAAGATTCTTTTTACAATACACCTAAATCAGAGAATGAAAAGTATATATTTTACAATATATTAAAATATTGCTATTAGATATATATTTGGATTCTAGATTGATTTGCATATGACATCTCTTTGGCCTCCAGGATCAAGAAGCTGCTCCTCTAGTTAAATGTCCAGCTCTATAAGACAGTGTTGCCAACTCTCACACACCTGGTGCGACACTTTCAGATTCTGATGTTCATGCAAGAAATCTTACGGCAAATCTATATTAATCTATTATAAACCTAAAGTTAGCTAAATCAAAAGTGATGAGCTACCTTGCAAACCCTACAGACTATTTACAAGCTGAAAAAAAATTGTCACATTCATGTAAATGCATGTGCATGTGCGTGCAGACAAATTGAGAATCTCACTCCAGCCAGCTGACCAAAAGCTGGTGACCCTGCTAAGAGTGCAGCTGGTCATATTACCAGTCAGAAGGAACTTCAATCTTTGCTATTTTAAAGTTGAGGTCAGCCATCCCTCCCACCGGGACCCTGTCGCTCCCCGTGGAAAAGTGGAGCAGCCGCTTCTGCAACTCCAGTGGGTATCCCAGAACCACATCCCAGAAGCAGCTGTAAAGACAGTGAGCGTGAGCCGAGAATCACCGTGAGACGACACACACCGGGAGTGTCGTCACAGCAGACGAGAGCGTCAATGAACGCTTACGCCGACATTTATACATTTACATTCATTTAGCAGATGATTTTGTCCAAAGCGAAGTACGAGTGTGGCAAATTACCAACATATAGCTATGGAAGAGTGCACTAGGAATTACCACGGCTGTCCTGAGCTTCCAAGAGTGCACTAGGAATTATCACGGCTGTCCTGAGCCTGCAATGAACGCCCGGGTATAGATCTACGCAGCATTAGAGCAGGAGCTTCACAACATTGAGCACAGCACTAACCGCACGGTGGGGTCATTCTTGCTGTAGCCCTCGTACTGCGTGACCTTTTGCAGGGCGCTCAGGTCCAGCTCGGGACTGCCGCACACCAGTATCTCCACCTCTTCTGGCCTCAGCAGCTGTGAAACAGGACAGGCCGTCATTCCCTGTATTTTGTCATTGGAGCATTTCACAGCTTCGGCGTCAGGGATGAGAAGCCGTCCGGGAGACCCCGGTGAAAGTGCACCCTCTTTCAATGAGGTTCTGAAGCTAAATCCCCCCATTGTCACTTTGTGTCAGTATTCTTCAATCATTTACCAAATGCTTTTATCGTGAGCGACATATATCTTTATGAAAGTAGGGTTAGACAGTAAAAAGCCAACAGTGAAATCACTGGCAGCTCAGGGATATGAACCGGTGACCTTCCAATCAAAAGCACAGTATCCTAACCTACTCAGCCACATACTGCCCCCAAGGTCACGCCTCATCGGGCACTGGGCCGGACAGTAGTTCAGGGTCTAACCAGTTCTTATCCTAGCAGAGCCCTGCTGTTGTACCTTTAATGTATGCCGGAGTGAAAATGTCATCCTAAATCATTTTTTTAAATGTAATAAGCCGTAAGCTATGCAAACTATTTTGAGCAGAAGCCATTGTCAGGCTAAGAAACAAGGCATCAGACTAATTGTATCTGTTTTTGTTTTTTTTACAAAGTGTAGTTCTTTAAAAAGTGAAAAAAGTTCATTCATTCTGCTTGGTCACAATCAGCTGGCGACGCCTAACAGTCCTGTTGAAAACAAAGGTGCATTATTTTGAAGGCTGCATGTGTTACAATGGGAAAGAATAGGCCAAATGAGGCAATAATGCTTGTGTAAAAGATTACACTCATACAACAAAAACTCGACACTGTCGAAACCCATCCGCCACACCTCCTGAGATGATGAAGTTACCGAATCCGGGAAGGATCTACAACACGTCTTTCATGACAAACACCTGACTAACAGCAAATAAATGGTAGCTAGGATGCTAAACCAGACATGGAATCAAACTGGTCAAGAGAATGGAAACAGAGAACCAGGACATATAGTAACGGAGCACCGTCAATACGCTGAAATATAAAATTTGACTTGCAACTGCAATGTTACATAGTATAAATGTGTCAAATGATTTATAATACATTTAAATTTAACCATGTTATCTTCATTAATACAGAAATCTGCAGTTCAGTACTGCTCCATTAATATGAAAGCAAGTTTTGGCAATGCTAAAATGTTCTTGCTGTGACATGTGATTTTCGAACCTGTATTTTATACTGCGGTTAAGGCAGTGGGGTACACTAAGCTGCAGAAACTGCTAAACTGGTTACATTTACTCTGGAGTCATCCCAAAGTGAGCAGACTGCTGCCAGAACCCCCAGCTTGTGCCAGAAATCAGCGTCCTTCTAGAAAACTCCGGCGCAGTTCTTTTTTTCTTCTCGTTTGCGGTTTTACGACAAGGGCACATCACAAGCAGTAATGCGCAGAAACTAAAGCAGTAATGGACTGGACATAAATTCGAAGCAGCAACATCGCAAGTAACTCCTGAAAAACGTCCACAAGACGATCGTCGAGGCGTGACCAAATTCAGGCGCGCAGCGGAAAGCAGTGACCCACCGCTATTAGGTAGTTTTTAAATAACTGGCGGGCATCTATTGACGCATGCTAAAAAGGTAATGGAATGTGTGTCTTTCTGCGCTGCAGTGGCTCAAAAAAGCTGATGGGAATGTGAGTGGGGGGGTGCATAACACTAGAATCACGCCATATTACTCTTACTCTGGTCTTGCTTTTTGCAACATAACACACTGCATTACCAGTGCTAAAAACCAGTGACTCTTATTCTGGTTCTGTGCCGAACATCACTGTGTAGCCTAGATTATACGAGACAGATGACTGAAGACTTAAAAAGACTTTTACAACGTCTGCTTCTGAAGCTGCCCCAGCGACTGCTTACATATAGTCACAGAGGTCCTTTGTATACAGTTTCATTAAGATTCGGTGCGGTTCTCATGGAACGTACAACTTCCATAGGCTTCTTACCCATTGACCCAGTTACCTAGAAACTGTACAGTGAAGTGGGTCAGCGGCAGTAGTGCCCTCACAAAAATCCTCACGCAAAAAAAGCCCCCAGAAAGAGAATGAGCGGAAGGATGGACTTTTACGAGGGGCAACACTGCACATTTCACACGACACCCCCTCGCAAACTTGAAGGATCCTGCGATCTCCATGGCACTTTCTCTGGAATCTTCCAGCCCTCTGCCTTCTCTGAATGGCTTAAAAAAAGAGAAAACAATCCCGCGACTGTGGCTCCCACAGATCCCGGACCAATGGGCAGGATACTGGTTTTGCGAAACCGGCTGTTAAACCAAAACTTTGTCAGAGAGGAGGGAAACCACACTGCTAGGCTCACCATCAATGCATTTGAGGCACAAACACTGTGGAATCCGTAGTAGAAGGCCGCAAACTGCTTGTAGATTGACTTGTTCAGGAGGAAATCGACATAGAGCTGGACATATTCTGCAAACGAGACAGGTGACAATCAACACCAGGGAACCGGGGAACATAAATGTGACCTGGCATTTGATACAGTCGGTCTCTCACCCCTTCTGTTCTGGTTTGTGACAGCAATCTTGTCACCACCTGGCCTGAGATTGTAGGACTTCACAACGCCAAGCTCTTCCTGGAAAACCTGGAGAAAAAAACAGAAGCAGGGAAGGCTCGCTTATCTGAACTCACAGTGCTGAAAACAATGCCAGGCTCTTATATTGCTAAGTTCTGCGGTAACTGGCAAAATCGAGGTTTGACGGGTCAAGTCAGTGAAATGGTTGCATGTGAAATGTGGTGGATTATTTGCAAGGTTTAAAAGGTGCTCTCTTCCAAATGTGATTTAAACAGCTTATTCATATTCAGGCACCTTATTCTGTCCAGGATGATGAGGAAGCAGGTGCCTACACTTTTACAAGATGATACGGGTTTATGGAATTCAGCTCAAAAGGTCAGTCTGTCCATAATAAAGCTTTTTTTATTATTATTTGACCTGCATTTCAATCCAGTTTATTTACTTTACACAATGCGAGGCCCAAATAATCACAATCATCAAAATAATAATGGTTAGTAATTCCTTTCATTACTGAAGTGCTGTGAGACGCTTGCATTTTATTGCATCCACGCCTCTGCAAATCCCACTGCCACGTATCTTTACGGATCATCGTGCCTCCTGGTCCCCACCTGAAAAGTAGCACAGAAATCCTCCTCTACGTTCCCCTCGTACCTGAGAAGCTCTTCCAGTCCGTGAGCGAGGTCCTACAAGACAGCATTTTAACTATCACACATGGCGTTCGTGACATTAAAACATGATGCTCTACGCTTCATAAACAGCAAGAAATAGATGTTCAAAAAAATGTTTTCTTTCGCTTTCAGGTTATAAAGGTTACAAAAGGTTACAAAGGACTGTAAATAACTACAAGTCGTTCTCGGGTTTTCATTTGTCAGCAATAACAGATCCTGTTAGTGATTTACATCACGCTCGATCAATTAAAACCCAAACAGTAAAAGTTTAATTGCATTTCACCAAACTGAACCTCATTCTCATTGTTTCTGGGCAGATCCTGCCCATTACTCTAGAAATAGCTTTTAAAAAGAAAACAAACTACGCCTAGTTATATAAGTCGGAGGTAAGCCAACTGCGCCTCAATACGAGGCATCTGGCTACACATGCAAAGTCCCGCATCAACACACAAGATCAGATGGCCTTTTTTAAGCCCACAAACTGCAGACTGACTGACCAAATTTTCCCAACGTCTCAGCCCCCCCAAAAAAATGCATCAAATGACTTTGCACTTTACGTTTTGGCTGAACACAGAAGATCCTGCTTAGAGAGCCAAGTAGAAGAGAAAAAAAAAAAGTTGACATGGATCGCCCTCTACTGGAAGGGAAAAGAACAGCTTATAAAAATGGGGTCTGGATTACATCACGCCAACACTTAGGCTGTAGAATTCACTGTGCTTTCCAGCATCTTCTTTAACCATGTTTTAGTCATTACAAAACACAGATCTGCTCTACACTTAACATCTTGGTTACGAGCTAAAGACCTAAATACTAAAAACAACCGTTGTAAGGTGTGAAATTGGTTTTAACGCCATATCTTTGACTGAGATAGTCAATGAGGTAAGTTATATAACCGGCTTGAAAATATTGATATAGTAACCACATATAAATTTTGCTTTACTTTTTCAATGATTAAACAAAAATGTTTACTTTTATACATGTGAATAGCAAAATGTGTGAAAACATTTCTGAAGATCCACATTGCAGTATGTTCACCGAACATTTCTCGTCCTCTAAAACGTAGCTGGGTAAACAAAGTTTAAACACAGCTGTCATAGCCGAGAGCAAGAGAGAACAAAGACAGGCTAGTGAGGACAGGCTTAGACCTTGGAGTCATGCATGTCCTTAAAATAGGTAATTGCAGTTAGCATATTCTCTGGAGCCGTGCGATTATCCCGCAAAGCCGTGACATTATCTGTCAAAATGATTTTCATTGCTATGTGTGACATGGTTCCTGATCATTATATAATAGGGTAGGACAAACTGTCAATATTCAGCGTACAATTCATAAATCAAATCAAATGCAATTGCCTTTTGTGAAGAAAACATCATTTCAAAACAAGCCGCGAACTGAGCTCACACTGAAAACCCGGTTGGCGTACATACCGGCATGACCCGCCGCAAGTCGTCCAGGGTTAGGGTCGCCATGCCGACGGGAGCGTTCTGGTCACACGGCACGACGGGCGGCATCAGCAACTTCTTGTAGCAGCACGGGGGGAAGCAGATGTCCAGGGTGATGCTATTGTACACGGCCAGGCCCATCAGCTGGCATGGGGTGTCAAGGGGAGGAGGAATCACCTGAGCTGGGCAGACTGTGAGCATTATGTCCTTTGGAGATTAGCGTAATTAAGACGCGGTCTGCGTTAATTCTCTCCATGTTGCTTTTTAATGCAAAACCATTCCAGCGCAATTTTCCATTATCCAATAACTCCTGCAGCAAAAGCCAGCATCTTCACAAATGCAAATGCTGTATTGCAGTTTATGCATAAATTTAATGCAAAGTGATTTTTCTTAACACTGCTACCGTATATTTAATGCATGAACACCCCGTAACTGGAAAATACCGTGGCCAACGGCTCCGGCCCCACCGCGTTCAAACCCGCCATATGTCGCCCATATGTGGGCTGCGCTGGAAGTCGGAAATTTCTACCGGAGGCCGAGCCAGACAGGTGCGGAGACACACGTTAGCCGATATTGCAACAGACAGCCTGAAAAATTGCTCCAAATAGGGGGTGATGCGAGGACCAGGCCTGAAGAATGTCAACCAATAAAGTGTGAGAAAAACAGAGGACGGCTCGCGGCATAATGCAAGCCACATGTGTGATGGCGTGAAGAACTGGCACTGTTTTCCGTAATGTGTCTGACCGAGCTGAGGGGCGGTGATCTCGCAGCCAGAGCTGCATCACCCAAGGAGCTAATTAGCTGGGTAACGTTAGGACAGAGCCCACCTTGACCATAACTTTCCGCAATGGCCAGCAGGGGGTGACAGAGTCATCCGCTACGCAGACCAGTGCCACGTGCACGCAATGGCACAGTCCCAGGAAAGCTTTGTAATATGCGTCAGTTTGAGTCAAATAAAAAAAAATGGAAAGTTAAGAGCTTGATATTTTAAACGCATCTGCTTATTCTGCTACCAAAAAGCACGACTAATCCTTATGGCGGGACCAAGGAATGTGCCATATCTGAAAAAAAAAATGCCGCCAGTATAAGAGACTGTCTGGGTTTCATTTGAAGGGGATTGCTGTCTAGCTGCTGGCGCTTTAGACTGGACAGGGATTAACGAGATCAGAGTCAGCTCGATCTGCCTGGACGTACCGAGATCACACTGCAGTACTGAACCACGATTCAGGCTGTTATTTAAGCTGCACTTCTGCTTAGATGAAAACGCCTTTCCAGATGTAACGTGCGTGCTAACCATCACAGTTTAGCAAGACAGCTAGAGAAATTTAATATCCGACTCTTACCATTACCCAATATGGCCATTATGGTTTATTCACAAAGGCAAATCAGACGAATATTTGGGAAATTTCCACTGAAATTTTAACCTCATCTAGCAGCATTTAAGATGACTAGCAAACCCTTAAAACTACGTTATGTAAAATTTAACTTATGGCACAGTCGGTCGCTGGGTGACACAGACACCTCACAGCGACAGGGTGGAGAGTTTGACCCCAAATCAGATGATGTACATGCAGAGCTTCCAGGAGGTCACTGCGTTTCCTAGGATCCAGGTTCTTTGCTACTGGAGTTAATGAGATGGAACGACTTAATTTCATATTTATTTTAGCAGAAATATACATGCATTCTGAGTGATCACACTAGAACTGCGGAACGAGCGTGGTTTGTATACATACAGAGAATGACACAGACAGATTCTATTTAAATACCAAAGTGCATTGTGGGTATGTACCACTTATATGGGATGAATATATACCAAGTCAGTCTAAGTCGTTGATAAGTCACTCAAGCATGAGCCTTCACACGTGTCTGTACACGGCAGAGAGAAAAAAGGATACAACTCCGACCAACCGGAATTCTGAATAGTTATCACACTTCCAGCTGCTGAACCAATGGCAGTGGGAATTCTTAAAGTATGTAAACATGCCTGCAGACCGATAAAAAAGAACGATGTCTATTAAACAAATATGCCCAAAGATATGAATCACAGCAACAAGCAGATGCACTGACTAAAAATTCCCACGGACAAGAATGGGACCCGAGCCAAGAAACCCCCCCCCCCCCATAATCATCTCACATGCAGAGGGACACAATGCAATTCAAATCAATTACAAGAGTTGGCTAAAAAGGTTCATTTATATAGTTTACACTTTTATAGAGCTGGAATGTCTCTATAAAACTTGACTCTGGGTGCGAACTCTAACTGTAATTTCAAAATTACAGATTACAGTTTTCACTACATCATATTCATGTTTTTTTAATTTTTGCCTTATCTTAATATTATTTATTAATGTTTGTGTTCTTATTTTATTATCTTGATATGGTTTTATTTCTGATTTTATTCTCTGTTTTTATTGTTATTTATCAGTAAAGCACTTTGAGTTGCATTCAGATGCAGGAAACATGCTATATTAATAAAACTATTATTATTATTATTACTCTTACAGTATGCTCAGACAGTAATTCTGACAACAGATAACTATTGCCAGAACAATATATTAAGTTTTTTTTGTATCATATATGAATTTAGACCCTGAACACTTTCACCCAGGCCTGTATTGATGACACCTGTCTCACCGTAGTCCGTGTGGAAAATCTGCCGGATCAGAAGCAGGAACCATTCTTTGGTGAGGCCCCCCATGTCCAAACCGGCCTCCCCCACAAAAGTCACCTTCAGCTTCTTTTTGAGGTCTGCTCGCTTTCTAGTAAGCTGTGCAGAATAAGGAAAACGGGACGGTATGACTAACGTCACACAGATGACTTCACCACTGGAAAACACACATCTAAATACCTGCAGCACGCATTTCCCGAAAGAGTAAACAACCGAAAAGGTATAATGGTCTGCAACAAGTTTCACTTTGTTTGCTGGGAATCTGAATGACATGTAGTGAGCAGGAGATGTGGGTGTGGCTTTGGCTATTACCTCATTCAGCGAATCACTGACTAGCTGCTGCATGGGGGTGTGGCTCTGGCTATTACCTCATTCAACGAATCACTGACTAGCTGCTGCATGGGGGTGTGGCTCTGGCTATGATCTCATTCAGCAAATCACTGACCAGCTGCTACATGGGGGTGTGGCTCTGGCTATGATGTCATTCAGCGAATCACTGACCAGCTGCTGCATGGGGGTGTGGCTCTGGCTATGATCTCATTCAGCAAATCACTGACCAGCTGCTACATGGGGGTGTGGCTCTGGTTATTACCTCATTCAGCGAATCACTGACCAGCTGTTGCCGACGGACCTTGATGTTGAGGAAGAGCAAGCTCATGTCGACTCTCTGCCTGCGCGAGACTTTGTCCACAAGGCTTTGCTGTAATAAATTCAGTTTTTACCAGTTATGCTTGTATTTCCATAAAAACAGCACTCAAAACACATCCAAAGAGCAATCTAATAAGTGTATAATTAAACTGTATGTTATGGTACAAAAATTAAGGTAAGTAAAGTGCAGTGTGGCTTCTTTCACGTAATTTACGGTGCTCACAGAAAGGATACCTGCTTAATTCAGTAAAAAGATTGCAAATTCATTGGATTTACTAACCAAAAAACCATTACTTCAGTACCATTAGTTTACAAAAAATATATATCACATTAGAAGAGGCCAAAAGTTTTACGTAAAACATTCCAAGTAAGAAACTGAAACCCAAATTATATTTCTAAAAGTGTTACTCTGAGCTAAAAAGTTCCTTCACAAGCATCATTAATAACCTCTTAATTAATAACACCTTTGCAATAACATAAAACACCAAACATTTATGTTTAGTCTCCCTTTGGGAGCCAATAACTACAATTGCAATTAAGAGCAAAATGGCAAGAACAGAAGTGAATGAGTCAGTCCAACAATGGTAACGATAAAAAGAATGTGTCTATGCAGAAGTGCAGGTATGTTGAGCATCGCTTGTCAATGGACTTTTGCTATGAAACCAATACATTTGCAACATTTTTTACAGAATTAAACAAGCGACACAAGACTTTCTGTGGGCAATATGTGTTATGAGAGTGTCAGTACCAAACTGCTTCAAAATGATGCACCCTTAGAAATGTGTGTGCTGTATCTTCCAGGCTCCACTGGGGTGGGAGCAAGACACCGAATGGCCAGGGGTCAGGGATCAAGACGCGTCTCCTCACCCTGGCCATGCTGATCATCTGCTGTTCTGAGTCCCTCTGGATGATGTTTTTCTTCGTCACTATTGACAGGATGAAAGGAAACTGGCAAAATGAGAACCTGAGAAACGGACAGAAAAACTTCATACATCAATTATTCAGAGAGCAGCGCCGAAAGGACAGGCAGACCACACAGCGTCGCTTTCACAGCCAGACAGACCACACAGCGTCGCTTTCACAGCCAGACAGACCACACAGCGTCGCTTTCACAGACAGGCAGACCACACAGCGTCGCTTTCACAGACAGGCAGAACACACAGCGTCGCTTTCACAGACAGGCAGA
>JAODKE010000044.1:9697220-9710391 GCA_026779605.1 Mormyrus hasselquistii
ACCGGCAGTGGCCATTAAAGAGCAGAAGCATGTAACACTAGAACATGCAGAAACAGCAATAACAGCATTGTGCTTTTCATATAAGTAGTGTCCTTTACTAGGTACTGAATAAACAATCCTGCAGCCAGACGATGGCAGACGAATGAAACAGCTTACTTTGTAAACCAGTGCACCAGGAAATGGTGGTCAGCTTCAGTCAGAGAGGCGATCTGCCTCAGCAAGTGCGCGTAGATCACATATGTGGTGACGCTGTTGTACTGCGGGTTCTGTAACGCATAATGGGGAAGCAGACCATTTTCACTGCGAGTAGGAGGAAAACCTCGCTATTAATAAGAAGTCATATTACACAGGAAAACATCTCTTTCCTTCCAACGTGACCTCATCCGTTCTCCCCGCAGAAAGACTGTCACATAAAACCAAACGCCGCCCAACTGGTCTGACATCAGTGCCAAGGCGATTAAACCATTAACTGCTCCTTTTTCCATCTGAAAAGTTCTAGCGGGCGAAAGATCCGCTAGATGGAAAGCAGCGCACGGCCATTTTCACAACTTTCTGCCTTAATCAAAACAAGGCATACATTTAAAAAAATGAGAAAAGATTTTTAACAATTTAAAAAAAAAAACAAACAAAGGTAATGTCGGCATAAATCGAATCTCACACAAATAAAAACCAGAACTGGATTGGGATGCGGCAAGTTCAAAGGAGCCTTCAGTGAAATCCAGTTCATTTGGCGCCGTAAACAATGGTGCCTTGTAACTATAGAAGGAAAGCGGGACTGGCTTTAGTGGTTTCACGTTGGTCCAGCCCCGCCCTCGTTACATGCACTCTGCACGGGTGCCGGGCTGAGCCAGTCCAGCAGTTTCCTGTCTTTCTGACTCAGCTCTGCCTCAGCCAGCCGTCTCCTTATCTGGTGCTGAAGCCCAGTTACGGCCTCCAAGGACCGGGGAGCTGAACAACTAACAACGCCCAGGGTGACAGACCGCGCCCCGCGCAGCCAGCGCGTAAGAGTTAGCGTGCTGGTACTCAATTACTTTTTAAGAGGGAAATTGTTGGTATGACTCGGGAAATAATAAATGCTCCATGGCGGCATAACGAGGGCCGGACGCCGTTAAAATCTTGGCTCAAAACTGTCCATCCCCAAAGCTCTGGACGACCTGCCGTCGTTTTCGGATGTACCTGAACAAGTACGAAATACGCCCTCAGGTCGTCCTTCGTCCGGGGCCTGAAACAAACAGATGAAAGCGAGCAGGCGTCTTTAACGGCAGCCGAGAGACATAGCCCCTGCTGGTGTCGTGGTGACGAACAGCTGTGCTCGCGAACTTTCACGAAGCTGACACGTTAATGTCAGTGAACAAGCGAGAGCTTAATTAGTAACAGAGAGAAGCCTGAATTAAGCATGTGGACGGAAAGTTATTTCTGAATTAAAAACACACACAGTACTGTAGGCAGCTCACTTCACCGTTTAAAAACTAGCTCAGTTTTAATCATTAAACAAGCTACCCGCTAATACAGCTTCTCTCAGTAACTACATTGGATCGTCCCTCCAGTATAATATATGGCTTATGAAATAGTGTAATATTACTCACCCTTTCCATTCCCTTAATAAACTGTTAATTATTCCCTTCAGCACTGACTTCTGGATGTCTGGAGTCTTCAGTATTAATGTTAGAAAAAGCATTTAAAAATGAAATTAAACAGCATGAAGGACCATATAACATTCCATGTTGACAATCAACCCATGCGATCCCTTGTGAAATTCTCCAGCCACGACGCTCACTTGTTACATTGTGTTTACTTACTGTATAGAGTAAGGCATCATAAACGGTGTTGACGAATTTGATATTGATGCCAGAATCTTCGATTGTGTCAAACGGGGTATTGGCTTCTCTCTAAACAGAACGGGACGAAACAAACTGTAAATAAGCATGTGAAAGTACTTTGAGCTTCACGATTGGCCTGGAGTGGATTTACAATACAGAAAATGTATTACTTTGTTTACTGGAAGTTGCTCAGTAATAATGACCATGGCGGCTGCCAAGACAGCTATGATGTTAGTCACTCAGCCAAGACATTTCACAATTGGCTCTTTCAGAGCGCGAGTTTTGCTTCAGTGTCACACGAACAACTATAAGCAGGCGCTTTGTGTCTCAGACTGACTTCATCCATTCTGGTGCACAGGCACAAAAACGCCCTCCAAGGTCCACGGCGTGGGTGGATAGGCAGGAAGACAGAGATTATGCTCAAGGACTGAAGAGGAGCTCCACATACCTTGAAGGCAGCGTTGAGTTCTAAGAAGGAGTCGAACGTCGTTAGGTAGAAATCGTGGACGGTCTTCCAGTCACCCGAAGCCGTGGCCCTCTCGAAGTCCTCCCTGTGAAGGAGGTAGATGGGTTTTCTTAGACCTCACCAAGGTTAAGATGTTGCCTTATTTCGACATCGAAATGCGACGGGGGATGAAAAACGTACTGAAACTCTTTGGTGGTTTTAGTGCGCAAGGGGATGATGGGGTCCGATGGGAAAGGGGCCTTCATCTCAGGCGGGAGGGTGTTGATGGAGATGCGGTGCTTCTGCCGAACGCCCAGGCAAAGGGGGGGCAGCTCCCTCACTTGAAGGCACGCACACGCGAAAGGGATCACAAATGCAGGAGACTGAAACATGACAACATGTCTGAAAACTATGCCCCAGACTCCTGAGAGCCTTGTAAAATGCCTCTCCCCGGCTGGCCTCTGATCACACATAAGCTGCCGTCACTGCAGGAACACAACCGAGATCACACGGCTTCAAGCAGCACCTGCAGTGGCCGCATACGGATGGTAACCATGGAGGGTTTGGCAGGATGAATTAATCACAACAGGTGCACTGATTCTCTAATGGTTTTATCCGGCTGAGGAGAAAGATTATATGTTGATTATAATACTTCATAAGCTCCAATTATGCTCTCATAAATATTACACTATAGACATATCCATAAAGATTTTGTGCTGCATTATGAAGGTTTCTATAGTGCATTATAGATGAGAGCTTCATAAAGCATTCATACTGCATTTGTTTATAAATATTTATAACCAGGTTAATAATGCTTTATGAATGTATTATAACGTGTTATGAAGGTGTTCATAGATTCTTATAGACATGGAATTCATAGAAAGTGCTACCAGTATGGGCTTAACAGAAGGACAAACTGTACGACGCACACTGACGTGTATGCAAGCACCCTACAAGCACCAAAAATGGTCAGGAGAGACCTTCACGGTACTGAATTCCACAGCTTGGTGGGTGTCTACAAACTTCTCCAGACACGTGCTGCATTCTCCTGTGTTGGCCCATGTCCACCGATTCCATTAACTGGCCAACTCTGTGCAATAAGTTCCCATCCACAGGGATTTTTCTGGCCAAGCCTGCACCAATCAGCAGGTGATGTTTTACCAATGGGTAGAAACAGGAGCCAATCAAAATCCATAACTCCTTCATAAGAAATCTATAACTGACAACCAGACCTCAATTCTGTGGCAATCCTATGTTTAAGGATGAAGAGGAAACTATGTGGACCGAGAGAAGTAACTGAATCTGGAGGAACTGCTTATGGAAAACCATGCTTACATCTATAACAGCAAGCGCCGCGATTCTGGGTAATCACATGGCCAAACGCTCCGCGAGTTAATTCCGTATGCCACTGAGGCATCTGCTGCCCGCATTCTGTCTGTTTTGTCATTAGTCCTCTCATGCGGTTGCCTGGGCATCCTGCGTCTGATACACCTCCCACCGTCCCGCCTCCCATTAAGACTCCAGGGTTTTTCAGAAACTATTCATTTTATTTTGTACGTCCTCAAAAAGAAAGCGCGGGTAAGAGCAGGGTCCATAAAAGTCCTGGGACTATAAAGCCGGTTTTTCGTACGTCATCTAGAGGAGGCTTTCGGATTATGACGTGGAAGCGTCAGCGCCTGGGGTTGCTTCCATCTGGCGCCATGGATACCAAACACCACAAAGGAGCAGGTGTAACATGCATATGGGGGGGGTGGGTCTTAGTCCCCGATGCAATCTAACTATCAATTAGCAGTCGACTCATTATCCTGCAGCAGCTGGAAACACTGATAAGGACGCTGTCAGCTGATCTCAGTTAGGAAGCAGGGGATCATTTTCACTTAGGATCCTGCTCTGTCCCATTTACTCAGGGCACAGAAGTCAAAACCTCAAACACGGTCAGATTTATGAATTATTCTTCGGGCGACAATGAGCCATACTGTTTCCAGCCTTTCCACGGATGGCAGGAGCGCCCGAGGGCACTGTACACATATATTTGCAAGATTAATTGAGGACATTTTACAAGATGCTTTTCAAAACAATTAGGTTGCCGACACACCGCAGTTAGTTTGAGACGTATGTAATTATTTCGACCTGTGAAGGATAAGTGAGCATCACAGACAATATCTTTCATCTTTACTAATTATTGTTTATGCATTCGACTGTGTCTTTGATCTCTGCAAAAATTAAAAAAAAAAACACACATAAGTGTGAAGCATTATTCATTACATCGAAGCAGCTAAATTGGTTACTTTGAAATTCAATGAAGTTACTTGGACATAGAATAGAACAAGGTTTACCTTGGTCTAATTAAATTAAAATATTCTGGGTCAACACAATCAATCTGGACTGCTTCTTTAACCTCTAAAAAAGGATTCTCCTCTTTTTACCATTACAGTTAAATATGGCATTTCCTTAACGGTTTCATGTATTTGTCCAAATAAGTTTAAAAATGAAAGACAATGTCTAGCAACAGACGCAACTTCAGCCAAGAGGATATTTGTAATTTATGGGTCTCATAAAGGTTCGTTTTTTAAGCTACAAACACAGAAGCTGGCATTTGTTTTATTACAAGAAGGCTGTGACCTGTATAAAAAAAATGATCGTCTGTCACACCTGACAAAGAATTCCTTTAACTTCAAATATAAACGAAGACCTTTCGTCACTGACCAAAAATGTTCCTCAAATGAAGTCACTGGAGCTTATGCCAAGCCATTTGTGGGAGGACAGAATCTGGCCACGTGTTTTGTTAGATCTGTGAGAGCAGTTCAAGACAGACATAAAAGCTACTGAGGGAGAAAATGACTTCAAAATGGCTTCTCTGCTAAAGCTTTACGCGACTCTAACAGTCCTGCCGAAGAGGCACAGAATCAGGGCCTACAGAATAAGATACTATCCATTAAAATGCACTAGAGAGAAGAAAAATTCAATAACTACACCTGAACTCGAAAATGTAAACAAATCAAAAAATCCTACATTAACTAACAAACAGGTATGTCACACCGTATTTAAAATGTAAAGTGTAATGCAATTATAAAATGACTTTCAAAGTTTTCAGTGTTTCTATGAAAAAAATCCATAAAGTTTGAGCATACACTGGTGGACGTTCTGTAATATTATATGAATGGATATCAAGGAAATTCCAGAGACGGCTATAAATAAAGGGACATTCTGTCTGGGGCCATAAATGATTTCATTTTATCAGTGTGAAAAGGAGAGACAGCAATGCGACACATCTCCCGCTCGTATAACCTCCAGCCGGTATGTGGAAGGTCTGCATCTTTAAATGCAAGCCTTCCTTTAAATGCCGCCGATTTACTGACGCTTAAAAAAGGTGAAAAAACGAGACTGCTTCCCACGCCATCCCTGGTCAACTCATTGTGGAATAACAACCAGGATGGTCTGCCCCGCCCCGGCCGCTAGGGAGAGCACCTCACCGTGTCGAGCAGTGGGCAGAAGAATCTGGGTGGAGAAGCTCTGGCTTGCTGCCTCCCTCTTCTGACTCATGGTGGACATGAAGCTGCTGAAGGAAGGGAAGTTCTGCTTCGCTCCACGGTCATAGCCCTGCCATGGAAGCACAGGTCACGTGACAGACAAGTGAGGTCATCATTACCAGCCAAAGTGATGGATGCCATCTGGGGAAGATGCTGTAGGCTGTTTGTGTGCCAGTAGGTACGAATATAACACAAGCATACACACATCAATGTCACTGATGCCTTCTCATATATATAAAAAAAGCACATACGTCAGCAAAAATAAGCTACTTAAAGCTGGAGAGCATTAATATACCCAAATAAGTATTAAAAGTAGCAGGTTTTCTTTTTAAGATTCAAGATTCAGAACAATTTATTGTTATATGTGTGGTACACAATGACATTTCAAGTCAAGACCCATCTATTCCAACAATATCTATACTCCATGGTCCACAAATGCTCTTGGAGGTGCATTACTGATTTGGACGTTTGTCTTATTCTTAAAGATATTGTGCAGGCTACCTTCCCGTCGAACATTCACTGGCAGCTAAGCCTAGCTGCAGTTAAGCCCAGTCGATTCCTTGACAGCCGCATGTTTGTAATATGCCATTTGCCTCATATTTCGTCAATCTGGACAAAAGCTTCTGCTAAATAAAGCAGGTCAGTAAGTATTTTAAAATACTGTACTAAGTTTTGAAACGATTTTACTTAGAAAACATATGAGAGGCTTCAGTTAACTTAAATTAAAAAACAGAGCAAAGAGGTAAAAAGTACGCTACTGCACCAAATCTGCCTTTGGAAATGAACATGAAGGACACGCGGCACGAGTGAGCGCGCCTTCGCCGACCCGCGCGGCGTCAGATGGCTCCACTTGCACATGGCATTTCGAATGACGGCGACAGCAGACTGCGACAACTCGACAGGCAGAGACTGTGCCAGCTGCGCTCAAGAAGAGAGGGCAGTGCATCGCGGGCCTTACCTCTACCTGCATCTGACACAAGTAGATCAGAATAGCCTACTTATTTATAAATTACTTTGCCGAATAAAACTTGAAGCATCGTACTTTGCATGTGATTTTTGCTTTAATTATGTTTTGGTTCATGTGTAAATATTTTGAATTTCTATGCAATGACTATCTATGCATCCATCCATCTTCCAGATGCTGATGCTTGTCAGTTCCAAGGGATATTCTGAATATACAATAAAACTTACAATGTATGCGGAATCTGCAAAACATTTATAATTTAACGACAATAACAATACCCCCGTACGCCAGTTTAAGGACGGCCCGTTCTGTTCAGCGCGGCGGATACTGAAAGCCCGGCATGCAGTGCGCTCAGCAGCGCTGTTTAATTATACGTAGCATAGACCGGCGCTCAGGGCATTTGGTTTGGCATCGGTCCACATAATGTCAAAATTTCCTCTTTCAAACTGAGCTACAGGATTAAAGCAAATCACCATAAATCCTCCTCTGCCTTATGGTAGCAACCATTAAAGAACCACGTTGCAAGTATCATTTAAAATAATTATTATGGGAAATAAATATTATAACTGATTTTATATATTTAAATATATATATTACTTTTCACTATTATGAAATATGAATATGCTAAAGATGGCACACATACTGATAACTAGATCAAAACAGAATGAACAGAAGAATGGTTTAAAACTGTTTCAGTGTTACATACTTAAAGCTAAGCGTCTTTTTCAGCTTTGGGACAGTTTAATAATCCGCCATCTTTAAAAACATTTCCTGTCAGCATCTCAACAAATCGCATATCTGAAGATTATTAGAAGCCCACACAGGCCCTATTGTTGTTTTTCCTACAATATGTGTAGTAGGCCTGTATACAGTAATAGTAGATGCAGCACAGACAACCGTTTTCTTTGAAAGCTACGGGACTGACATATCATTAGAATCTTTTTATATAATTAAGACCAGGTTATTCGCCAAGCGATTACTGTGGTCAAGTATACGGTAACGGTTTGAATCCCAGGATGAGATATATTTCTGTATCTGCACTATTAGTTGTTTTGGTAATTAGTTATATATTAATGAATGTGTTTATGCCCGTTTCATCTGAACATCCTTTTGAATGTAATGTAATATGAAACATATGGTGACGTTGCAGTAATATCATGGGCCAGCTGGACCTAAGTGGCTAAAGACAAAAAGCCGGGGTGTAATTACAGATGGAAGATTAAAGACCGCTCCACACTAAATGCATCATATAATTCCTATGCGTGCAGTAGCCACATATTAAACAAAATAATAAGCTACTCCGCAATTGCATATCGAACCGAGTCTGTAATTGTTGACTTTTTACAACTTCTAAATGACTGTTTTAGCATATTTTATTTCATATTCACTATTAAGATGAAAGAGAGAAATAACCCACAAAACGGTAGTGCATAAATACCGAAGTCAAGATTCATTTTCCTATAAGAAGCAACATGTCTGCAATCGTCTTTTATCGCTCGGACGGTACTCGTAACTTCTGGGTAATGTTATTAAGATCCGTGCATCATCACATGATAATAAAATCACTAATCCAAGCGAAGTGTTCGCTCCAGCGAAATTTCTGTTGCATAACATGCTGGGAAGTAAATAGTGGTCCAAAGAATCCCGCCCTGTTGTTTAAACTTTAGCTGACATAGTAACGGTGCATGTTAGTGTTTGATGAATCATTATCCATAATGCATAACTTGTGCAGTTTTGCCGAGCGTACAAGCACTAACTTTTAATAATCAATACAGTGAAACTAAATGCACAAAAATCACTCGCAATCACTATTTACAATAGTTACCGAGTCGTCAGCTGGAGTAATCATAGAAATAGGACAACTAGAATTTTTGAATATAATTAATATTAATTTTATATGGTGAAATATACGAGAATAAGAAATATCAGTTATAATCGCTACTATATGTATGCGCCTGTTGTTAAACCAATGAAGTTTGCTTAAAAACATTATATGCTGTTTACGTTCAAGGGATGAAAAGAAACCTTTCTCTTCAGAATTCAAACAAACAGATTTGTTTATTTTAATGCAACAAGTTACTTCAAAATGGAAATATTTCCAAGATCGAGGTTATTACTTACAGACGGTAGATGATTCAGTATCGGGGGCAGCCTTTCCCTCTCCTTTTCATCCGGACAAAGCGAAGACGGAATACTTTCATTCATATTGAGTTTTATTTCTGCACTCTTGGAAAAACAAATGACTTGGTTCAGCTGCAGTCTCGGGGGACATGCCTAAGCGCAGCGGCGCGCGGAGCCGCGTGCTGCTGCCCCCAGTCCCTTTCTTATACCGTGCAGTAAATAAGTGCGCCGCTTTCGGATGCGCAAAGTTCCAAGAGTCGGATTAATTTTACGGAACAGGTGACTTTTCCTAAGTTGCCATCTCAAATCATAACTGATGTTGCAGTCAGATAAGAACTCCGGACAATCAAATAAGGCACATACCCATCAAAGGAAAAAATCTGCAGGCAAAAGTTAGAAGCCAAGCAGGCGACTTAAGGCTGTTAAAATTGTGAATCCATATTTCTTAAAAAAGTATATCGGCTCTGGCGACAGCGGGACTGCTATAGTCTGGCGCCATGTTGTTTGAAGAAGGTTCATGGAAACCTGCTTGGAAACCGCTTTCCTTACGTAAAGAGGGGGGCTGGTCTCCGGCCTTAGCGCAACGAAACGGATCCAGACTGAAAAAAACGTCCGTACTGCCGCGTGCACGATTTCAGGAATATCCTTAAGAAAGGTATAACTAATTTAAAATAACTCATTCAGTTATGTTATTTTTTTATTTCAAAATTTTAGGTCCTAATGTCCAAATAATAGTCAGAGAAAAAATAACTAAACTCAAGAAGTTTATGGTTATATATTTACATACCCTATAATTAGAAAGCATTGTCCAGATATAAAAATACGCGTACACAGCACGTTTTCTGCATTCATGGTTAATTTACTAATTTACTACTATAATTTATATATCCAACATTACTTTAAACGTTTATGTAGAATAGGAAAATTGCATAGGCATATGCTTATAAGCAATATGGTGTCACATTTTCTTATACAGACGTCACCAGGTAAAGAAGCATTATAAAACATAAACGTTATGTATCGTGTCAATAGTATGTGGAGTAGTGGTGGAGTATGTGTGATAAAATTCCATTTCATGAACCGATTTGAACATTAGCGGATAGCTTTTATTATTTGCAGAGGTGCTACTTGCGTTTTACTTTGATTTTTCCTGGGTTCAAGTGACGTTGAGATTCGTTTGTTCAAAATGCGAGACGAAACCAATGATTTTTGACCTTTTCATGCAGATACTGTACCAATATGCATCAAACAGACATGCACCGACATGTTGAATTTTAGAATCGCGAATTTCTAACTTTAGTTCAATCTCACCTGTGTATGTCAGCAGGGGTGCCACTAGCTGTTTCAGGCCCCGTGAAAGCTTGTCATATCGAATCGCCAACTTAATTCAATCCAGCTATGCTCCAGTTTTTTTAGGGCCCCAGTCATTCCAGGGCCCTTTGACTCACCCTGCCCCCCCCCCTTTATGGCGCCCCTCTTTATCTTTCTGCACTTCAAGACGACATATATGGAAACCTAAATAATTCCTGTGTAACGACACTTGTATTTGTACAAATTTTACATAGCATGGCACAAGTATCACTATGTCCATCACCATTAACTGGATTCGATTTTTTGATACCAGTGAGATTTGTGCTCACTGGGAACTGCATAATTCAGAGTCCCATTTATATTTATATATTTGTGCAGCATATTTGCTGATTTTATACCTTATTTCTTTCATAAAGGTATCGTTATTTCTTGCTACCTATTAAACAGTGTTCTTCAAATTGTTGTAAGGGGAAATCAGTTCTATCGGTGTGGATCAATGGGTTTGAACTTTGAATTATTTTGTGTTTGTCCAGAAGGTGGCGATATACACTTCAAACGGATAATGACCCGCACTCCTACATAAACAATGTGACTTCTATTATGAAGCATGATGAAATAGTCTAATACTGATTTCATCTCATTATTGTGTTCTGTGTGTAATCTAAGTTGAATACACTGAGCTACAAGAAAAATGTGGATTTTCAGCGGTGTTTGATCTGTAACTTGAAGGCAAACTTTGAAATTTTTCAAGATATTATTTATATGCTACTTCTAAAATGCTGGGATGTTTTGATTAATAAAATAAAGAAATAACTAAATAATGTGCTTTGTAAGATTAATTCTTAAAGATAATACAGATATTCTATCTCTTAGAGAATGTTTGAAGCTTATTTTCATAGCCTTGATGTTTTTAAAATATCCATGCACAATAATATGATTCACAGAAGAATGTATTAGAGTGTTTATTGGTGTATATACAAAACTGAATACCGAACCGAAGATTTAAATGCACGTGCTGTTTCCATGTGACATTTATCTAGGTGTGTCTCTTTAAGGAAAGAGGTAGAGTACAGAGGTTTAGGTTTAACCAGCAGATGGTGGGAGAGAACTGCTGGAGGATGTCTGGGTGGTCTTTGGCGGTAATATTTTAGTGTAAATTGATGTTTTACCTTTAGCAATATAAACAGTAGTAAAGCAGATTTCTGATACATATGAATCTTGACACAATGTTATACCCCACCGTAAAGTTTATTTGCAAATCATTGGAACTCATATCCTACTAACTGAACTTGTGTTTTTCATTTTCAAGCACATAGCTGTGTAACAAAAAATATATATGATTTAACGATGGACTGGCATCCTACATAGGGAGCCCTGTGCTTCGCTCGATAGGGTCAAAGATCACCGTAACACCGTACTGGATACATCAGTATAGATAGTGATGGATAGATGTGAAGATTGAAATGCTTTATTAAAATAATCACTTCAGATTAGTGTTATAATAAAATGCTTCAATGTGTATTGGGGATCACCAGGGCCAATCTTCATGCTGGGAAGTTTGTAGATACATAGTTTGTAGTTCGAAGTTACATTGTATCACTTCCTGCATTTTCTTTTGATGACTTGCAGAGTTCTGCATTGTGAAAAATAGCAGAAGTAACATCTCCTCCTTCCTTTTCTGTGTGTCTGTCATACTATCCCTGTGTAATCATGGAACTCTACTTGGTCGTTACTGTCATGCACCTTATCACCCGTGTTTGATTATGTTTAAGTCAAAATCTTTATATCTGCTCAATGCTTGACCGGGATGACACAGCATGTGGTGGAAATTTGGATCAATTGCTATTATAACACAAAGAACACCATATTGCGATGGAGTGTAATGGTATACACCTTGTAAATATAGGAACACATGGATAAGTGTTCCCTGATAGAAATTAAAACCAACAGTTAATAAGCTACCGTGAAACCAATCAAGAAAACTTTAAGTTTGTACAGTGCTATGAAATATATTTGACACACCAGAGAATTAACTATAGTTACTATGTTATATAGTAAATATATGTGACACAGCATAGCAATATATAGTTACTATGTTACATAGTTACATAGTAAATATATTTGACACAGCATAGTAATATATAATTACTATGTTGCATATTTACATAATGATTATATTTGACACATAGTAATATTAAGTAGCCATAGTAACCAGTAGCCAAATAATGAAAAAAGGACAGAGATTTCTCTAAAAGTCTAAAGTGTATAAATGATACATAGAAGACTCTTAAAAGAATGTATGTACCAAAATGGAGTCTATATTGTATTAAACAGGTAGGACGCATGTTATTTTTGCCCCATGGGTCAGTAGAAAGTCCTTACGCTGTAGATATCTTGACAGTAATGTTCGCTACCAATGATGTCAGCTGTGCTGCACATTCCTTGCTGTGTTTTCTGTTTCAGATGCTTGCGGTGTGATTCATTACCGTCAACCCTGACTCAAAGTTACCACGTGACTCTCTCCAGCCAGACCGAAGCACCTGCCAGCACCCAATGCAGGGAAAGTCCTGGAATACCGCATGACATGCCGACTCAACGCCGCCAGGGTTGCACCACTGACTGGGAAGGTGGCGGCTCAAGTGACACCGGCGCTTCATCAGGGGTTGATCAGATCCCCACCAAGTGACTCGTGCTGTCAGCGTGCCTTTAAGACTATGACAGTATGCTAACTTTTTATTGGTTGTTATGTTTATGGATTCAGATTACCACCTTTTAAATGATTTTGTTTTTGGCAGTCACACCTGAAATCAGATAGGGACATTTTAATTAACAAGGTGGGCTTTGTTGATGTTCCACAAGGATACCGAAGAGAACATAAGAAAATAAGAACTATACAAACGAGTGGAGGCCATTCGGCCCATCAAGCTCACTTGGGGAGAACTTAACTAATAGCTCAGAGTTGTTAAAATCTTATCTAGCT
>JAODKE010000044.1:9720188-9738492 GCA_026779605.1 Mormyrus hasselquistii
ATATATTAAGGCAGAAATTTGTAAAATATAAAGATTTAACACTATCAATATTTGCACAAGCTGAAAAATTGTAGTCATTAACTGATTTCTCCGTGGAAAGATTTTCATTTTTACGTACAAATACTTTTCAACCTTCATCCATACTTGAGCAGTGGTTTTGCAGACAATAATACTGTCATTACTGCCCTGGTGCAGAAGAATGCAATTCGGATGTAACTGTGGTGTTAAACTGTGCATAATGTGTGTAGACATTGTCATTGTCTGCACTATGCTATTTGGGATAAGATCTGGTTTGTCACCTCTATACCTGGACAGATGCATTTTAATTTGATAAAGGCATTAATACAAAATTGCAGCCATATTAATGGTCATGAGATAATACTTATACCCAACGGTCTTAAACTACTGGATCCTGGATGGGTGTGCACAGGGTTGAGGCCAGCCAACTGAGAAGCCCCCGCTGAAAGCTGATTGGCTCCAGGAATATCCCCTCCCCTGTCACTCATCGATTCACAACATATCATTGGCTAATGACAAGTTTGGCCCTTTTGAATGAATTATGGCCCCTCATACTGTATGCGCCCCACATTAAAACATTCTAGAATTAACCCTGTCTGGACCACTGTAACGTCCAGAACATCCAGATTTCTGGGTCACCGTATTCCTGCGTATCCCTGGAAATCTGCCTCTCAGATGACATCAAAGGTCTTTTGCCTTCCTCCCAAAACATCTAAGCTCTCGTTCATACGTTTCGCACTTAATAAAACGGATTTTTCAAAACTGCAATAAAACACACCCTGCATATCCATCAAACAATGAAATCACCTCATTTTAAATGATCCACATCTGGGAAAAATAAATCCGGCAGTGTCAGCGTCTGCAACAGCATCATCGGGCACTTGCAGATGAAGTCACTTACCTAATGCCCTGCTTTCACCTCCCAGTTAACAGCCACACCCCCCAGTATGTCTTTATTCCTCAGATTGTTTTTGTAGCTGCTAATAGCACACTGTGCATATTATTTAATGAACAACATGTATTGGATATATATGCAATGGAAACTGCACATTATTTAAAGTGCATTATTATTATTATGAAGTTTTTTTAATTGATTCATCTTTTCCCCGTGCCTGTCGTTGAATGCTTAATTCATTCTTTTCGTGTCTGCAAAGCACTTTGTAAACCCTGTGGTTAAAATGGTGCTATATAAACAAAGACTGATTGATTGATTGATTGAGTGATTGATTGAGTGATTGATTGATTACACTCAAAAGATCTGGTGCTGACCTAAAAGGATATTATACAGAAGTAATGCACTTATTCCAATGTAGATCGATGTGATCGATGTCCATGCGGACTACTTTTCGTTGTTGTACCAAATCAGGTTGTTTTTTTGGAGAGCATTGCATTTTTCCTTATCTTATTACAACAGGAGAAATGCTCCTGACAAATGGCATTCTCACAAAATAAAATGGTGACACTATGCAGTTGAAGCTCTCAAAACTATTTCGGGATTGCGGCTGGATCCCATATTTTTCAGAGCTAAGAAAGACATATTTTCAGATGTGTTTTGGGATTAGCAACAAAAACGCAACCATCTTTCTAGGGGTACCCAGAACCAAACCACCAGCCAATTATTCTAGCATATAACAAGGTAATAACTCACATAATGTTTGATTCATCTCAATTCAATTCATTTCAATTTGGTTTTGTTCCGGTCCTTTCCCTTCACATCCCTTCTCTTCAATTAAGCTCAATTTAGCCCCCTCCCCCCAAAAACACTACACAGATTTAACAAGTACAGAATAATACACAGCAGAGTAATTAATGTCATACATCAGTAAAAGTCTGTGCGGGAAGAAAAAAAAAGAAAGAAAGAACCAAAGAAGAAAAAAAACAGTTGTAGGAATACAAAAAAAAACCTGAGGGGGTCCAGGGTCCAAGAAGCAAAGTTAGAAGAGCAGCTGTGGTTTTCTGTTCAGGCGGCTGTTAGGGCAGCCAGGTTAGCTGCTTTTAAGACATGGAGTGGGCTTGCAGCCCTTGATGTCTGTCCCAGGCACAGACAGCACCCAGGCAACCAGAAGAGATAAAAGACAATATGTTACTACTGATACTGATGAGCATTCAAACATTGAGACACGCAGCAACACTAGTAGCATTGTATAAGTTGACTTGAATAGACTAGAGAATCTAGCCTAAAATAGTAGGTCTCCTGTCTCGATTTAAATACTGAGACGGGAGGGAGGGAATCCCTGACATTGGCTGGAAGACTCTACTATGAGCTGCGAGCCCGATAGCTGCAGGCTTGACTGCCAACACTTGCATTAATTCGCAGTAATTATGCGCTTTTATTCAATTACGAAGAGGCCTGCCTCTCGTGACCCGAGAGCACAATCTGGGTTGTACACATTAATCAGAAGCAGGGTGCTGACCTTTTAATGACTTATAAGTGAGGATGAGGATTTCAAAGTCCGTTCCCGACATGCTGAGCTCAGGCGTGACGATGCGTGCAATGTCACCGTGTCGTCTTCTCAGAGTTGGGATTCTTGCTGCAGCGCCACAGAGTTGTACAGAGGCAGAGAGTGTACAGTTCATTCTTTCTGGGAGCTAGGAATGGGGGTAGCCTAATCTGCTGCCGACAAATGAGCGTATTAATTCTTCTTTTATCTTTAAGCAGAGAATTAGAAATGGCATTAGTCTTGCAATTTTTCCAAGCTGCAGGAAGAATATCTTGAGTAAGATGTAAACATGACTATTAAAATGACACGACATGACAACGAAGCCTGTAATTCCAAGCTGACTTGGCAAAAATAAAATCATAAACCTTTATTGACAGGAGCGGACAGGATAGGTATTCTAACCAGTGCTGTTGCATGCGAGAGACAGAACGTCAGATCATTTCAGCACTGTGAGAGTATTTAATGTTTTACTTCAAAATAGTTTACGAGACACTGGATAGTATCATCGATGGTACATGATATTCTCCAAGAGGCAGCCTATTGTCTATAGAACAACGTCGACCCCAACAGCTTTTCACGTGTGACTCTATCCAGCTAAATAACATTCATGGAAGAATGAGGAAAGCCATTTATGGACAGATGCAATGAGACAGAAGGTTAATACTTTCAAAAGTAACAATACAATCTAGATTTCTGCATTATAAACGTATGAGACTGGTTTGAATTCCTGCATGAGAACATGACAGTACATCATCGATTACATGTGCAGTGGTCAGGAAGCCACACTGAACAAAGACTGACGAATCGAATAAAAAAATACTATGTGATTAACTGTGTTTGCATCTGAGAGGCAGCAATTTTATAAGATAGGTTTTTATGATGTTAGGTCTGATTACAGACACTTTGAAAGAATCCAAAACAAGGCCTGATGATATCTGTGTATGTGAATTATTTTAAGGACGGGTTCTGTAAGTATCGCCTGAGGATATTTAGGTTAGAGGAATGGAACGGACGGGTAGTGGCATTGTTTTAAACATTTGTTAGGTCATGATTTTTAAATAGTTGCTGAAACAATGCTCCCATTGTCTATTGTAATGAAGCTTCCTTAAGAGTTAATTGCTTGTTTGCAGAAGCTGAAGTTTAATGTTACCCATTTCGCAATTAAAATGATGATCGCTACTAATATTAATTCAAACTGTAGCTACCAATTCAGCAATGTGGTTTGCTGTGTTAGCCACGCTTTTCAAATGGAAATGAGGGTTGTCGGTGCGATAGCCAGAACAGGGAGTAGAGCCTTTCTGTATCATACGATTTAATCAGTCCGAGCAGACTGATAGACCTGCGATGTAACTGTTTTCGATTTACACTTAAGCCCATGGCACTGCGATGTAAGAAAGATCATTAATTTACAATGACTGTCTGGTGCCTTCAGCTACTTTTATGTTTAAGAGTGATATTTTCTTCAGAGCTTCTCTTTGCCTCCTTGGATATGAATACTAAGGGTGAGATTTAAATAATTCAAATGAAAGATGGACTTCAAAGAATCACCACTGTGAAAGGCCTCACTGCAACAGCCCTCTGCTGGACAATTGTCCAGGTCGGGCAGCACCAATGATCACAAAAGAACGTTAATAAACAGTTTTGCTGCAAGGTTTCAGACATCATCCCTAAGAGGCCACGGTCTAGAGGTACGGCTGTTTAAAAGTGTCAGACAATTACAAATATACAAATATAGGATGAACCCGACAATCCAGGGAAGTTCCAAAACTGCCAAAAGTATCTACCTCAGAATCAATAAATGTACTAAATTCCGGCTGCATTACAACTTTAAATGAACATCTAAATTAGTAAGAAGGCGATAAGTATGAGAAACATGCTGAGGGCAGCCTGCACACTAAGAGGACAGACGTGAATATTTTAGTAACTGTTTCTGCAAAAAAAAAATCAAAAAAATCTGTGAACAAGGAGAGATTAGACTGCATTCTTAGCACTATGTCTCTGACTATAATTAATTTGATTCCTAATGTGCATTAAATGCTGACAACTAGCCTCGTGGTTTGGATGTGATTTTAGGGGTGTAGATCCATCCATCCATACATCCATCCATCCATGTCAGGTTTTGGAAGACACCGAGAGCCTATCTCTGATAGCACAGGAAAAATATGGGGTATACCCTCAATGACACTCCAGGTCTTCACCGGACACATACATGCACACACTCACACACACTCTGTCATACGTCATAGACACCAATTAGCCTAACTGCAAGTCTTTACACTGTGGGAGGAAACTGGATTCTCTGGAAGAAATCCACACAAAACAGGGAGGAGAGAACATCAAACATATACAAAGATCAAAGGGATTCAAACCCTGTACCAGACCTGTACCTATACCTGATCCCCCAAGCCACCCTAATAGTCGTAGGAAATCAAATTATTGGCATAAGGGCCCCCTGTGAAATAACTCAATCTGAGTCTAGGTCTAGATATAATTGCTTTTTCCCTGGCGATATTCATATGTTCTTGATTCTTGATGGTTAGAGAATTCACAGGGTGCCCCAGGTCCTAGCGAGAAATACACCAGAGGAGGGAAAAATATCCAATCGGCAATTGAGTATCATGGGGCCGCGGCTCAGGTGCCGCTCTGAATGGAGAGGAAGGCGATTTGTTTGCTCTGTAACGTGACACTAATGATCCCCTCCAGTAGAATGGATACTGCCAATCAAAGCCGGGACAACCGCAGTGAACATGGCAGCTGTTAGCGACGTCTGTTGACTTCCCTTCTCCTCTGTTTAGCATCGCTATGGGAACGTGCACAATTGGATCCTGGGAATTTCCTTCGAATGTGTTCAAACGTCATGAAGCTCCGTGACCCTGGTGTGACTTTTGGCATCGCCGTAGAACACGAAGGTACGGACTTCGTTACTGTTACCGGAGCGGTTCGGCACCAGCGTCAGAGAACCAAACACTAGGGAGGCATTTTACTGGTTTATGACTGTTAGGAATCGTACCATTTTTAAGTATGGAGTCACCCAGGCACAAGGGACATGATCTGCATTCAACAGACATGGTGTCGAAAGCAAAGAATGTAGTTTTAATTAGTGGCTGACACTCAGGGGGTGTAATCTTTGAGCTGCTAGACCCCTAGGTAATCGGTGGTCAGAATTAAGGCTGAGTACGGCTTTGTCCTGGTGCAGACCTGGTGATAGATGGGATTAGATTGCCTGCAGCCTCATCAATTCCAAGTTAATAGCTACACATTTTTATCGTCTTAAAGCTTTCTAATATGTTCGTAAGCCAGTCTCTCTTTGAAAGGCAGTCTCTGTTGTTCAGATTGCAGGACCCACAAAACAAGACAGCTCTCCTAGCAGAAGGCATGATAGAAACATACAGGCATGAAGTAGCTGAAAGTCGTCAGTAAGTGCCAGGCTCAGCTGACCAATCAGCCGGCTTTAGGGTTGGATCCACTGGCTCAGAATGATTCATAATATTGACTCACTTAGCATCCATGCTGCTCACATTTGTGATGGCCGTTTTTTGATGTACGCAAAGTTTATTAAAGTTGTGTTGGCAAAATTATTTGCATTTAATTTTCTGCCCATCCATCCATATTAATTGCTCACCTAATGTGGGGTTTTTGTGTTTAAATGGTACTAATGAAAGGGGCAGAAAAGGTTTCTGGTGGTCTTACAAAATACACCTTTAAGTGTTCTAGAGAACCAATTCGCTGTACCGGTTTAAATTTTGCAGGTCACATTTTTTTCCAAAAGGATTTACAGCTGCATCCATTTATATAGCAGGATAGCGAACCTACTCCAGTTCTAGTAAAGTACCTTTTTCAATGGGACTACAGAAGGCACCTTCAGCTATTTCAATAGGCAACCTTCGTCTTACAAACCTGTGTCTTTATCCTCTATTCTCCTCAGGGACCGGGTAGAAATTAAAGATTTTCACATGAAGTGAGCGTTTCACAGAAGCTGCAGCTCAATGACAATAAAGGACAGGCTGGAACGTCAGCACTGATTGTACGTTTAGCTGCTCTGAAGCAACACTCGGTGCTTCTAAACAAACGGTTGGTCTAAGGTCGAAACACGCAGCCCTGACGTTAACCTTCACTACTAACCGAGATAGTTGGGCCAGTCCAAACAAATCATGTGGCTTAGAGGGACCCACTCTGGCGAGAGCACTGGGAGTTGGGACGAGGCAGCCGGCTGGGAGAGCCGTTCCTACAGTACAGACACAAGAACGAGAGCCTACTCCTTCATTTCTAGCCGTAGGTTGGGCTGTGAAGGGTGTATACCCTTACAGCAAAGGTGGAGATTACAGGTCCAGAGAGTACAATTCCAGACCAGGATTTTGTTTCAACCAACCAGTTGAGTATAAAGAATCACAGTCACAGAGTATTTAACTGGTTGGTTGAAATAAAATCTTGGTCTGGATTTGTACTTTCTGGACCTGAAATCTCCACCTCTGCCCTACAGTAGTATTTAACAGGCAAAACCATAGGTCCTCCAGGGAAACGCAAATCAGTTCTGCCACCTGAATGGTCATGCTAATTAAGCAAGCCAAATCAACGCTCAGAGATCCTAATCTATCACCCTTGGTCTCGAACCTTCTTGAGTGTACTGATGTGGGTAATATCTGGGTTTTATGCAAAGTAATCTGCGAAATAGGTCTCTAATGTTAAAGACCAAGGGCAGACCTAGCTTAAGTCAACAGGGATGTTCCTGTAATTAAATCCACTTAAGCACAAATCCATCCGGGAAGACAGACGATAAGACGTCAGCGGGGACTCTGACGACTTGGCCAAGTATCCGAATGGAAATCCAAATAGCATTTTTCATCCTATCCAATCACTGTAGACTTTCTTTATGACTGTATAGTGCACTTAATTAGATTGTCAGTACTTTTCCGAAAAAGTATTTGACCAAGGGTAACCTCGTGGTGTGTGGGCCGTCTGCAGATTTGTATACTTGACCTTCGGAACCCCCACAATGTCGTGAACAGCTGCAGACGCAGACGGTAACTCTCCCTGAAAAAACGAACGGCCATGCTCCTTCAGCACATTCTTCTCACAAATCTCCTGCCAAAAGGAGACACTGAAGTCTTTGACATGTGCACCGGTTTTAGCATCTAAGAAACCATATCCTTGGCAGACAAAGCACAGATGAAATCATCATGGAGGCATGGCAGTCTGCGATCGGCTCAAGCAGCCTCAGATATGCAGGGTCTGTAGGACTGTCCTTTCAAGGACATGATGTCCTACCACAGAATGTCTCATTTACCGTCCTGGAAGGCCTAGGTTGAGTAAATATAATTTTTCTACTTGAAAAAAATGGTATATTATCAACCCTGTCATATAAATCTAATCCATTTTTTCCTTTTATTTAATACCTTGACACCTGATACCTGCTCCGTTACAAATGGATACTAAAACCAGAAAAATTTTGAAGAGAAATATTTCAGTTTTAAGTCGACATATAATTATATAATAGCGTATAATAGTAAGCTGTTATTTGTAATATAATGTGAGATTACTGTCAGCACCATTCATGGCGAGGGACATCTTTTTCTCATAAAATGTAGCTCATTGATAGCAATTCCAGATTCCATGATTCACCCTCTTCTCTGGGTGTAGTCAATACATCATGGGACAAATTGAATTTGTTTTCTTTTCTAGGCACCAAAGCTACTAGTCCTTGAAAACGGCTCATACATTTACCAAGATCTTTTTACATTTTGGTTCAAGTTCTTAAGAAATGACATTATGCTGAGAAAGAACCTAAACAAGTAACCTAAATCCACGCTTAACAGTTTTCGCTTTATGACTTGTGTTTTTTTTTGCCCTGAAGAATCTTAAAACAGAAATGTTACTAGCATGTCTTCAGTGTGTTTTCAAATCTGAAATTGGCATATTTGGTACACTGGTAGATGCAAATGGAGATGTCAAGCTGTAAAAATATAAAAAAAAACATCTTGTGCCTGTCAGATTTCTGAACTGGATTGTAAAATGCATTAATGCACACTATAATATATCAGAATAACATTTGTGAGTTTATGCTGTCTGATAAAGGTTGCTGCTCTGAGCCATGTGGAGCCATGTAGTACGGATAAAGCTGTACCGTCCACATGGGCAGATTTTGAGCCATTTTGGATAAAACTGCCAGATGACTGGCTAAATTTAGTCAGAACAAAACTTTAACCTTTATTTTAAAAATATCCAGAGCTGGAAACGTTAGCATGCATTAGACATGAGAGTAACTCAAATACCTTCCAGTCCCATCCTATTATAGTCTAGGAACCAGAAAATTAAATTTCCCAGTAAATTTTTTGTCAATTACCTGAATTCAAATGCTTATAAATCTGGTTTTAACTGAAATATCTGAAAAGAAAACAATAGAATAGAATAGTAATTGCCATGTGAAATACCGTTACGGAACACAACAAAAAAAAAGCTACATTTTCATCTTTCCATAAGTAAGTTCTCATTATCCGTGTCGTGGACTTTATCAGGTAGAAAGCACACGGCTCTTTCCTTCAAGGGTAACATTTAATGGAAATGAACAAAGGAAGCAGGGATCGTCAAGCCTCTGTAATTCCACTGGCTTTCATACAGGCAACACTATCTACTTAACCTTAAAGGTTTGTGGACTTAACGCCCCCCCCCAACAGACAATATGCCCGTGCTAACTTCAGATACTTCTGTTTTGGTCCTTATGTGAAGCAATTAACCTAATGAGCCTACTGCTTTTCACATAGGTGCGAAAATGACATCTGAAGCGTTAACTGGTCTGCTTAACGTCTGAATGTGCGAATAAAATTGGGACACGATAGCAGTAAAGAGAAATACTACACGTTAAATATCCAATTTTTTTGCATTTCTTTATTATTTATCTTAAGAAAAAAAATGTGTATTAATATAAAATACATATTTTAAATATGCGGGCCTAGTAATACTGAAATTCGAATGAACTCAAATTTTTTTTTTTTTTACAGAGAATAAACGAACACTTGACCAATAGCTAAAAGAGGCGTCAGTTAGTGAACAAAGGCCAGCTATGGATTTATTTATAATTTAAAACAATGTACATACGATACTGCATATCTGACACGTCGGGGTCTGCTGTACGTCTGGCATTCAACAGTCAGCAGCTCAGTCTGTGTACTTTGTGCTTAGTGACAAGGCGTACAATAATCAATATCACCACGCAGGCAGCAGGGTCGCTTGCCATTTTTTAATAATGTAAGGTCACATGGAGAACAACTCTTGCATATTTACAGTTCTAATCTCTAGGAATGCATATTTCAGGCACATTTACATTGAAAAATAGAATAGATTATTTTTAAGCAGCATTTTATGTTTGGAAAACATACACCATACAGTTTTATTTAAAGGTAGAATATCTACAAGTGCTTATCGTTACAAAAATACATCATATTGTTCATCGCAGCACAATGACGTGTCAACGGTTATTTAGTCTAAACATTCTGTCGACTAACAAACCACCAATGGTTTCAAAGTAGTTTTACTCGATTTTATAAACACTATTTAAAGACACCTTAAATAAAAGCACACTTGTGAAAATATAAGAAGGTGACAGTGTTTCCTAGGCTTCATTGGAAAGCACTAGTGATATACACACACGGAATGAAGGTGTTCCTGCTCTTAGCGTGACCAGTCGGCTGGAGATTAGCAGAGCACTGGAAGTTTGACACGGACTTCCTCTGAGTCCATCTCAAACAGTCTTCAAGAGCTGACGTTTTCAGACGGGTTTTTTTTTTTCCTCAATTTTTTTTTGGTTCATTCCTCTGCAGATGCGCATTCACATTTCAGCGAGAATTTTACTCACATTCGCTAACAATGTTAGTTTAGAAATCTTGCTTTGATGCATGGAAGCTAAGATGGGTGGTGTGTGTGGCTCAAATTAATTAAAAGTCCCATTGGAAAACTTCACTTCTGGACCAAGAAATTCCTCTCAAAGTTTAATCCCATTTCATCCATCTGCCCAGTCAATTTTTGCATCCCCGGCTATACAAATGTTCAAAACCCTGTTACCTCCAAATAAATTTCTTTCCCATCTATCTTGCTTCTACGGCCTGTGTTACAGCACCCACATAATAACTGGTGGGCCTACTGCATATTTAATTCCAAATTTAGCTCTATGTGTGTGCTCCATTACATCAAGCAACTTAGCTTCCGATTTTATAGATTTACTGAGACGCACTTTAATACACACGTACTGTATAGTACTTTGTTATTAATGAATTAATGTGTGACTTTTTGCATGTAGCTGCAAAAGACCACCGACCTGTTCACACTATGGTAACACTGAATAAGATGCACTGGTGTCGCTTTTAAAGTGTTTTAGGCAGACAGAGAGAGAGACGAGACTAATTAAAAACACACGTCAGATGAGAACGTGGCCACTGCACATCACTGCCTCGCACGTACAGTCAGACAAAGTGGGGGGAAAAAAAGCGGCCAAGGGAACAAATTCTCATTCAGGTCTGCCTGACTGAAACCCATCAGTGTCACTGTGACCCATCAATGTTACTCCGTGCCAAAAAAGCCATTACTGCTTCTTGAGGAGGCCGCCCCCGTAATCATATTGCAGCCTGGCGATGGAGCGGAGCAGACCCGTTATTTAAACTGCGACTGCGCCACGGAGTGGGCCAAGATTTCAGAAGCGCTTTTCTAACACCCTGGCTGGACGACGGACAGTAAAGACAAAGTTTGTGCGTCTGGTGCTCTCTTCGAGGCCAGGTCCATCTCGACCCTCAGGTCAGCTGCGGCAGGCGAGGAGCCGTGAGCCACGGGACCTCAACTTACACGTGTCGCTTCCTGTTGAAAAATTAACGATAACCCTCCTCACCCACGAATGACACTGTCAATCAGAAAGAGAGGGAGAGACCAACAGGACCTTCCTTGATAAAAAAAGGTCACAAGAAAGAAGCTGCAGTTTACTTACAAAAGATCAGTACAAAAAGACAGGCATTTTTACAGTGTTCCTTAATCCTCAGCCTCTATAGAAAATACACCTAGACTGAACTAGACCTACTGAATCTCACTAAATCACAGACCAACTTCAGCAACGGCCTAAATACTGCATAAATCCGTCGATTTACGACGATCTGACCATCAGCAGAACATCAGAAAGTCATTACCAGAATGGGCTTCCCGGATCTGAAAATAACCCAGGCAGTACCATTTTCAGACACATATGTACATCCAGACCTTTCCAACACCAGACTGGTCTCTCCTTTTTTCTTCCTTCCCGCCTTCTGTCCTTCTCTACGTTACGTCTGCTGCCTTGACTATAGCAGTATCAGGGTGTTTCATACACAGCAGCAGGGCTCACACCAACACTGAAATCCATAACCATGTAAAATGGACCGGCACTCCATTAGTGTCTAGCGAATGAGTCAAGGTTAAGAAGTAAAGACTGTAAGGCTACTGCTTCAAGTACAGGCAGGGAGCTGCCGTACCCTGCAGGTGCATGCTGGGAAGGACTTCCACCCCCACAGAATGCTGCTCTGAGGGAAAGTGCGGGAAAATCCCAACCACAGGAAAGCAGATGGACAGATTCGGATCTGCGAATCGGGCCAAAGATAGTGGTCACTCAGCCCTCATGGAAACCATGTTTCGCACCCAAAACCAGAGAGGCCCTTACTTACTAACAGCTGGTAAGCAAGGAGAACGTTGCGGACAGAACTCAATTTTTCTCCCCCTAGTATACTGGAGATTATGCTTGGATTACAGCATTTATACGCTCGAAATGGATGCCATTCACTTGGAAATAAGAGGAGTCAAACGACGGGTACAACTTCACGGCAAGGAAGACAAGCTTGTTAAGGAATCTCGAAATTCCACTGAAGTCACTTTCTAAAATGAACATCTCCAACGTAATTTTTAATGTCATTGATTCAGAATTTCTTCGTAACTTTATCAAAATCAGACGAATGACTTAACAGGCATATGAAAGACATTATTAAATTTGGTTTTGAAGAATCTTAATCAAGAAATATTGAGGGGCTTCATTTAATTGTTGCTCTCATTGCACCGTTTTCCTGGCTGCAGCATATCTGAGCAGAGTATGAGCTAAGCTCAGCTGGGAAAGTCATACTGCTCAGCATGTGAGCTGGGCTGTCTTTCTGTGGAGAGAGAGAGAGAGAGGGAGAGGAAGGAAGGAAGGGAATTTTCTGGAAGAGGGAACAAACCCCCCACACCCCTTTGTTTGAGTCTTTGTTTACTCTTGGGAAAAGGAGAGGGGGAAAAAAAACATAGGAAGGGGACAGATGAAAAATAAAAAGGTGAGAGAGAGAGAGAGAGAGAGAAGGACGGGTGACTGCAGGCAAATGGAAGGAGGACACAAGAGCTGTGGAATGCGCGAGAGTCCGCGTTCCAGGCACATCCATTCATCGTGCGTTCTGTCGATGGGTCGCAGTTAGTGCAGGCTTCATCTCGTGGCTCGCCATCTAGCCAAAGTCAATTCGAGGACGATACTCTAGTACCATCGGGTAGGCCTGCGGACAGAATGGGAACCAGATCCGTGTTACTTCCATCAATCCGGGCCTGATGGAGGGTTCAGATACAACACGTGTGTGTCAACAACCATTAGCATCTTAGCTAGCTATTAGTGGCCCATCCCTTTAGCTACGTTATGCAGTATTTCAAATATTTCAAACACAGGAGAAACTCTCTGTCGTCACATTTGCTATACGGCTGGAATTCCTTCCCCAGGTGCTTGGCTGTGACATGTGATAGAGGAATAGGCACCCTTGCGGTTCTTATTAACGTTTAAGGAGAAAAGGGACTTGAATCATTAGTATATCAATTAATAAACGCAAAGGTCAAGGTTAATTTAAGACTTGGAAGCTGCCCTCTCAGCAGGTCATGCATAACGCCAGAGTAAAACAAACCAGTTCTGTGGTCAGCAGGGTAATCAAATAACTTTGAGCAAGGCCCTTAGGGCCATCTGCTCTGGGGGCAGCTGTACAACGTCTAACCCAACACTCTGACCCCAAAACCGTCCCTCTCATGAAGAGCAGGATGGGATACGTGAAAACCAAAGGACTCCTATGTACCTTGAACAAACAACTCAACAAAGTATGTTGACACAGGGGTGCCGTAAAGGAGGGGGGGGGAGGCTTGGACACTTCCAAGGGCCCCTTCAGGATCGTCTGGGTTGGGGGGTCAAATTTGATACGTTTTCCTAGGGCCAAAAATGTCTACCGGCACCCCCGTGTTAAACCCAGAAGATACACTCTTATAAAGATGCATGGAAGCCCCGCGGCAGGCGTCGTCTGTGCGGCATGTTGTAATTAATGGCTCGTAATTAACGACTCGAGCTTCAGCTCCGAGCCACAGTGCTAGCAGCGGCAGAAGATTCACGGGCCACCGTGAAGCACGTGCAGCACGCGGGGGTGACAGACACAGCCAGACGCTGCCGCCGGAAGCAGCCCAACCATGCTTCTATTTTTACACGTGCACACGCTGGCGCGCGGCAGAGAGGAGGAGCCAGCCGACGCCCCGCGTGACCCAGTTACCGCCGTTTTTGTCCAAAGGAACAAAGGAGTTTTATTGCTACCCGGATGAGTCGAGCAGGTCCCGTGGCTTTCGTGAGCTCTCCGGCAAAACTGCAGGGGTATTATGTAAACAGTGAGTTTAAGCGATCCTGTATAATGTGCAGTATCATTACTGGTGAAAACACCCACCCACCCATCCATCTTCCAACCACCTATCCAGTACAGGCTCATAGTGAGCTGAACCTCAGAGTCCATTCCTGAAGATGAGGGATGAGGGGAATGAGGCAGGGATGCTGCATGGGACAAAATCTGTACATCCAACGTGCATCTTTTCCTGGAACGAAATGGTGCCACACTTGAAATTTGCACAAATACAAGGTACATTGAAATTAGGGGCCTGGGTCCGGGGCTTGCGGGGTCAGCTGCCTGTTGCCTCTGGTTCTCTGGAGCTCATGCCCTTCATACTGCGGGGGCTGCATCTGGGACCTCCCTCCTCTCCCGGCTGGATTGGGGGCGTGGCTGTCATCGGGACATGGGGCCCTGGCTCTTCGGGGGCTGCGGACGTCTGGGGCCTCCCAGACCTGTCTCCGCCGACTTCTGGCTCTCGTGAGGTGTGGTTGTGACCTCCCACCCTCGCTATTTAATACATTCCATGTTGAAGACGCACGCACACGACGCACGCACACGACGCACGCACACGACGCACGCACACAAATAAAATAAAAAGAAATCGATCAACATGAGGGGCCTATACAGAGTTTATGGTAAAGCAAACATGTTTGGCACAGCAGTGCATTCAGACCATGACTCTGCTTGCTAAAGCTGCCGGACAGAACAAAAGTTAAACTAAATAAATATTTGGGTAATTTCCGGGAGGTTAGGGCCTTACTCAAGGGCCTCAGAAGGACAATTCAAGTGAAGATGGGATTCAAACTAGCAACCTTCCGATCAAGGCACCAAAGGCCTAACCCACCAAGCCACACAACATCCTCTAGCTCAGTCAAGAAGTACATTTTATCAATGCGAGATGAGGAACGCGGGAAAACTAGCCAGCTGCACCACGAGTACTAATTAAATGAAACAAAGGCGGACATCCAGAGTTTTATCTGCCTCGAAAATGCTGGTCTCTGTTTAGTAATTACAAACTTTAATCTGTTTCATTTGAAATGAAACACATCAGACAAATGGAATGCTCCCATTTCCCAGTTTTTAGAAGAAATTTAATATCACCAGCATTAATGACTGCATTAGGGCGCAATGCGAATCTGTGCATTTCAGCTGTTTCGAGAAAAATATTGAAGCAGGCTGTTCTTGGTCTTTTCTGAGGAGGCATCTGGACTCATGAACCTTACAGGATCCACACAATAATTCCAGCTTTTCCCAACAAAACAAAGTCAATGTTTCTTCATTTACGCTCAGCATGCTCACCGGGGCCGTTCGTCAATGGGGTCAGTGAGAAAAAGAACCGTCACTGCTACTCATAAAGCCACGACACTCCAAATCCTGACCAAACATATGCTGCTTGGCTCAGGACCCTGCAGCGAGAACGGGAGACGAGCCCGCAGATGCTCCTCTACGCAGCTCGGCCAGCTGTCCAGGCCCTTCGGCCTTCTCCTCACCTGCTTCCACAGGGTTGGTGCAAGCATGAAGGAAATGACCTCTGACCCTGTCCTCAAGAGCCGACCACTTTGGTCTAGAGCAACCTCAGCACTGCGCCCGGGAACACCCTCAGAAGTGTACAGCACACCGTGCTGACCCCAGTATCAGGCTGCACAAATACATTAGAGGGTTCCACTCGTACAGTACTTTACTAAAAAAATTTCGCCATTACAGTGAATTTTGTGCTCTGTTGTGCGCGGAAGAACTGGACACATAAAAAAAAAAAAAAAAGACATGGCAATGAAAAGCCACTTCATAGCCTGAGCATTGCTCATGTTTTTCCTCTGCTGTTCTTCAGGATAATAAAAAAAAAAAAAAAACACGAGAATATTGAGGGTCAGAAGGAATAAGGCAGGAAAACAGCCAAGCAGCTTCAGACTGCTGCTTATGTGCTGCACAGCTGCCAATCGACGGTACAGTGAGCAGTGAATCCGAATCGAAGAAGATTCCAGGTGAACCACGACCATGAGGCCAGGACAGGAAAAACCAGGTCTTCAATTTAGACTTACTCAGGAAACTATAGGCATAGCAAAATATCTGCAGGAGAAAGTCTGAATTTTCTGTGTTTGGGTGTTTAGGCAGAGAGAGAGAGAGAGAAGACTCTAGGATGTCCAAATTCCATTCAGCTAGGTGATGCCCTGTGATGGACTGGCATCCCATCCAGGGTGTACCCAGCCCCGTGCCCTGTGATGGACTGGCATCCCATCCAGGGTGTACCCAGCCCCGTGCCCTGTGATAGACTGGCATCCTGGCCAGCAGCTGCCCCCTGCACTAGATCAGGGGCTGGAAGATGGATGGATGCTTTGCTGCTCAAAGAGGCATTTCTAACAACCAGGCTTCTCAAAATATTTTATCTGGGATCTTGTCCATTATCTCGCTGGTTCTTGTAATTTAAGGTAGTGTAACGTCTTAGGGCAGGTGCTCCAGTGAGCTAACCTTCCCTCTGTTGAACTAGTTAATGGATAAATCCCTGAATAATCTATGCGGGGAAATATCTTTAGCCTATCTGGGTAGCATTAGCACATATGGCAGGCATGGAGCTGAATCTGCGGAAACACACCCAAAAAATTTAAACTGAATAAATAATCATTAAGCCATTCCACTCATTTTATAAATAGGGAGATAACGTCACATTAATGCATAAAAGTTGACTTTCAGCCCGTTTTTAGACACCCCTTGTTCTGACCATGCAGTTAGTAACCAAGCAACTGCATTGTGACCTCTGACCTCCCTCCTCCATGTTTACTACAAACCCCAGCAGGTCCCACTCTTAATCTGTGTCCTGGTGACATGGTTCTTCTGAGAAATATAATTTGAACTGTTCACTCATTAGTCTGTGCCATCACCTCAAAGTTACAATATTTCTATTCCGTGTTCCCTGCTTTCACCTCTGAAATGCGTGAATCTTGCTCCCGACCCCCAACAATCCATCACATGTTCCACTGTCACCAATGCTCTTAAGACTATATTTACTGTTGTATACCCAAAACATATACCTGAAAGGAATACACGTTACAATATTAACATGTACACTGTGGTGAGTTACAGTATTTAAGGCAAAAAACGATTCCCTGACCTTACATCTAACACCTACTGTAAAACATATGAGAAATCAATACCGTTGTTCAGCGGACAGTACTTAAAAGTTCATGTTTGTTTTGCTCCTTCTGAAGAGGGATCAGCAGATGGGGTTTGATAAATTAAATATATAGAAACCACATCTGTTCGGTCTCCACATACACCACAGTATGATCTGGCGACAGCAGTTCTACCGCTTAGAAAGAGCATATCTTTCCAAAATGAAGCTGAGGTCATAGATGGAGAATGAGGCCCAGTCAAGGTCTCTCTCATATCCCATGCACAAGGTGCCACGACACCCTGCCAAACTGCCACCTTCCTACAGTACAACCATCCCGACAAAACAAGCGCGTCTGTGATTAGGGCCAACTTGAGATTCCCTTTGTCGAAGGAGGACTCTCGCTCCACCGAGCCCTGTGATCTACTCCTAAGGAGTTTGCTTTGATGGCTACATACTTCAGTGTTTCCTGACTCAACGTGATTATACCGCTTCTCTAAAGCGGGCTGTCTCGGTTTATCGCTGGCCCCATGGCTCCATGTTCCAGATTATAGGGTGTCATATCAGGAGGATAACCAGCAAATCAGCTTAAAGCCAAGCTGTGGCTCAAATCTTAGCTAGACTTGAGCGGCAGCTAATATATTTCCCGTGTGAGATGAATAAAATGCAGAATTGGAAGATGAGGGTTGGGGTTGGGGAGGTGGTGGTGGGGGGGGTTGCCTCACGTTTTCGCCCCGAAGTCTCCACCTCGTCATGTAGATGAACTCCATGGTGTGGTCCTTGCCCATGATCTCCCCGTTGCATAGAACATCCAGCTGCGGGGATAGGGACAACTGGTCAGGATGACATGGTGACAGCACCTCGGGGCCCACTAAGGAGGGCTGCCATCAGAGCAGAACAGGGACTCGAGGGTCAAGGACTAAGGACAAGGACTCATAACCCAAAGGCTGCAGGTTCATGTCCCAGAGGAGCCATACTTTGGTTCCCTTAGCAGGAACACTATACACTCAAAGACACACACACACACACACACACACACACACACACACACACACACACACACACACACACACACACACACACAC
>JAODKE010000044.1:9743719-9756424 GCA_026779605.1 Mormyrus hasselquistii
AACCCATCACAGGGCACAAGGCAGGGAACAACCCAGGATGGGGCATCAACCCATCACAGGGCACAAGGCAGGGAACAGCCCAGGATGGGGCATCACTCAGGGCACACTCACACAGGATTCACTCACACAGGATTCACTCACACATGCATGCCTACCTTCAATTTGGTAACACAAGTGGAAGTAATTTTATTCAAATCTTCTGTTGCTCTATAGTGCCTCATTTATACATTCTAAAATTTCTCAAATAAGCCTAGAATTTTGTTTACATTTTGAACATATGTTCATCCTACCTAGAATATCTGGTTCATAGCTGTGATATTGAGAAACAGCTTAGGAATAAGGACCGCCTCGTACTGCTGTGAAATATGCTTTCTGTCACAAATCTGTAAGGCTACAGAAACACATGACTAACAGTTCATCATTCTAAAAGTGTTACTGAAGTCCAGCAGATGTCATCTTTTTTTCTTCTTTACTGGGACCATTTTATGACAAATCAAACCTATAAAATACTTTATATCCATGTCCTCTAGTATATATTTTGTATGGGGCAGGGCAGTTGGCAGATGGGAGAGAATCATTGATGAGCGTCATTGGGTATTCATTGTTGGAATCTAAATAGCGTGTGATTGGCCAAAAGGGTGTCATGTTAGCCTCTGTCCGACATTTTAAGTTTATGGGTCCATTTCATATCTGGGTAGTTACTGTGCAGTTCTCTCACTTTTCTTTTTCCTCTTCACTCTCTTTCCTTCTTCCAGTGTGATAGATTGTCCTTTGGAACCCTTCATGAAGTCACCATGGTAACGTCTGGCCATGCAAGGAATATTTATGAGTGAATCCCCATGTAGAGCGTCCCCCCTTCTCCTTTCTCTTTTTTATATCCATCCTTCCCAGTCTTTCCTGCTCTTGTACTATCTCTCTCTGCCTGTGTTTTTTCAAATATCACTCTTCCTAACGATATCCTAGATCTTTTTACTTGAGCTTGCCAAATCTTTTTCTAAACTCCTAAGGCTTTTTCAACATTTTCAGATATTGCAGAGCTCTAGCAAAACAAGCCGCTTTCTACACGTTCTGGCAAAGCACATGCTTTGTCAAATACAGTTAATCTTACACTAACGTGCTGAGTAAAAGGCAACCATATCTAGCACAGCTTCCCCCACGTCTTGTCCTCTCAACTGTTTGTTATTCCAGTCATTACAAGCCTTGGAGGTGCAGTCCAGTAGAGCAGAATGGGAAAAAGGCCCCATTTGCAATGCATCATGGGACATTAAATTAGCAAACAAACCAGTAGGGTAATCAGATGACAGGTTGACATATAGCACAAGCTTGCAAGGCTATTCCGTTTTGCAAGGTTGACTTGGCAGTGTATAATTTTCAGAATGGAAAGGCACTTGCACAAGACAAAAATATGTATTTAGGTTATGTATTGCTGTTCATGCTGACATACTTAATCAATCCAAAGGGAATATTATGGATTTTCACATTATATTATCATTGTTGATTGTAAGTATTGTTCAGTAATGTTTTTTTACTGTGCCTACAGTGACAAAACAAATGTTTTTCTTTTGTTAATGAAACCACTTAAAAAAGTGAAAGAACAGAATAATTTCTGACTTAATGCATTATGCTGGCCTACAATGAAATACCCATTCGTACTGGTACAAGGTACACAAGCGAAACATACACACATAAATATATACACAAACATCAGTCTGTAATATATGCAAAAAATATGGGAAAGTTATGCCAGTATTTCCCCCTTAACTCTCCTCTGCTTCCTCCTCCTTCCTCATAGGTGACCGGTACCACGCCTCCCTGTTCTACTCCTGTGTTTTCCCTGCTCCCGCACCATGTTTGCCATTCCAAAGAGAGCCATGGGGTCCCGCCTCGGACCGTCTCTCCCGGCCGTCCTGCTCCTTCTCTTCCTGCTGCCTCAGCCGTGCTCTCCCGAATCTCAGCCGATAGAGGTGGAGCCCGTTTCGCCGTCCGTCACCACGGAGCTCTATGGCAACGACAGCGACGAGGCCAAGCCCCCCTGTAGCGACTTGACCATCTGCAGTCCAGGCATTCTGCTGCCCGTGTGGCTGCCTCACCAGCCCAGCCTGGGGGAGCAGGCGGCTCGAGCCATCGTCTACTTCGTCTCCCTCATGTATATGTTCCTGGGCGTGTCCATCATCGCTGACCGCTTCATGGCCTCCATCGAGGTCATCACATCTCAGGTACGGTAGACTGCCTACCTGTTTGCTGGCGCAGATGTTCCCAAAACTCCCTTGTTTCTTGGCCCCCATTATCTGCCCACCATCTCAGGCCAGTATCTAGACATACATTAAGACGGAGTGAAAATAAGGACCGTGTGCCTCTTCATCAGGCTGAATTTCATGTCCTACGAAGAACATGTTCTGAGAGTGTTTGTATGTCTTATCTCATCCTGATTATTGTACTCATGAAGCATGGATGATACGATCTGCATGATAATGACAACAAATTTCGTATTTAAAATTGAATTTTATACTCATATTTCAATTACCTGCTTAGCTAAGTGTGCTAAAGACATGAGAACTAATAAGCTAAATAACTAAACCACGCTCTCAGTTTTATCATTGTCTTTATAAGTGCCCGGTTTTTACATTAAATCTATTTGTTTGCTACTGAGCACGAGACATTCTCACTGTATTTGTTTATATGACGTGCTTGAATCGCTAGTTATCGTATTAATTATTATCGTACTCATAGGTGAGAAGTCTAGTCACTTCTCTCAGCAATGAACTGTAATTACAAAGGAGCATGTAAGTGTACCTTAGCATCCTAACATACCGTAAAAGCTTTAATATACATTAATAACAAACATTATATCATTACACAATTCGTTTTTTTTTTATTGTTGTATAACGTTTGTTATTAATGTATAACAAAGCTGTTAAGGTATGTTAGGATGTTAAAGTACACTTAAATGCTTAGCTTATGAATGTTCTATGAATGCATTATGAAGGTGCACTAAATGTTTTACGAATGCATTATAAAGGCATTATAAATGTGCAGTTAATGTAACGCATTACCCAACAGTTATGCATGAAATTTGCATAGCACAGTCGTGCATCTGCTTCCTGACATACATGGCCCTTCCTTCAGGAGAAGGAGGTCACAATCACTATGCCCAATGGGGAGACATCAGTGGCCACCGTGCGTATCTGGAATGAGACAGTGTCCAACCTGACGCTGATGGCCTTGGGCTCCTCGGCCCCTGAGATTCTGCTCTCTGTCATTGAGGTATGTGCTGTGAGAGGAGTCTGATCCAATTTCAGTACTACAGATTTAGGTTATTCTAAATGTTATTGGCGGGGCGGGGGGGCGAGCATGTTAAAAGCGGGCGGGTCAGGACAGGGCACAAATTAAAAGCAGGGGGGCATGAAAAAGGACAAGTTAAAAGCGGGAGGGGGGAGGGGGGCAGGAATGAGTTAAAAGTTAAAAGATGGGGGTCAGGACAAGAGACAAGCTGAAAGCAAGGAGGGCAGGAAAGGAGACAAATTAAAGGGGAGGGCAGGACAGGGGACAAGTTAAAGGGGAGGGCAGGACAGGGGACAAGTTAAAGGGGAGGGTTAGGGTTAGGGTTCTTGCTTATTTGTTCTCTTCTAGTTATCACGGTTTTTATGAGGGTTTTAAAGGTCCAGTGAAATGCCATACTGGGGATTTAATAGCACTTTATTGCCCATGTTAGGTGAATGTATGAGTGTCTTTTAATGGATTAATACTCTATGCAGAGTTAGCCTGGAGTCTGGAATACTTGTCACCCCAATTGCCTTTTAGCAAATGTTTACTGAAAATGGGTGCATGAGTTAATTAATATATGATTCACCACTGGGACTGATAAATGCAGAATGGATATCATGGATAATTTTATCTGCTAATGGCCATTCGTTGCTTCCCACATGTCCGGTAGGTGTGCGGGCACAAGTTTGAGGCAGGTGAACTGGGCCCGGGCACCATCGTGGGCAGTGCCGCCTTCAACATGTTTGTCATCATCGGCTTGTGCGTGTGGGTCATCCCCGCCGGCGAATCCCGCAAGATCAAGCACCTCAGGGTTTTTTTCATCACCGCCTTTTGGAGCATCTTCGCTTATATATGGCTGTACCTCATCCTGGCTGTCATGTCGCCGGGCATCGTGGAGGTTAGCCCGTCTGCCTTTATGTAATCATCTTCTAGACCACCATATCTAACTAAGAAACAAATAAGTTAAAGGATTAGTTAATGTTAATGGCTATAACGCATGTTAATTGTCAGCCAGGGAATCTCTGTGTTCCATTGGTCCTGGAGAAATTTATATGCTACGAAGAACATGTTCTGAGAGTGTTTGCATCTAATGTCTTATCTCATCCTAATTATTGTACTCATCCTAATGTATTGAAGCATGGGTGATTTCATCTGCAGGATAATGACAACAAATTTCGTATTTAATTATATTTTTATACTCGTATTTCAATTACCTGCTTAGCCAAATGTGCTAAAGACATGAGAACTAATAAGCTAAATAACTAAACCACACTCTCAGTTATATCATTGTCTTTATAAGTGCCTGGTTTTTACATTAAATCTATTTGTTTGATACTGAGAGCGTTACTTTCTCACTGTATATATTTATACAAAGTGGCAAAATTTATTGTCGGCTTATGACTATATACCAGGGTTCCCCAATTCCGGTCCTGGAGGGCTAGTTTGCAGAACTTTGCAGATTTCCCTGCTGAGACACACCTACAGATCTAGGTAATTAGCTGAGTTAGATGTGTTTGAGCAGGGAAATGTCTGGATTCTGGCCCTCCAGGACAGGAATTGGGGATGCCTACTCTATACAGTCAGTGTGCCTTTCTTCTGCGGTGGAGAAGCACTTAGACCTCTCTGTTTGTGCTTGTCTGTATCTGACTGTTGCTGGACACCTGATCCATCTACCTGAATGTCACATACAGCCCTGGCTGCAAAGCTGCTGCGCCAAGGGGTGTAGCAACAAAACAATGACCTCTGTGTTCTCAGGTGTGGGAGGCACTGGTCACGCTGCTCTTCTTCCCAGTATGTGTCATCTTGGCCTGGATTGCCGACCGGCGACTGCTCTTCTACAAGTACATGCACAAGCGCTACCGGGCCGATAAGCGCCGGGGCATTGTGGTGGAGACGGAGGGCGAGATGACGCCCAAAGGTGATGAGATGATAATGGATGGAAAGTTTCCTGCCCGGATTGGCATATTACCCACGGAAAACTGCCAGGATGGGAACAGTGTAGCGGGAGCCGGGCTTCCCAACTCCAACAGCACCACTGTCGCCATGGAAAACAGCAAGGATCTGGACGAAAGTCGCAAGGAGGTTTGTAGCCTGGAGGCAGAGGACAGGACAGGCTATAGAGAAGGAGGAGGGTGAGAGTTTGGGCCGGAAGGTTCAGTGAGACGATGGGGAAGGTGGCAGCAAGGGAGCTGAGAAATGGCAAGTGGATGGAAGACCGGCCCCCAGCTCTGGCACCAGAACATACCTGATGGCAGGGTGTCGTTAGAGATGGATAGGGGGGAGAGTCTTTACTGGGGGCGGGGGGGTAAAAAAAATAGGAGGGAAAGGAGGAAAAAGTCAGGTTGGGTCAAACTCTCATACACAAAAAAAGATGCAAGAATCTCATTGATTCCCTTCTGTAAATGTCAAACTCAAGTCCACTCCTGATGGGAAGAAGCCACCTTGCCGCTAGAATAAAGCATTTCTGATCCAAGAGAAGACAATCTCTGGTCTTCTACATGTGACAGGAAAAGGGACAAGTCACTTTTAAATCTACCTGCCCAGAAAAGTTCTGCAGAAGATCATTGACGTCCTGACTGTGTCGAACTCCTGACTGTTTAATTATTTTACTTGTAAGGGTATGGATAAGTTTCCTTATGACATCTTAGCTTCAGTATTGCTTTTACTTTCACTTTCTTACTTTTACTGCCTGTTCAGCCTCCTACAAATTTCCACTGGATACTTGCAAAGCATCTGTCTATATATGCCATGCGGATGGCTGAGAGAAGGCTAGCTAATCGGCGATGAAGGGTTTGATCCTCAATTCCCACTAAGGAAACACTTGTGTTCTTTCCATCACTGGGCTCGAGTTGACTTCTTTTCCTCAGTTCCAGCAACCAGCAGTCTCTCCATCAGTGAACAGCCTTGACACGTCTCTAACACAACACAAACAGCGTTCTTCCTGAAGATATTCTGTATAATGGACACATGAAAGTACTCCAAGGACAGATGAGAGAGTCTGCGTTTTGACAGCTGGCAAACACGGTCTGGTCTGTTTGGCTGTGAAGAAAGTATTGGAATACGGCTGGAAGTAGCACACTAAGACAGACAGACAGTACAGAACACAAAGTAACTAACTATTAGATTATGTGACATGTCACAGAAACAATATTGCAAAGTAGGTATTTATTCCAGCACTGTTGCTATATTAAATAAAGAAGCTACAGTAACTATTTAAGCTGGAATAGCAGAGAGGCTCAGTTCAGGTATAAATAAAGAGGAATGGAACTTCACCCAATATCAAAGAGTGATGCTAATGGATAAATAAACCACTGTGCAAAGGCTGTAAATGACAAAATATGGCGTTTGCAGGTGTCAGCCTTGGACCCTCAAACAGGCACATAAGCCAGCTGCGTCCCTTTCTAGCAGAACTTTAGGTTATATTTGGTGTAATTTGGAAAGTCAAAGAGGCAGCACACGCCGCCCGTTCACTAGTGTGAGGTCAGATTTGTTGATGCTACCATCTTAACATTTATTACATACAAAAAGGTCCCACTTTACAATAAGGCTCCCTTTTGCCACTTGTAAATGGTAGTAACTCATTAATAAAAAGAAAAATGTTATAACTTGTTTAAAAATGCCTATTAATAATTTACAAAGTGTTACAACCTAATTAATAACCAGATTATAAACCATTCATAAGCCCTCTATATGGGCAGCCTTATTGTAAAGTGGCACCAAAAAAATGACAGTGACACGTTTGGCAATTCTAAAAAAGCTACATAGTAAAAATACTGTAAATCACTCTTTTCTTCACAATGCTAATTATGAAACCATCAGTCTCCCAAGAAAACGTCTTACCTTAACATTTCCAGTGGGTTCGTTTCATGAACTTGAATGCCACATTTAGGACAGTCGTTGCTGTCTTCAAAATGCTGAACAATGCAGCTTTTACAAACTAGCAAAAGGAGAGAATTTTAAAAAGCAGGTTAAAACTGAACGCCAAATATAAACAACAAATAACGTTAAACAAACATTTTAAGCCAACTATTTGCACTCAAGAATTCCTATAAATGAGTTATTTCCCATCCTTGAGCTATGCGCTGCCTGGAATCGGCTTCAGGCCAACAAGACTTGGTACAGGACAAGTGTTGGGAAGATGGATGGATGGACGGACGGATGAGTTTATTATTAGACAAATGGGTTCCAAACAATGACAAAATAAAATGTTACAAGGCCAGATCTCTCAGGACCGCTTCACTCACACTCTCCTGGTGGGAAGGAAAGACTTCTTACAAATTACATACCTCAGCCGTGAATCTTACAAAGAATTTTCCCACCTTGGCATAACAATTTTAATACAGCCAACAACTGGTGCCAAGTGCTTGCATTCTCAGAAATGACCACTGGGATGTAGACCTCATGAAATTCATATACCTTAAAAAGTTGCTATACGAACAACGCTCACAAAACGGACAAGCTATCGTCTAGGATTCTTCTGCAGCAATCCAGGCACTAGAGCAGAGGGACAGCCTACATATTAGGAAACATTCTATCTGGTGGTACTATAGAGAGACAAACGGGATGAATGCGACTGTAAAAATAGAAACACACACAAGTGTCATATACAGTGACTGCAGACGCGGGCAGGCGGCTCTCAAAATACCCGCCTCCTATTTAAAACCGGCTGCTAGCATTATAACCGGCGAGTAGCCGAGGAAATGGAGAAATCCAAACTTTCGTTCCCCTCGTGTCACAAACATGGTAAGAAAAGGCTCCCAAGAACTAATTTAAAGGGAAACTAACGACAAGCAGAATAACAAACACTGGAGCAGTGTGGTTTAATGCTGGTGGACTCAATCCCAGCTGTCGGTGGGGCAGGTAGGTCAGCTCTGGGACGACTTGGGCGAGTGCCGACGGATGACGCAAGATAAGACCGCGGTGGACAGTCTCTGGCCGTCTTCCCATCATGCTCCTGCAGCAGGCGTTCCCGCAAACTGGACACATGTGTACACACACACACACACACACTCCCTGAACACGCTCACATGCCTGACATTTAAAAATAAAACCCAATTTAAATTCTGCTGAGGCACAGGCTGGGACCGTCTCTATTGATCTGCGTTTGACACTCAGCGTTTCCTTCCTGTTCGAGACCCACGCAGGAAGCAGAGACGGGTTTTTCTATTGCAGAAACCAGTATATGAAACCAGTACATGAAAATGCAGAAATCTGATTCTAAAAAAAAAAATCAGATTTTATCAAAGTTATATTTTTGTTACCACAATCATGATTATCTGGTAACAGCAACAGCCTCCTAAATACAATGAGTCACAGATATACTGTTGCTTTTAAAAAGACATATAAAAGCAATTTAAATATTAGATGGACACAGCTATCCAGCAGTCATTCCTTAACATTGCTGAATTAAACCAAATGGAAACTTTAACTGACATACATTATCCCCGGCCTTCTTAAGTGTCACTTCAACTCTGATGCAGCCACCCCTGTCACGCTCCAACGTGCCGCAGAATATCCGTGCGGCTCGGCGCCGCACATCAGATGCATTTACAGCACCCGTCGCAGCAGATGCACGTGGACACGCCACATCAGATGTGTGAAATGAACCAAAATATCCAGTTTAACTCTGATGATGGAATGACAGAGGTGTGGTTTTCAAAACTAAAGCCATTTTAAGTGCAGTCACTGATGTCAGCATTTTGTTTTTTTAATAAAGAAAAAGACATTAATACAAATTTTCTTTATCTAGCTTCATCATACTGTCTAGTCTGGACCACAATATCCTAATACTATCCAGAGGGGAATTTCCCTTCGTGACAGAAATTCTTATCAGGGGTATTCAGCAAAGGGATGGTATGTTTTCTGATGCCCTCACTCAAACTGAGACACAAACTTCTTTCAGATGTATTCAGTACAGTAGTTTTGTCTGTTGGTCACGTTAAATATGTGGCCAAATGATTTTTTTTGTTTATTTGTAACATGTTTAAGGCATGTGTTTTGAGCAGCTTATGTGTTTATTTAGTGCATTATTGGGTACTTGACTTGACCTTGTTTGTCCCCAACGAGACCATCAAAACTTCACTTTACAAGAATGCATCAGGAGTTGCATTATACATGTAGGGGACATATTCTGATATAACCCTCTGTAGAGGAGACGGTCTAAATTTGTATCAGACCCTCTTTAGTTAGTGTCATCACACCGTGCATCGTATGATGTGATGTAACAAGCACATCCAGAAACATTCAGAGCCAACAATATCTAAAATGACCTCTTGTGGGGTGAGAAATATAGGACAATGTCTCCCCTCTAGTGAGAACCCATTTCATACCTCTATATCATGTTATAGATCAATATTAGAGACAGACTGCAGCCCAGTCATAGCCAGATGATAATGAAATGGCTCCATGTAATTCCCACAATCTTGTGGGGGCTTTAATTTTCACATTTTCAGATCTGCAAAAGATAATGTTAACTAACCGAACCTCTTCAGATGAACAGTGGCTCTGTCATCAGACGGAGATAACAGAGAAACAGAGCCACCCCGGGAATGTTGTTCCCACCGGCCATGGCAGTCACCTAAGATGATGTCACCTACTTTCAGGGCCAAGACAGCAAGAGCGCTCTGCCACCTTTGAGACACGGGCCAATGTTACGCAAGAGGAACGGGACACTGAACCACTTTAAGTGACACGGCCAAGGTATTTAAATAGAAAACTTTTGTTGTGACATGAAGTGGAGAGGAAGAGTGAGGACAGTGTAATAAGAGTAATATACTCCTACTACTACCCCAAAAATAAACTAGCAGAGATATATTACCCTAATAAGAGTATTTCATAACAACAACAATGGCATACAGGATCTTCATGGCAGGTCCTCGCTTTTTGGAAAAAGGTTTATGCAAAATTATTAACGATATAATTATACAAAACCTTGTACAACAACAATAACAACAACATGCCAAAACAGCAGTCCCTCAAGGCTTATGAAATTTCATTTCAGGACAATTAAAAACAACACACACAAACACATTAGTATATGTATTAACTGGTGCCAAAGTCAAGACTTTGACAACAATTTTTACATAAAAGAATCCCCTACCTTTCAAAAGTTTCATTAGCCTCAGGCCTCATTTTAAGCTATGATTCCTTCATGTAACAGCTCACTCCGAGATCCCTAGGCACAACAATTTAAACTGCTCCAGATCAGTACGTTGTCTCTGGTAATTATCACCAAATTCTGTGAAGGTATGCTTAGATCTGTAATAGAAATTAATATGATGCAACCACTTGTTTGTTCCTGATCCCTCCAGTTCCTCCAAATTAAGCAGAATGATTTAGAAATTATAAAAACACCCACAGAGGGAGGAAAAAAAACAATATTATAGAGTTACCAGTACCGGTTCACCACCTCTGGATCTGAAGTGGCTTAACGTCTGAAGTGAATGCACGCAGAACAATGACTGTCCTCGTGTTCTGGGAACAGGAAGCACCGCCTCCTAGCCGCTCAACAGAGCACTGAAGCCAGAATTAAGTCCCCCAACTCCAAACTTACAATGGAAGCCGATATCATTTCCACAATGGATAAGGAACTGATTTCACCTTCTAGTAAAAACAAGTTGAACAAAAACAGCTTATTTGAAAAGGAAGGCATCTGTTGTCATGGTGACTGAACCCACAGATGACTGTATTCACCCAGATTACCAGAGATCTGTCATTCATGAGAATGCGCTCTCAGATGTGCCATTACAACTAGCATTTACAACCAGGTGAAAACAAAATGATTGGTCTATGTATGTCAGCAAATAAAAATGAAAACACGAATCCACTGTGTGCGCAGTAGCAATTCTGGGGTGTGAAGAATGATGTGCAGTGAATATAGCAGTGAAACAACAACATGTGTGTGAAACTGCTGGCTTGGAGAGATTTTCATTTATCTCCGTTTCTCAGAGGACAGGAGACCTTAAGAAATATGAAAGTTTCAAATATGACTGCCAAAAAATGCTTTTGCAAACAAAAACAGAAAAAGTTAGTAAGGGGGGGGGGAATAAAAAAAATCACCATTTAGAACGGCATTAACTATTTGAATTACATGAAAAAAATAAACACACAGTCTGATTTGGCCTTCAATTAAAATAAAAAAGTTTATATAATTTAAATTATTTTTGGATATAATTAGTATAAATTATTATACAAAAGGAAAAAAAGATGGAGATTTGGAAATCGTTCAATTAGAAATGCATGTGCTGAGGAGATATTGGGGTTAACATATTTTTTACTGAAGCTATGCAAATGCAAATTGGACAATTACAGCTGATTAGCAAAACATCTCATGTCCAGTCAGAGTTCATACTATTGTTTACGAGTTGCCCTGGAAACGACGGCAAAGGCCATAAGACTGAGGGTCACTTTATTTACTTGCCTCTGATTTTCGGGGCGGTGGCCGTATAAAAGTGACGATGTAAAAGTCAGCATCAGCAAAAGTGAAACACAAACTGACTCCAGTCACAATAAGAGTGTCACTTTCTTGGGGGGGGGCAATTACGCGGTACATAGTGAAAGTACTTACATGTATGCAGGCACTCAGTCACGGTGGTGGGCTTTATCAGGTAACCTTTGCACACATAGCAAGTGATGAAGTGGTTGAACTCTTTGACGAGGTGTTTCCTCTGCGCGGACATTTTTGACCCCGGCAGAAGAGGTTGTACAGAAGGAATGTAGACAACGGTGTCGGAGGGGGTAGGAGGGCGGTAGGGATGCAGGGCAGGGTTCACAGGAGTGCTTTGGTTACACTACACTGCTGGGCTGCCCTGTGCACCCGCTGCATTTCAAGTCAATCCTCACTTCGTGGAAAGGGCATTCTCCTGGAGACATTAATCTGCCGGCTTCACTTCTCATCCGCCTGGGAAAGTGTATCTAGCAAATGCAAGTACATCACAATTAGACTTACGCCGGAAACTATGACGGATGCTATAAATTCAAGTATACATAAACTTTATATAATCCAAAAACTGCAATTACACCAATGTGTGACATTTTATATATAAACGATACGTTCAAAGTGTTAATGCAAAAAAAAAAAAGACGTAGCAGAAATTGATATCTCCGTCACTCTTTTTTTTTTTTTTTTTTAAAAAAAAAAACGTACAAGGAAACCACCAGTGTGTAAAAGAAATGGAATGAAGATTCACCGAGCGACCCCAGAATCTCATCGCAGATGAGAGAAACGGGTCCTTAATTTCTCTGATATTTCGTTTTATGACGGGTCAGGATAATTAGCAATCTAAATGCAATGTCTTCGCATTAGTGCACGCAGTGTCGTGGAAGCCACAAAATATCCCTATGCATTGCATAGTACAGGTGCATCTTACGTTACAGACATGAATTCCGCCCCCTCACACACACACACATACACAGAGAGAGAGAGAGAGAGAGAGAGAGAGA
>JAODKE010000044.1:9763770-9778860 GCA_026779605.1 Mormyrus hasselquistii
CTCACAGCCCTGAATAGGGATAGCAGTTAGCCTCCGGCATGGGATCTGGACCTCACAGCCCTGAATAGGGATAGCAGTTAGCCTCCGGCATGGGATCTGGACCTCACAGCCCTGAATAGGGATAGCAGTTAGCCTACGGCATGGGATCTGGACCTCACAGCCCTGAATAGGGATAGCAGTTAGAAAAAACTGATGGATGGAAGGATGGATGGATATTTTGCATAATTTTGATTGAGATGACCAGGTACCTGCACAGGCAAAATCTTTTTATTATTTACAAATACTGTTTGCCAATGCTTAAAAAAATATGTATTCAGGACTGTCCTATAATAAAATTTTGTGGCAAATTCGCTTTATAACAATAACTACACACCTGTATTTTTATAAATAACTGGAAATGAAACAAAGAGTGTAGTAAAATGAAATAATAGATTAAAATATAAATATTAAAATATAAATGTATATTAAGTGTAGTCAGTCAACGATGCTGCCCTCATTAACTAATTCACTTTAATTAAATATACTTAAAGCAGTCTTTGTATTAAAATGATTTAGTGACCCACAGGTATGTGGTTCCAAAAAAGCTTTGTAGAATTAAAGAAAGATGCTGGTGATGTTTACGCTGGAGAATCGGGCCCACACTGACAGTGTTACGCTCGGGTGGGTCCGGAATTTCAGAGAGAACTTCAAAAACAGCTGAAAGTGAGATTCAATTACTATGAGACAGCTGGGATGAAACAGCCTTAGCATTTGTCCCCAAAGAAGCACCATTTGTCTGTATTGCGGATGAATTCTGCTGATTCTAAATGCCAGCGTGCAAAGTGCAAAATTACAGAAACATATCGTAACATGCTGTGTTCCTGTTCGGAACGATGAGGTTTTTGTGCCGAGTAACTCCCATTGCTGTCTAGCTCACATGAATTTACAAGATTTACACTATATTTAAAAATAAATCCTGTTATGTAACTGAATTAAAAACTTGGTCCTTGGTTTCGGATCACAGATTTTTGATGTTCTGTTGGTTGTATTGTTAAAATATCCTTTCAGGAAGTGTGTCATCAAAAAAAAATGGTAAAACTGCTTCTGAGTAATAACAGGAAGATTAATTTTGCTTGAGCCAAAAGATAAGTTTAGTTGTGGTTTATTGCTGCTGGCAGGGTCAGGTCAGGTTGCATTCTAACCAAACAAGGTCAACAGCAACTTCAGGCCTCAGCAGAAAGCGTGTCTGGTAAGGAGATGATCTGACAGCCGAACCTATATGTGTCTGAAAATGGCAATAATGTGTCCAGAGAGAGTTAACCGAGGTGGAAGGGGGACTGTTCATTCAGGGCACATCAACAATCACTGGCTGTGGGCGCAGAAGGAAGCAGCACGTGTTACACCATGGAAATGTAAGGGAGACGGACCAATCTGCTTCATCAGCTGTAGCCATGGTGATTCTCAGATGGATTGAAGCATGAGAAATGAGCATGAAGGAGTTTCCTAGTGATGCTCGATGTGGAAATTTCAACTTCTATGACGACTTCACAAAGTCAGTGTTTGCGCATATATTTCTTTGCATGTGTGCGCCTTTCTCTCCTTGATAACGTTTACGTGTTGAGCAGCGATATAGATGCAGCAGCGCCACTAACACGCAGCTGGGCATCAGCCGCGCTCATGGATTGGTAAGACCGAAGCGTGGTTGAGTTTTCCTCCTTGCTAGCAGTGGCACTTGGTAGCGGAGATGGAAATCGGAGTTTTTATGGGGTGCTGTGTGATTCGACCAGCTAAAATGAACGTGGCGACAGAGACAGGCATTTCCTTACCCTTTGGTATTGAAATGTCTTTCTATTTAGATGCTGCGTAGCAACTCGAGTTAATGAAAATGTGTGTGCATGTGTGTGTCTGCCTTTGCGAGTTAAAGGAATGCGGATTTAGCTAACGTCAGTTGTCAAATGGATGGATATCTATCGTTTGAAGGCTTTATAACTATATGTACAGCTCTGGAAGAAAATAAGTGACCACTCTATATTTTTAAAAAACCTGCATTTTTAAATCCTGGTTTAATCCTGGTTCTGCTGGCAGAAGGCTACACTGAGCAGCAGGCTGCTTACAGGCTCAAGGTTTCTAGACAGCAGTGCATGAGAACAAGGTGAAGGAGGAGACAGTGGTAATGTCCAAAAACCAGCCAGGCAGATGGCAAAAGTGACTTTCTAATGCCAGAGATGACCGTCAACTTATCCAATGGTGCCTCATGAACTAACACGCTTCTAGAAGCAGAACTGAAGATCCATAAAGCTAGGAAGGGGCCCTTCACCAACGAGAAGCAGGGAAGAACCAGGCTGGATTATAAAAAAAACATGTATATTTTACACAGGCATATACCCATACATTTTGAAATACAAAGCTTTTTGCCATAAAATACCATAAATTACAAATGTTCTAATTATAACTGAAGAACTTCACAAAATTAGTATTCCCGTCTCAGTGCACTTGACTGTACCATTGAAAGTATGATTTAACGCCTTTCAAGCAAAGTTTGCTGTTTACTTTGCAAACTGAAGCTATTTCTTAAAATCAACCCTTTGATTTTCTCCTAGAATCATTCGCTCTTTTACATCACCTAGTTATTTGTTACTATTACACCACGAAATACATGAAGCTGTATCCGCCACGCTGAGCAGGACCTCATCCGTCATTCTGTAAAGCCACTGAGATCAGCCTTATAAGGTTTCCATGACAGAGATGCGACTAAAAGCACCATCCACACATTCCTGTCTTAATTGCTATTTCTGTCCCGGTCATCAAAACATAATAATCTTTATTAGCTACTGTTTCTATCATTTTCACCCCCTAACAATAAAACTCAAGTAAACCTTCCATGAGCTGTTTTTTCCTTTACAGTTTACTGAAAATATAATGTATGGTACATAAAACTGTTACATTCTGCCCATCTTACCCTAATTTCCACTCCTTGATGTGGCCCTGAGGGGCCACGCCTGTTGCTTGTTGCCCATTTTTAGTCTTTATATATCAGTACCTCTTTGTCTCAACTTCCCCAAGTCCCGTGATTAACGTCACTCTCCTTGTCAGCCCGTGTCCTTCCTCATTGTCGTCCTCTTGTTTTTATCTCTCGTGATCCTGTTTCTCTCCAGTCTCTGTTTGTTTAGTTTTACTTCAGTAAAACCCTTTTGATTTATCAAATATCGGATTAAAATCTCGCATATTCAGAAATATAGAAAAGTGACAGGGACGTGTGCTTGTTTTTTCAAGCTAAAAGCAAAATCACAACACATCAAATTAGTCACATGATGATAACGCATCACTGCAAATAAGTCAAACTTGCACACTGACGTCTCTTTCTGTTTTAGGTCTGATTTATTTCCAGACTGGGAGCAAGATGAAGACGAGATCTGTTTCATCATGGTAGATACACCTCTTATTGTTGTTTTTTCTTAAAAAAAAAAACTCAACCTAGTATAACACCTTACCAGACATTCATCTTCATATGACATTCATTACTGATTAATTCCTGTGATGTCTAACTAGAATCAAGACAGATGAAGTCAACCTAGAATCTTCACCATGAGAATATCATTCTAGCATAAATAAGTATATACGACATCTATATATAATAAATGTTTGAATAAGTGTTGGAATAAGTATAATTACATACTGGATGTAATTATATGAATGAATTACAAGAATGATTTACAATAATTACAAGGAAGAATATCATGACTGCACTTGTCACTGTTCAGATTCCCATTTGCACACTAAGCAAGTATCGATTTTCTGATCTGAGTTCAGCTGCCGCCTCAGATCCTTTGTTCACTGTATGATGTGCATAACGTACAGTGAATATCGAAAGGGGGCGAGGGGACCGTTTTCCCGAGGGCCCTGCACGGAGCCGACGGTGACAACCGCTCCCGATATGTAGATGACGCCATACACCGTCCTCCTTGCGGGCACTCTGATAGATCACTGGGGCATGATTACAGTTGGTGAAAAACTTGAGAGACACAGCTATGCCATCCCATTTGCCGCCCCCCCACCTCCCCTTTGGCCTCAGGATCACATTTGCGCTACTGAGATCTCGCTGCCACTACAGCGATTAGTGCTCCTTGTGGTTCAAGTGACAACCGAGTATTAATCCGTCGCCCCTTCTGAGAGACTCTGGCGGTATTGGGCTCTGATCGCCACGGCGACAGGCATTTGCCAGCGACGGGAGACTTGCTGCGGTCGGGAATCTCGGCAGCTAAATGCCCGAATGTGGAGCACGCTTCAGGGATCCCTGGGGGGGGAGCTCCAGACCCCATGTGTTACATTCCTCTGGCGTGTAAATCCTCCTGGGGAAGCGGCATCTGCTCAGGCCCCTGCCGCGATACAACCTTCTATGACACCGGTTCACTTCCGTGGACTCAGAGAGTACCGGCGAAGACTTGGAGTTATTAATTACCTGTGGCCCAGGTCACGCTTATGGGCCCAGTCATGCACGTCCTAGGGCTGGTTTAAAATGTCATTTACTGCCCCCCCCACCACCCCCACCCTCAGTAAAGGCTCTCTTCTCAGGAATCTCTAGTGACGCTCCTGGTTACCGTGACGTATATTTTTCTTTATTTTATCTCCTTTTCAATTTCCTTCGACGCTAAAAATCATGCAGGACAGCAGACTTAATTAAGCTGCCAAGCTGAGGCTCAGCAGGCTAACCCTTTGTACCCGTGGTCTGAAAGGTGGCCGGTTCACACCTCAGCGAACAGCTACTTGGGCCCCTAGCCCTCAGCTCCGGGGTACCGCAAGCTGGCCGACCTTGTACTGTGACTAACCTGTACGCGTGTCTCATGGAGGGTAAGATCGGGTGGGTGAAAAAGAGAATTTGCCAGTAGAAATTAATAAATCATGTTCCAATTTGCGCTGGTGTAATGAAGCAATTGACATACCTTCTATAAGTCAGCATAATGCGCCTTCATGGATTCTCCGTTATTAGGGGTGAACAATGTTACAGCAGGTCCAGAACAAAATTACTAAGGGTGATTCTGAAATTAGTGATGGGACATGATCTATGCAACAGCATGGTCTGATTGACTTCCACCTGAGGGGGAACATTATTAATCTGATGATGCTATATACCCTAAAGCACCCTTGTAGACTAGGGTCTGCATGGCATGAGATGACGCAGCTTGCAATGTGACTTCTGTGGCCGTAGACGTCAATGTGCCGTAGACGTCAATGTGTCGTAGACGTCAGCAGCCATAGCTGTTTGGAGACATCAGTAGGGTCAGTATGAGATGTGGATGGCAGGGAGGCCAGTCACACAGTTGTTCCCTTTCAGAATCAAGCACTTATAAAATATTCTGCAAATATGTTCTTTATATTTGCGTTTAGGAACGTGAAGTGATGGATTTAGCCGTTTGTCTGTTGAAATTGGGTGACTTACAGAAACTCCATTATCTCTTGACATTTGAATATTTGATTATTCCGTATTCTTCTTATTTAATAACTAAAATGAAGAGCAAGACACAAATATGTCATCCTCTGAAATCCTTTCTGGAAAAGTACTACTCTAAAAAGATACACAAGCGCGATACATTTCCGCATCTGTTACCCATTGACTCCTGTACCATTATTTCCGTTTGATCAATGAGGAGAGAAATCTGGAAACGCGAGGGTGCTTTTCTCCTGTGGCAGATGCATCGTGAGACTCTACATCCCCCAATTCCCCCCCCCCCCCCGCACCAGTTCCTGTGCCACCTGACGCCGCCGTTTGGCTAATATAGAGTAACATAGGAGAGAAGCGCCCTGTGACAGTCAGAGACAGACTACTGTGGGTAAAAATCTGATAGCTGCAGCTGCCGTCCCGCAGCCCAATAGAGCGAGTGGACACACATTCCATTGCCAGTAGTAATGGCCAGTCCTAAAACCAGGAATCAAGGAATGCCACAAGTTTATGTCAGGACCCTCTTAGCTCATGTACTGAGCTACAGATTTAGTTTTACAACACTTCTCATGATGGAGAGGGTAATAAAAGCGCCACACAATATGTAATCATGGAAATTCCTGCAGGCAAACTATTGACCAACAGCTTGGTTTTTTCTAAACAAAATTTTTTTCGTTCAGCAGTATGAAAAAGAGGGTGATTATCAGGGCCACCACCCCCCTCCCACCGTAGGGCAGTGGAAAACAAATTTTGTCAATTTATATTACAAACATTTCAGTAGCCCAGGGTAGCTGCCTGTTAGCTAATTAGCTCACGTTTGTTTCACAAGGAAAGTAATGAAATATTAAAACTAGTGTAAGTATCTGTAATGTCTCAGAATGCAGCCACAGGTATGTCTTCTGATTTTTATCACTTACTCTTTTACATTCCCTAATCAAATGGCGCCCTAGGCGATTGCCTATGTCACATATGGGGGGGGGGGGGGGGGGCTGATTATGATTGTTTAGACTTTAAACTGCTTACTGCTACTACTTCTAATAATGATAATTATCATCTTCATCATCATCATCAAAGGGTCTTTTCAGTGCCTCGGCGGGTAGCACTGGTTCCTCACATATCCAGGATTGGGAGTTCAGATCCTCCTTCATCTGTGTGTGCAGTTAGCATGTTCTCACTGGGTCATGCCTGAGTCCTCCTGCCACCTAACCGGAACATCTCTGAATAGCCTGTAGTATCCGATTGTGTATATGCACCCTGCGATGGGCTGGCATTCATGGAGCACTGCAGCCTGTAGGTCTCATTCGCCATGTGCTCCTGGGGACCCTGACCAGGATAAGCATTTGGATGGATGGATGGATGGATGGATGGATGGATGGATGGATGGATGGATGGATGGATGGATGGAATAGCTTCAATAAAATCTCTGTATTTAAAATAAAGTTATGAATAGTTCCTGTGACGTTAGATAAATGCACCAGACTCTTCAGCAAATGTAATTAGCCTGGGGGTGTTTTCATAAACATTCTTCAGGTTCCTTTAGTGATTTGGTTATAGACTTCAAAAGCAGTTTTTACACTGGGGTGTCCCTGTCTGCACCTTTTACCTGTCTGACAGAAAAAAAAAATCATCTCCTCAGTTTTACTTCCGTGTCTTTCAAATATGAAAATATGGAAATTCCGTGTCGAACAGATTATGCTATTGTTTGCATCATAATAAATAAGGAGAGTGTACTGCAGACGGCATCAAAGTGTGACTGATGGGTGCTTTGGGGACAAACTGCTTCACTCAGGTAGAGGGAACAGTCAACAGTGCTTGTAATCCTATTTCTTTAGGGCAGTGTTTCCCATCTTGGTCCTCGGGGACTAGAAAATCCATGTTTTTGCCATTTTTCCCTACCAGGACCTAGAGGGAGCAAAAATGTGGACTGTCTGTGGGTCCCTGAGGACAAGATTGGGAAACACTGCTTTAGGGCATTATGTTCCCATATGGATGCTACTGGCTGAAGGAAAGGAGTCCTGATGTGCCAGTTAGCGCATACAACATGGGTCATTTGATTAACCAAGGCAATAAATAAAACACATCGATGGCCCCGGCATCTAGACAAGTCATTGAGAAAATTCAGGCAAATATCCCAGTAGATCAAGTACTATTGTCTGCATTATATGAAATTTGTGAAAATATAATACAATTTGTAGTACATAAACCTGTTGGGCTTTGCAGATGTTCAGTAAGTTTTCTGTTTTATATCTGTAGCGTGTTTTTCCAACAAGTGTGTGAGTCTTTTTCGTTTTTTTTTACAATGCATATCTAGGCAGCATTTAATTTGCGTTAAAAAACAGGATTGTTGAGAACTTTTCATTTTACAAGGATCTCCTTACTTGAAAAAATGACACGTATCGTATTTCTGTCTGATAGAGGCTGTAAATGAAAACAAATCTCGTCCCCTTTGGAACGGTACTCAGAAACCAATTGCTGTCCATAAAATCTTCATGGTCTGGACAGTTGGGCATCTGAAGAATTACGATGCCCAGGCGTCTAAACATGAATCTACCATACATGGTAATTATTAAAAGTCAAGGTGAACAAGTTCAACTGTTCCAAATAATATGTCAGCTGTCATGTGTGTGTTGATTTCAGCTGTGTCACGTCCTGAACACCACGTCTGCCTGACCCTCTGATCTCCTCCCTCACGTGGCCCTGATGGGTCACACCTGATACTTGTTGCCTTGCGATAGTCTGTGAATTTAACTACCCCTTTGTCTCGTCCTTGCTAGTCCGGTCATTGACGTCGAATCCTCATGCGGCCTGCGCCCCTCCTTGCTTCACTCCCATGTTTGATCCCTTGCGATCTTGTTTAATTCCAGTGGTTGTTCTTTTGATTTCAATAAACCTCCCTTTGTTTCGCCAAAATGCCTGCCCCCGAGTCTTTCGTCTCTCATTGCATGACAAGCTGGACAACATAGTATATTTTAGCATTGGGGATGGGTATAAACAGATCAGTGTAAGTGTCAAAGTACAATGTAGTTTTTGCGCCACTAAAATGTTCTTTGTGTCTTCAAAACCATTAGTTACCTAATATGGAAATTGAAAAGTGTAAATTAAAAAAATAGAAATTTAATCTAATGTTATTTAGAATGTGTGTATTGCACACGAACGGAGAATTCACTAAGAAGGAATATCACTAGTACATTGACTAACCTGGAATATATTCAGATACAGTACAGTTTTGTTGCAGCGATGATGTTCGCATGTGCTAACTGACTGCTGTCAAGTTTGCACTTCACTTCATGGTGCGTATAATTTACGGCGACCTATTTCAAACATATGGATGTGTGATCATTCTTATTTGCACCAAAGGAATGCATGGCTCATCAGAAACTTTAGATCACACAAGCAAACAGGAAATGTGACAGATTCATTTGGATGAAAGTTTTCAGTGCCTGAGGCAAGGAGACAGAAAGACTGGTTTTCTTTTATAAATAGTTCGATGGATGCCGTAATGTTTGCTGAGCAATGCTTTCCCGTTTTATCCCCACACAACGCGGCATCCTGCCGTCACGTGTCAGGCGTCAGCTGTCCTGTGCGAATGCGGGGGACTTGAAAGAAGAGCCCGCATATCTGGACTCTTTGGTCACCGCGCACGGCCACCAAACACTGTCCAGATTCGGGTTTCAGGCCGACTCATGCTGTCAGGAAGGAAGGACATTTGATGGCATCCCCCTTCAAAAATCCGGGTGACATCAGTTTGTGGTCAACTGCCCCCCCATGTGACGGGGCACCTTTCTCGTGGGTGGGAGGTGGCCGGAGACCCAGGTTGGTGCATGATCTCATTCGTGTGCTCATAACATATATAAAAGGTGCTTGACTGGGAAACAGCAGGGAAGACTGGATACGACACACTTCCACAGAAGATCACTCACACAGAGCAGACATGGGGATTGTCCAAGAGTTGGTAGGTGGTCTCGACAAAGCCTGAACCGACCTTGGATACACAGCATTTTTTCCGTCGTCCTTGAAACTAACTCCGACGCGTTTTGTGGAAACACCTTGATATTGATTTACTGTACATCCTGTTGATTAGCAGCGCCAAGGGGGAATTCTGATCTGAAGGATACGCTGACCGAACTTGGGGAAAAAATACTGCATTTATCTAACCAGCATGTGTGGGTCTATTCAGAGCTCCTTGCTTAGCCGCTGGGGCAGAGAGAATTCAGAAGGGTCTGTGTAAACAGCTGTTATAATCACATTGACAGTGTTCGCATTAATAGCACGATGCCTTAGTTAATCATAGCAAGTGTTTTCATATAAATACTCTAAGAACTACGTATTTAACCCTAGGGGGAAAGGAAGGCTTTAGTCCGCAACGGATTACAATTTCAATTAGAAACTATCGTTTATCCTGAACTACTAATTGATTTTGTTGCATTTTAAAACACTTAGGCCACGTTTTGGTTCTTTTCAGTAATTTAAACTAATTCCAGGAATGTAGTAGCATGGAAGTGGGATCATGGATTTAGAATTGATAAAACAGTAGGAAATTGCTGAAAGGTACGTGATGTTCAGCCAGTGTGGCGTAAATGGCATCTTCTGTCACACCTTCACCTCTGCGGTGCTTCTGCTCCCGCGGTTGTCAGATAACTTGTGACCCTGGCCTGGGGTGAGAAGAACAGGGTTAGGGTTAGGGACCCCTACATAGGGAAATCACACTTTTAACCTTCTCTTCAAAGGTTTCCGGCAAGAAATGCGAGGGCAAAGAGCAGAGCGAGTACCACCCGGGGCAATTTGTCCGGGGCCAGTATGAGGCGACGATGAACACGGAGAAACAGGATGGCATCAAACCCCACGCAGCAGCGACGGCCGTCCCAGAAGGCGCTAATGAATTCAAGTTGGACTCTTTAAAAGTACATCCAGCTTGTGTTGCTAGAGCTTCCATTGACAAACATAAATTTATAGTAATTATAATTATGTTTTCGGTGTAGCAGACAATTGCTTTTTAAACTATAATCAAGAGTATTTTAAGGTGCAGCCATGGATAGCATAACTTACCTAGAACTCAAATATATGTTTGAAATATACCATACTTTGTTGCCTAATGGACAATCTATCAAATTATAAAAATACATTTTATTGGTGATCATTTTTAAAGGTAGTAATTTCTTTTCCTGCAGCAGTTTCTAAAAAAGCGTGTTCACTGCTAGGTTGACAATGCGGGCCGCTTGAAGCTCGAGACCGTAGAGGACCTTCACAACATCCTGCTGCTCAAGAAGAGGAAGAGGACGAGGAAGGTGCCAGCGCGTATCAAAGATCCGGAGCCAGACTTAATTGTAAGAGGAATAATCATTACCAGACCCTTTTTTCGCAGGTGACGGGGCCAGAGTGGCATCGTTCAATTTATGAAATAACCCATGCCTTGAAAGTCCATGCCTTCTTCTTGAAAGCAGCTATGGTAATTTACTGAGGAGGAAGAACAGGGATTCTTACCATCTGAATCTCACACAGCCCGACGTGGTGGATGAGGTGACATTCCTCAAATCGGCTGCCGAAAACAAATTACCGGTGATCGAGAAATATCTGGCCGACGGTGGAAACCCCAGCGTCTGCGACCATGTGAGCATTTCAGTGACAGACACAGTGGCACATTGCTCCCATGTACCTGTCTGGCAGAATAATGCTGATAGGATGCGTTCTCCCCTTTTTTAATCCTTCAAGTTCAAGCGGACCGCGCTGCATCGGGCGTGCTCCGAGGGTCACGTGGAGATCGCCAGGAGGCTCCTAGAGGCTGGAGCCTGCATCGATGACATAGATAAGGTACCAACGGAGAGACGCGATTCGGAATATCGCACAAGCCGGGGACGCACGTCTCACGTATGCTTTGGCCCTGTTGCAGCTGGAGTGCACAGCTGCCCACTGGGCCTGTCGGGGGGGACATCTGCCAACGCTGGAGCTGCTGCTCAGTCAGAACGCGAAGATCGGAGCCAGGGATAAGGTACTAATGGCAGGGACATGATTCTCATGATGAGGGGCCATCGTTTGCATGCTAAAGGCCAGCTGCAGATTACTTTACAGCTTTTCCCCTCGGTCTGTTTTCCAGCTGCACAGCACCCCTCTGCACGTCGCCGTCAGAACCGGACATTATGAGTGCGCAGAATACTTAATTCATTGCGGCGCGGACATCAACGCCAAAGACAGAGTGAGGGCACAAGTCTTTGCATTAAAGCAAACCGGTCATGTTAAAAAAAAAGCCGTTAAAGTCATTTTCATTTGTGTTCACCTAGGATGGAGACACGCCCCTTCACGATGCCGTGAGACTGAACAGATTTAAAATGATCGAACTGCTTCTGCTCCATGGAGCCAAATTGAGCATTAGAAACTGTGTAAGTACACACCCCCTGTCCCCACGCATGTCTATTAACGATCTACTTATGCATTACGTGTCCCGGCATGATGAGTATGACCACAATGACGTGGCGTAATATTTAGTTTATTTATTCAGAAATGTTAGGAGGATTTTAATTTTCAAGTTTCTATTTTCACTTAGACCTATACGATAATTACATAAAATATATACAAACAAACAAATATAGATACACAAACACACACACACACACACACGTAGGGACGACAGTGTACTTCAGTGCCATCTAGTGGCAGGGGAAAGCAAACGTTTTAACGTAACATTTTTTTAGGGTTACGTATCGGCATACAGATTTGTATATTAAAACATAATTTTATTTCAGGAAGGGAAAACGCCGATGGAAACTCTTCTGGAGTGGCAAAGCGGAGCTAAAAATATTCTTGGCAATTTTAACATGTAGACAGACAAAGCAGACAAAAGTTCATACTGGTAATGGAATAACCATCGTATACAACCCTTTTTAACTGACATTTCCAATATTGTCGTCAGGAGACGACAGGGCTGACTTGGAAAAAAGCCGCAGTTGATCATGCGTGCAGAGAGTATCTTGATTTTTTTTTTTTATTGATAAACTTTATTGGTGATGGTGTTGCAGGGATGTGCTATGAAAAGCTGGCAAGAGAATTCTGGTCTGGGAAACTGGGCTGCTGAATATAGACGAGAGCTAAATAACGCACTCGTGCTTTGTCCTTCAACACAAATAGGGGACTTTATTTTTATAGATCAACTGCTATCACCATAGTACTACATGGAAATAACAAGTGGGCGTGTTCCTTGAAAAGCAAGACAAATTTAGACGGACAGCAGGCTGGTAAAAAATGTAAACAGTATGTTTTGAGAATCAAACAAAGTGGTTTGTGGAATGTTTTGAGCAAACTGGAAAGATTCAGAGAGATGAACATAGACAATTCTGGGATTTAATACACTTGCTGAAGTCACTGTAATTTTTTGTACTTAATGTAAAATGCGCTGTACATTTTATTTGAATATTTTCTTTTAAATAAACATTTTAACTGATTTTTCTTGTGTGGAAAACGTTTGCAGCTCCAGCCAAACATCCTTCTTTTCTCTTATGTCTTGTATACATTTCTTAATATTCATATACTTCCAAAATTAGGCTGCGCTCTATGCTTATGAATGCTCCAACGTAGTCATGTTTAAGCATCTTAACTCATTTCATACAGACTGTCCATAGATCAGTCATCCTGACAGACTTATTACTTCAGATTAAAATCTGGGCAATACGCAAGAAAATACATTTTTAAAAATAAACCGCTCTTTAAGATCTCCAGTATGGAATCAAAAACTTTCCAAACACCCGTGCTAATGGAGTCACACAGTGCTAACTTTAGCTTTCTTTGACGCTGGAGGTTCCCTGCCTTCGTCTCGCCCTTCCGCAGCGGGTAGCGTCCTCTTCGTGGTCTGTATGATCCCCAGGGCGGTATTTCGGGTTTCTGCGGAAGAGCAAACAGGCAGAACAGGAGCCTCAGGCACGCCTTACGGTCAGCTGAAGAGACCCATCCGCCGCATTCCAGACGCGTCAAAACATGCGGCAGAATGAATAACAGCAGGTCACTGAAACACAGCCCGAAGGCCGAAATGAACGCTTTATTGGAGATGTGCCGTGCAGTCGTACCTCCATGCAACAGGACAGCGCGGCAGTTGGTAGAGACGGCGGCCTTGGCATCGCCTTCGGACAGTCCGAAGAGCAGCCCCCTGAGTTTCCGGTTCAGGATCACTTTGGTACTTCGCCCACATGGTCACATGGTACGGCTCCGCGGGCAGCGGGCAACTAATGACCCCAGCACATCAGACCTTACAGAAGGCTGCTCGTTGGAGCAGAGATCATCTCCTTAATGACTGGCAACACAAGGCTGCTGTGAATTTACACACTACAGCTTGGCGGTGCTGAGGAGCTTCTAGTAGGGAACAAGCAGAAGCAATAAAAATAGCAGCATAAAGGGTTCGAATCTGGCTCTGCATGTGTGGGGACTGCATGTTCTCTCTTTGCTGCCAATGACTTTCTGCCACCTTGCATAGGACCCGCAGCTATAAAAGATGGATCGATATACCGACTTATCAAGTAATGAAACTGAATAGATCTTTGACAGACACCCGTTTTCCAGAAAGGATACAAATTCGCAATGTCGTAGGGCCCTCTTAACTCGAGAGGCTAGAAACAGAGAAAAACACGGTCAATGGAAATTCGGTATAAACATCCAAAGGCAAAAAAAAAAAAAAGGATTTCACACAAGTTTGATTTGCTGTTTGACATTCAAATTCAATATTTTTGAATAAATCACACTTCATCAATTTCTTTATCAATATAGGAAAACATTAAAAAAAAAAAACCCTTAAAATTCATTATTAAAATACTCAAGTGTAGCTGCCTCTGTTTCGGTTGTCAGGTGATTAGAGAGCGAGAGAGAGAAAAAAAAAAAAAAACACTGGGCTCATAGTAATGTCACCCCTTTTCGTATGTCGATATTTTGACAAGATGGAACTTACCATTTCAGCCGCACTAGATACAATTACATTCTGTAAAGAGAATTAAAAAGGGGAACTTTAAACCGAATCTATAAATGCGCACATCAGCATCACTGTTGCGTCACACTTGCCTTTCCTTTGCACGTCTCCATCAGATTGATGGCGTTAGAGATGGTGTATCTCCTCATGGTCGAGTCCTTGATTGCCGAAGCATAGCTAATCTCAAAGAACACTCCTCTCTCGATTGCCTAGGAAAACAGGATAATTAAGGATAAAGCAACTCCTGTTCATTCAACTAGATTAATAATCACAATATCAATGTTTACTATGAAAAGAATAGCTGTGTCATGCTCAGAATACTAACAGAACTGAAAGGGAGCATAAGTATATTTATTTCTGCTATGTCATTACCACTACATTTATATTTTCAGAGTAGAAATACTGTTAATTTTATTTTTCAAAATCCGTCCGCTTGTCCTAATCAGGGTTGCGGGGGGACCAGAGGCTGTCCCACAGGCTGCAGGCACAAGGCGGGGAACAACCCAGGGTGGGGTGCTGAGTCATCGCAGGTGACACACTCACACCCCATTCACACCTACAAGCCATTTGGTAACTCTAATTAAATGGTAAATGGACTGTATTTATATAGCGCTTTTTCTCAAAGCACTTTACAACACATGCCTCACATTCACCCGTCCACACACCGGTGGCGGAGGCTGCCATGCAAGGTGCCAACCTGCTCACCGGGAGCAATTAGGGGTTCAGTGTCTTG
>JAODKE010000044.1:9778960-9797334 GCA_026779605.1 Mormyrus hasselquistii
AGGGGAGGCGGCGGAAGCCCCCCTGCGTGCCCTGGTCGTCTGCGATTGTCCTTCCGTGCTTGGGCCGTAGTTCGTTGTGTTTGTTTGTGGGGGGTGGGGGGGGGGGGGGGGGGGCCTGAACTCCAATGATATGGGGAGAACATCCATGGCGGAGACCTGAACCCCACTCCCAGAGCTCTGTGGCCCCTGTGCTGCCCACAAAGCCATAGCAAACTACCTCCTGTATAATTAATGTCCCCTGACAACCTTTGTGCGTCTTACACCAAAAACCGGAGGCCTCTTAAAGTGGAAGGGCTGCTTCTCCGTCACCGCCACACAAATGATGTCGACATCAAAGGTCATGCAGGCGGCCTGTTTTAAGGGGGAGACAAGAGAGAAGATAGACAAAAGGGAAGGCACAACACAGGAATATCCGCCATCTGTGACAAGATAAAATATATAATATATATACACTGAATACTGAATATATCAGCTCAAATTTAAACTTACGTGAAATAGCTTCTCCGTTTTAGGATACACGGCCACTATATCATAGGATTTCAACTCTGAAGTGGATCTCTGTAACGACATTGCACTTATAAACAAATAATCTAAGTATGAGAAACACTGTGCACAAATGAATATCACATACTTACAAAGTGAGATGCGTCAGAGACCATTAGTGTCAGCCGGTTTAACACTTTGATCGGTTTTGATGTACCCTAGACAGATTTTTTTAAATGGGTCAATGCTACAGAGCACAGCTAAAAATACTAGATGTAGTATGAACAAAATAATATATTACCTGTACAATAGGAAACTGGTCGAACAAATCAGAAACACATTTTGGCTTTGCAATTTCCTGAAAATATTAAGCGGATAGTCAGTAAACACTGATGTAGGAATCTTATATGGGTAACCTACTTTCAGTCAGAAACACAACTGAGTGTCATTCATAGTTAGAGTGACCAGATAATCCATGCCATGGAGGACACTTTCAGCTATTTCAGGTTCACCTTTAATAGTTAATACTATTTAGCCAACCACAGGAGACTTTAAGTTCTTGCATTTTGAGTGTGACATAATCGGTCTTCGAATGCAACACCTGAATTCTGACACAGCCCAGTGATGATCGTGTTTCACCATTAGGTACGTATAAAAATGGGAGGAATGTATTCATCTTCATGTGTTCATCTTCACAGCAAATTCATTCACGCTGAAATTTATACGGAAATCATCTACCTTCTTTTTTGGTTGGATCTCAACGAGGTGATTTATGGCAACGGTAGAATATCCAACTAGAAAACAAAAACACTTTAAATAACTATAACACTTTTAACCACTTGCAGATTGATAGTTGACTACATACAACGCAGTTAGGTGCAACTGAATATAAAGATTTTTTACGTTTGAATTAATTGGCAGTTCAAATTTACCCTCTGCTAAATATGCTTGCAAAATACCTACAACAATATACTACAAATACTACAACACAATTAGATAAGAAGGCAAGTGTGATACTATAATATTAAACAGAAACACTTTAAACTGTCAAATGGTAAATATTAATAAAAGTTACCTCGTTGCTAGACGAACTACAAACCAGGCTGCCATACAACGCAGAGAAACTAATAAGGCAGAAAACATTCTCTCTTCCTGATAAAACTGCTAAACACAATTAAGTCATACTCACGATGAGCCGCTGTTTCAATAAGGCTCTGCAGCTTTTTCTTATCATTTGTGTTACTAATGTTTAAATCGGCGAACGCAACCATGTTTGAACATGTGCCGCATCGGATTCAGAAGAGGCTTATGGGACTTGTAGTCAATACCTCATACCACTCCCATGAGCCTTTGCGATAATGCGTGGTCGCCGATTGGTCAAATTTAAAAATAAGACCGCGGCACATCGGTCTTCCTAAGGGACAGTGTGGCTGCTTTTCCTTTTTCTCTTTTTTTCTTTGTAGCAAGAATTGGGTAAAATATTGGTAGACGTTAATTTTGGCAGTGGTTAAGGGATCTCTGCAACGTAAGTTTTCCCTGTTTGTCTTTCTTTCATTGTGGCTTGCAGTCCGTTAAAATGCAAGCAATCGGGAGCTGTATAAGGTTAGCTAAAGGTAACTAAATAGTGACATGTAGTTAACTGGCCTGGTCTTTAAAAGGAGCAATCATATCTAGAGTTTCTTTTAAGAAGCTTTTTGAGAAACAAAATACCGAGAACAGAAGTTGCTCGATCACCACGTTCTTAAATCGTTGTTTTGATTTGTATGTGTCGGTTGACGTTCTTCTTTATTGCCGGGGACTGAATCTGGCAAAGTGGTGTCTGCGTCGTGGTTAATCTGAGCCTGTCAAAGGTGCAGTCAGCAGGCTTCGCCGTCCATCAGGTATATCGGTTTTACCCCGTCTAGCATGATGGAATCCTGTTTGAGCCTGAAACCGGAACGAGCGGAGTCCGTGGTTGTGGAGGATCTGAAGAAGGACCTGTTGGCCGACTTCTCCGCTATACCTTCTGATGTGACAGAGGTGAGCTGTCGGCAGGGCAAGAACTGGACATTATGGGCCTCCTGATAAAACGTCACCTTGGGGCCCTGGTACCCCTTACATTATATAGTTTTTCGTAATCATGGGCCCCTGTAAAGTGCTGGGCCCCCTGAATCATCTCAGGGTACCCAAGGCTATCGGGTTCTGTTTACAGAACTGCATTTTCTTTTGAGGTTGCCTTATACTCTGCTGTGTTAGTATATTAAGTCTGTCCAATGTATGGCTTTTTATAATTTGTGTGTGTGTGTTTGATGGTGTATGTTTGTTCCTTTTGCTTTGGCAGCACATTTACTAAGCTCAGATCATAATGACGCTTGGCCTGCTGTGACAACTGCGCATGCAAGCAATAGACCATGAAATTTGACAGTTTCTAGCGCAGTGTCACATTAGTTTTGAGGGTTTTTGTAAATTTTATGACTTGCCCTAAGTTATGAGGGTGTGTGTCCATGTATAATTGATACATGTATACTGTGTATTTAGTGAAATTCACAACAGTTTTGGATTCATCGTTGTTTAGGTTTGGTTTATTGTAGATTCAGTAAAGTTGATTCTGCGGACGGAATACCTGGTCACTTTTTTTTTTCCTCTCTCTCTTCTCCCCAATCTGGTAAACTTCAGAAAGAACATTTGCAGGTGTATCTTCGGGTCCGTCCGTTTACATCTGTGGAAATTGACAGTGGTGAATCACAGGTAAATCAAAATTGGGTTTGCGACAGACTTTTGTTACATAGGGAATCGAGGGGGAAATATTTTCACGGCGGAATATTTAATTTGGCAAACTCAGCAGTTATACACCTCCTTTAGTGCCTTTGAGGGTGGCATTTGCGAACGTGCTTGTGAGGTCTCCTGGGGAGATGCCCATTTTAGACTTGTTAAATTGGACGTGCATTGCTTTATCCAAAGAGAAGATGAGATTGAGATGTCACTGTAAGCCGTAACGCATCCTCTGCCTTCTCACCGGACCCGCAGGAATGTGTCAAGATCGAACTCCCAGACACGGTTTTATACAAGGCACCAAGACTGTCGCTGTCTGCACGGTTAAGTGATAAGTCTGTTTCTCAGACTGCTCAGAGGTTTCAGTTCTCACAGGTGAGTTTTTCCATCTGCGGTGACATCATCTTGGGACTAGAAGTAGACGGTCAGTTCCTCCCTCCTAGTCTCTGTCTGTTTGTGTATTTGGCACCTTTTACTTTTATTCTTCAGGTCTTTGGTCCAGAAACAACACAGAAGGAGATATTTGATGGCACAGTTAAAGGTCTCGTCAAAGATGTGCTTGAAGGTGGAAACACTCTAGTGTTCACATATGGAGTTACCAATGCTGGGAAGACCTTCACATTTTTAGGTTTGTGTCTCATGTCAGATGGGGATGGGGGGGGGGGGAATTCCTCTTGCTTTTTTTACTAAACCTGGATTTATGTTAATCTGCATATTCGGGGTACTTCTACTAATAGTGACTTTTACACGTGACTTCTCCGTAGACAGGTTTTGAAAATCACCTGAACTCTGCTTTCTATAGCCCAGGGATCTCCAACTCTGGTCCTGGAGAGCTACCATCCAGTAAGTTTTCTATCTTACCTGGCTTCTGATGAGCCACACTAGTTCTCAGGTAAATACCAGGAGCAGGTGTGGCTCATCAGAAGCCAGGTAGGATAGAAAACCTACTGGATAGTAGCTCTCCAGGACCAGAATTGGAAATCCCTGCTGTAGCCTAAACATCAAAATAAAGGGGAAAAAAAACATCCAGTGAATGAACTCCTTTTAGGTTCCGATTCGGATGGTGGAATTCTGCCAAGGTCTTTGAACTTGATCTTCAGCAGCATCGAAGAACGCATCTACACGCAGATGAACATCAAGCCTCATCGATGTCGAGAATTTACAAGGCTGACTAAAGACCAGCAGGATGAGGAAGCTGCAAACAAAAGAAATATTATGAGGTTTTTCAAAGAGGTTGGTCTTGGTTTTCTCCCCGGATATCACTTATAGGACTGTGTGAAGAGAAAATGACTTTTCATGGATTAATTTTTTTTTCCCCCTTCATTGTCCCAGAGTGAGTGCCAGAAAAACATGACCAGCCAGCCGGGTACCTGCAGAACAACCCTGCTTGAAGGTGAAGGAATTCTTTTCCTCTAGACCTTAATGTTGTATCAGTATAATCTTACTGTCATTTTTTTGTACTGTAAATTCAGGTTGTGTGTGTGTGAGAGACTGGACTATATCATTTTTTCTGCTCTCGCTCAAATTGTTGGTTGTTGATTTGGTTACTTTTACCATTTTTTGAATTTTTAATATTTTATAGGATCAACAACAAGCAACACTGGTGTTTTTGCAGAGGAGAACAGCTTCAGTCTGGATGTGGACAGTCACACAAAGTTTTCAGTCTGGGTTTCTTTTTGTGAAATCTATAATGAGAACATCCATGACTTGCTCGAGCCTGTTTCGGGCAGTTCAGCGAAGAGGAATATGTTGCGCCTGTCTCAGGATATCAAGGGCAATACCTTTGTGAAAGGTAATATGCTCGTTTGCGGGACCTGTTTTGGATGCATTGTGTGGTAATGGTTTTTTTTTAAAGTTCTTTTTGGACTCATTTTCCTTAAGATCTCAAGTGGATTCAAGTAAATGATGCAGACGAAGCTTACAGAGTCTTAAAACTTGGCAAGAAGAATCAGAGCTTCTCCTGTACAAAACTCAACAACCTTTCGAGCAGAAGGTATGGATAAAGAGACACTCTATAACAGGGGTGGCTAATTTTATCCGCAAAGGGCCGGTGTGTATGTAGGGTTTTTGGGATAACCTTTAGGTCAGCTGTCCAAACCCAGGTGTGAGGACTCTTCAGTCAATCAGTCCTTTAATTAGCAATCTGGTTGGGGAGTTGCAATGAGAACATGCACACCTAAGAAACCCCACCCCTGTTCTATAACATGAAATGCATTTGTTTGTTTAATATGTAACAAACTGATGTGATTTTGTATTAATTTCCAGTCATTGCATATTCTCCATTCGGCTTATTCGCATAGAAGATGTGGGGATTCCCCGTGTCCATACAATCAGCGAGTAAGTTTACACCTCTCCGCTGCGTTGTGCATGTTTGACTTTGAGAATTCACGGTTTTCCTGTCAAGTGTGACTAGATCGGCCCTCCTGTAGCCTCCTATGACCTCAACCTAGCTACTGCATATAATTCACTGTAATTTACTTTTGCCGTTGCTTGAATCTCACAATTACAGATGTTTCTCCGTGCTTGTTTTCTTTTAGGTTATCACTGTGTGATTTAGCAGGTTCAGAGAGATGTGCCAAGACCCATAATAAAGGAGACCGCTTGAAAGAGGCCGGCAACATCAACACTTCACTGCTGATTCTCGGAAAATGCATTAATGCATTAAGGCGCAACCAACAATCAAAGTATGTTTTGTGTGTGACTGGCGTTTCTGTAAAGTTTTTAATCTGTACCTCAGTAATATTGGTCATGGCAGAAGATTCATATTGACGCTCTCTTGAAATGAAGACCTCTGAGAAAGCAGACCTCTCACCAATTTCTACTATAAATGGGAAATCCCACAAGTGACCTACTAGATGGCTTTTTTTTCAGCTTTTGGCTCCTGCAAAAGTAAATGAAAGATTCCTTTGCAGGCTCCACCAGCATGTCCCCTTCAGAGAGAGCAAGCTAACCCAGTACCTGCAGGGCTTCTTCTGTGGCAGGGGAAAAGCCTGCATGATTGTCAACGTCAACCAGTGTGCCTCCATGTTCGATGAGACCCTGAATGTGCTGAAGTTCTCTGCTGTTGCTCAGAAGGTGGGCGGCTATCTGACTCCCATTCGTGTGGGTATGACGCTACCCCGACCGTCTCAAAACCTTAAGAAACCTTCTGCTGTGCAGGTGGTCGTCCTCAACACCAGGCCTCTCCCAGTCGTTCCCAAGAAGTCTGTGAGGGAGGTATCGTTCATCATCGATAATGCTGACCAAAGGAACCTGTGGGCCAAGCGGAAGAGTTCTTTGGTTGGCTGGGAGAGGAGTTTGGAGGATGTCCAAGAAGATGATGTTGATGTTGGTGGTGGTGGTGGTGGTGGTGAAGAAGATGATGCTGATTTTGATGAGGACAGCTACGCTGAGAGTATGATGGAAGACACTATACAAGAAGCAGATGAGACCGAAATTGAAAGGGAAACGTACAACGTGAGTGGGAATTTTAGCATTGACACACCTCTAGATGTTGTTGTTGTTGTTGTCATGCTTTCTAGTAAAGTATGAAAATGTACTAAGAACCCCATAATGGGTTTTTTTTTTTTTTTCTTCCTTCCAGAACTTGGTGTCTCTGACACAGGAACTGCAGGCAAAGCTTTGTAAAGCAGAATCTGAGAAACTGACGCTAGAGACATGTATTCGTGAAGAAGTCACAAAAGAGTTCATGGAGTTATTTTCCAATATGGAAAAGGATTACAAGTAAGATTGCGGTTGTTGATGTTCAGTTATGGAAAGAATGGGAGGAATTTCCAGAGTAATACAGAGTAATCTTGTGTTGCTATTTTAGCGAGCGTCTCTTAAAAGAAAAGGAGATCATAGAGGAAAGGGCTGAGAAACGGATGGAGATTTGGAAGACCTTGGTGAACAGAATTGCTGGTGAAGAGTCAACGGTACAAAGTCAATAGAGATGGCAAGAGGCCATGCAGCGCCTTCATGCTTGTAACCAGTGTTAGCTTTCGTTGCTCCTAACATGACCTGTGTTGGTTTTTAGGAGGATAAGCTGGTTTCCATGGACGAGATGATCGAGACTATGCAGGATGACCTGGCTAAAATTAAGAGGGATGCAGAGGCAGCCCATATGTGTCTCAGTTTGCCTGATCCAAGCAGCGCCGTCACCAGCCTGGAGAAACGGCTTGCTGAGATGTCGGAGGAACTTCTGAAAACGCAGGAGCTCCTCACCTTGAAATCGAATGGTATTTTGGAAGCGAGTGTATCTGAGAATGAACACATGCCACCTGTTCAGTAAGGATCTGCTTTTACGGTTCTAGTTAATGTTAAATCTGCTTATCTTCAGAAATGCAGCAGACTTGTGACCAGCTAGAAGAAGCAAAGAGGGTAGGACTTCTCGCAAATCAAATTCTGTTGCCTGGAAGAATGTTCTACATTATGATGCCATGAGATGTAATTTAATTTTTTTTTTTTTTTTTTTTTTTTTTTTTTTTTTTTCTTGTACCAGAATCTCGAGGCCAAGACTCTGAAGTTTCAGGAGCTGATGGAGATCTGTCAAGAGAAGGATGACATGATCGCCAAGCTACAAACCGCTATGGACCAGCATGTTGAAACAATCACGAATGGCGTAAGGGTGTTTTTTTTTTTTTTTTTTTTTATAAACCGTTTGCCTGAACATTTTACCTGTTTCCTATTTACGTGCAATAAGATGTTTAAGTTTCTCCAAGAAGCTAAAGGGCTCCCCTCCCCCCCCTTGAGTATTGGGCAGGCTGAAGAACCTTTTTTAATGTGGGGGCAACTATAGGAAGGCTATGAAGTATTTGTGGCTGATTTGATGCTAATTCTATTCTTCTGGCAGAGGACCTTCATTGATGATATCAAGGAGGAAATGCTGCAGCTGCAGAAGAACTGCAGGTGTTTAGGTCGAGAAGGGGAGCGCTCCCAGAAAGAGGGCAGGAAGAGGTCAGGGGACTTCCCGACGGATCTTGACGGAGAGCCGCCCCTCAAGAAAGGTACAAGCTTCATTCAGAGTGATGAGAGACAGCTGCCTCCATTTGTAGCATCTAGAGCAGGCAACACAAAGGCTGTACTCAGAGGGCGCAAATTTTTACGCTTGAAAAAAAGGTTATCTGTTTTGCAAAAGTAGCTTTCTTATGGTATTGTATTATGTTTCTGGGTTTTTAAAAATATATAATTGTTGTTGATCATGTTTAAATTAAATGCTTCCTTTTTTTGTTTTGTCTTCCATGACGTCCCAAGTACTGTTCCAACACAATCTTGGCTGGCCGAGTTAAACATACATGGGCGTGTTTTTATTTAATTTTTTTTTTTTGTCTGGATATGTCTTATTGCCCCCCCATTCATATATAACTCCCATGTTCTTAATGTTTTTCTAACTTATTCAAATGCTATCACTTTAATAAAAAAAAAAAAAAAATTACATTTTAAACTGTTGGTTCATAGTGGTCTTCAGCATCCTTCAAAGGCTGAGTAATAAAATGAAACCCAATCACACAAAGCCTCTGGTATTTAATAACAACTTTAGAGTCTTCCCTTGTGGAGGAATAAGTGTGATGTAAACAGACAAAATTTTGCGCAATATGGTCAATTGGGCCGTTGCATCTTAATGAATTACACCTTTTTAATGGTGTCACCTATATAGGTTTAGAGTGACATAATTGTGCTGTCCTCTCTTTGCAAAAGCTCTTGAGGAGGAACTGTGCGTGCCCCCCACCCATACTGACAAACTTCAAACTGAGTGTGACCAAAAAGACGTAGAGCTCATGCAGTTGCGTGAGAAGTGCAAAGGACTGCAGGAGAGAATGGAGTCTGCAGAAGCGGATTTCCTCAATGCCATAACCCTAAAGGATGAACAGATGGATCAGCTTAAAGAGAGCCGGTCGTTGCTCGAGGGAAAAGTCGAGAAACTCGTCAAGGACCTGTGGGAGCAGACGTGCGCTTGTGAGACCGCCAAGTCACGCTTGGGCTTGGAGCAGAAAGAGAAGGACAGACTTGCAGTAGAACATGAAGCTCTGGGCAGAGAGAGAGTTGGGTGGGAGCAGGAGTCTAAGAACATGGCTAAGAGGATCGATGCACTATTGCAAGAGCTCGGTGAGGAGAAGAAGAGAGCGGAGACGGTCACCGAGGAGTTAAAAGCTGCCACGGTGCTCCTGGTGGAGCGCAATAATGATTCTTGGGAGAAGGCGAAGACAATAGAGTCCTTGACCAAGGAAACTGATGCTCTTAAAGAGCAACTGGAAAAACAAGGAGCGCTGTCATCGAGTGGGGACTGTGACCATTTCCATGAAACGATGGCTGCCTTGCGGCAGGAGTGCGAGAAGGTGGTGAAGGAATCTGCTCAGAAAACCCAACAGATTGAAGATCTGGAGCGGGACATCAACTCTTTGAGGAAGCAGGCGTCCGAGCAGGAGCAAATCACTGGTCAACTGAATGAGGAACTGGCTGATCTTAGAAGAGCCCAGGGTGATCTGGCGGAGCTGGAGGCTGAAAGGAAGGCTGCTGCGGAAATGAAGAGAAGCCACTCCGAGCTGGAGGTGCGGGTAGCGGCCTTTGAGGGTCAGGTTGCGGAGCTGGAGGAGCAAGTGAAGGTGGCCGGAGCGAACGCCTCCAAAGTGGCTGAGCTGGAGGAGCAACTTCTGGAGAAGGAGACCCAGATAGTGGCCTTACGCGTGACTTTGAGTGAATTCCAAGAAAAGCTTGCGGCCGTGGAGTCTGAGTGTCTGCAGGAGACCAGGCGCAAGGAGGCTGAGCGACGACGGGACCTGCTGAAAGCGGCGGAGGACGCCATTGCTGAGAAGGATGCTGAACTGGCCAGGAGGGCAGAGGAGCTCTCAAGGCAAGTGGCCATCTTGTGTTTAAGGCCTGTTGTCCAGAATGTGGCGATTCCCAGTCTATACACCAACTTGTGTTTTGTTCTTTCATTGTAATGACATAGGGATGACACTGAAATTACAGTTCGCTTAATTCGTAGAGAAAACCCTTCATCAGTCTGGTTGACAGCAAGCATTTTATTTCGTTTGTTACAGGGTAAAGGAGGAGATGATCAGCAGTTCAGATAAAGTCAAAAGCCTGACGCTTGAACTGCAAAGAAAAGAAGACGATGACCTGAAGGAAAAGCTAGCCGATTCCAAAAAGCAGATCCAGCAAGTGCAGAAGGAGGTTCGTGACCGACTGTTCAGCTTTTGTTTAGCCGGCATCAGCTTAATTGCAGATATTTGCTCAAACATATTCTTGCAGATGAGTGTTGTTTCCAGTCTTTGTTTTTTTGTGTGTGTATTTTTGATAGATTGAATATCTGCGTGAAGAGCAAACATCTCTCAAACGAAAGCTGAACGAATCGGAGAAAGCGAAAAGCCAGCTTCTGTCAAATCTGAGCTGCAAAGACGCCCTAATCCAGCATCTGAAGAGCGTGAGTCCTGCTCTGTACATTTACAGCATCTGAGATGCTTGTTTACTCATATTACTGGCTGAGGCTTTGCTTTCTGATTTTTAGGAACAGGACAGTAATGGCAGATCAAAGGAAGTTTGCCAGAGGTACCAGAAAGCTTGTGATGGTGGGTGTGCAAACCCAAGTTAGTCTTTTTTTTTTTTTTTTTTTTTTTTTTTTTTTTTTTAAATTGTCATTGTTTAGTATCACAATGAGTATTGTGATGCGTGGGTCATACACCTGAGAATTTGTCTCATTGGATATGGTGCAAGAAACGGTAATTATCAGAAATATGTAAAATGTTTAATTGTGATATATGGATACATAGACCCAAGACAGAATGAATGAATGAATGAATGAAAGAACGAAAGAATGAAGCAAAAAAAAAAAAAAATAGAGATGACTCTGGACTTTAATACACACAGCATTAACGACATTGTTGCCACAGGTCACGTTGACGGCTCCCTCCGTCGACTCAGCAGAAGGTCTTCCATTTAAATGCATTTGTTTATCCAACTAGACCTTCAAGCCAAGGAGCAGATTATTGAAAACATGCGGCTTGCATTAAAAGAACAAGAGGAGACTCAGGAGCAGCAAGACAGGGTTCTGGAAGTTCAACTGGAGGAAATCGATTCTTTAAATGAACGTGGGTATTTAAAAAAATATATTAAAGTCTGTGACGGGGGGAAATTCATAATTTTAAGGTATATTGGGGTGGAGTATTGTGAGCAGATCTGAATATATATTATAATTACGGTTTTGTTTCTATGTATTTGTATTTATTTTTGTGAACAATTTTTTCTACTAGAGCTACAGAAGCTGAAGGATAATGTCCCCCCGGAGAGCAATGAAGGTGGAGAATCCAACAATTCAGAAGAAAGCAGTTTAAGACAATTTCTAGCTGCAAAACAAGAAATCGATAAACTCAAAGAGACGCTCGAGGTAAGTGTTATTACAGTTATATTCCTGCGGGGGGCGCTGTTTAACAATGAGCGTGTAGGATGCACTCCCTGTAACTCCGGTAGATATGCAAAATTACGTCGCAATTAAATCAAGATGGGTTTTTAATAAAATAAGTGGAAAAGCGGTGTACCTGGATTAACCATTGAACAAGAGAAGAGGGAAAGTTTAACTAGCATGCCGCGGAAAGCGCGATGTAAGACCGATGGATCAGGGTTAGGGGAAACTGCAGGCCAGACGGATTTGGCAATCCGGCATCACAAAACCGAGGATCGGATTAAAGAAAACAGCGCGGTCCTGGAAGCAATGACCTTACTACACTCAGAACTAGCCCTCGTTAGGTCGGAAATATGCAACAAAATAGACGAGAAAATTAGGGATTTATCTGCTTCCTTGAGAGGGGAAATCGCCACCCTGAAAACCGAGAATAAGGCAGCAGTTACGGCTCTTAAAGGCAAAATGGATTCCCAGAAACAAAGCTTGAAGGAGCCGGCTGACTCTGCTACGTGCACTTCGGGCTCCGCGGTAGAACCGGAAAATGAGGTAAAACGCCTCCCGAGGAGAATGGAGCTGCGTTCAGACTCCGAGGGTCGAAAAGGCAACCCCATAGCTAAAAGAATGGTGCAGAGATTTGGCTGCTCTGTTAGGAATGGAGCCGCCAGGTCGGGCTGAATGCCCGTTAGATCGCACGCACTGAGCCCTTCGGGGAGAAACCGAGCCACCAGGATACTCGATTCTGCCGAAGCACTACTGTTACGCAACGCCACGAGCACCAAGAATCAGACTAGGATCAGTCATCAAGGATGCGCCCGTAGTTAAACGGCGGGCGGCTTTTACTCCTGTCTGGGATATCTTGCGAAATAAACCCGGAGTCAGATCCGGTGTCCTGCATCCCTCTTAACTGCGGGTCGCACCCAGTGATGCTGAGACTATATTCCACGGTCCCCCAGTTCCGGTCCTGGAGGACCCTTTTGCAACACTAGATTTCCATGATCAGACTGCCAGGTCTGGTAATTAGCTGATTAAGGTGTGTTTGAGCAGGAATGTCTGCAGACTGTTTTGGATTCTGGCCTCCAGGACCGGAACAGCGGAACTCTTCTGTAATTCGCTGACCAGTATGCCGAGAAACACTTCGGACCTGGAAAATGTGGACTGCCTGTAAACTTGATATTTAACCTATGCAAAGAAAAATCTAACGCAGGGCTACGTTGAGTCTTAGACTCGAGGAAAAGGTCTCTCTTGGCTTTCGAATGGCCATAATGGTATCTGTCCAAGGTGTGTAACAGGTGATTTAAGGCTGAGTACAGGAACGATGCTGAAAAGAATCCTAGATCTCCAAACGTAGCTGATGTGCAGCGCTAAGTCGTCATACTTGACGGTCTCTCTCAAAAAGTTGCTTTAAAAAAAAAAAAAAAAAAATCTTTTCAAGTTAACTTGGTTTTGATATTTGATAACAGTACTCTATCTGCTTTGTTGGTAATTAGAGAAACCAGAAGACTATATCAGTAGTTATTTAATTTTAAACTAAATTTGTTTGTAAACATATTCTGGGAATTCAGTATAGGTGTAGATGTTCGTTTGACAGGCTGCATAAATTGTTGGCAATGCAGCAAAGGAAGTAGGAGAGGGACCCTGGCATTCTCAGAATTAATCAGAATTGGATGATGCCTTTACATTGTAAAAAGCTATAAATAACACATTTTGGCAGTTTTATGAGTCATTATACATCTCGGATAAATGCAGTTCCTGGTAAAAGTCCAGGCGCAGATGGGGTAGGTAATGAGTTTTAAAGGAAGTTTACCAAGTCGCTAGGTTCATATTTGCATAAGAAGTGTAATTATACTTATCCTAAAAGAGGGCAAAGATTCGTAAGCCATTGGGTCATATCGGCCAATTTCCCTTCTAAACACACACACAAAAAGTTTAGCTAAAGGATTAAAACAAAATATGTATGACTAAAATTATGGTGTCACAGGTTTTATTCCCGAAAGAAATTTATTTCACGTGCACAGGTGTCTTAAATACTATGAATTCTCCAAGAAATTCTGGACGTCTTAAGTTTGGATGCAGAAAATGCATTTGACCAAGTCGAATGGCCTGATCTTTAATACACTGCATTCGGAGAGTGTCGCATATTCCTTTGTTGATGGGCTTGAGGATGAGGAAACTTGGCGTGCATGCTTGCATTAACCTTCCATCAGGAGGGTGTGGTCAGTGTGAATCGTCGGCCTTAACGGCACTTAAGTGTCATGGGGAGTGTGGATAATTTTATTTATTTTTTTTTTATTTCCTTTAAATTAATGGCATGTTTATTACTTGTATGCTTTTTTGTAACTCCTTGTTAGTTGTCTTTGCATGTATTTTCCATCTGTGTAATAAATGTCTTTAAATGAGGGTATGAGGGTATGTGAAATCCCTTTATTTCTGCTTCTGATGTTTTGTTCTCAATTAGCAATTCATAAGTTAAATACTGTACATAGATATTATCTATCCCTCTGATCTCCAGCCTTTTACCCTGGTGAGGGTCTCTGGGGTTTGTAGAGCGTATGTCGGGCAGCGTGGGACACAAACCCCCCCCTCACACAAAGGCCTGGCCGTTGATTCCTACAGCTGCCCTGTGTGCATGCATGTTCTCCATCTGACATCCAGGCTTCCTCAAGTTTCTGGCAGTGGTGTGCTACCTTTTTTTTTCCCCCCTGTTTTTTAACACAGTGAGATCTACTTATACGCTGACTAGCTACTGAAAGGTGACCTTTCTTTTGCCAACCTGGGTGGGGACTGGAAGTTGTCGCAATCAGCTGCTTGGCCGCGACTGTCGTATTTCGACGAAATGCAGTCAGGCATCTCGAAATTGGCAGTGCTGTGTAGCATCTCACCCAGGGTGTACACCAGCGGTCAACATCCCTACTTCAGGAGGTCCACCATCCCACAGCTCAGGAGCAGCTCCAGTTCACACCCGACGCAGATAATCGGGCCCTTTGGTAGCATCTCAGTGTTAGAGCCACCTAGCTTCAGCATAAGCTCTGCGTGGTGATGGATCTTCAGGAGCACATTTGGGGACCACAGGATGTTCATCAACCTGCAGGAACTATGCTGCATGCGATCGCATTCACGTCGCCCATCACCCTGACTGGGATGAGCTGAGGGAAGATGGACAGATAATATAGTTTTAAAAATTATTCAGCAGACCAGGGGTCACCAACATGGTGCCCGTGGGCACCAGGATGCCCCCCAAGGACCACGAGTCCCCCAAGGTCCTGTTCTAAAAATAGCACAACTTGCCAGTGAGCAGTGTCTAAAATTTAAATTTTATCTTGTTGCTATTCTTTAATCACATTTGCATTTATATAGATTAGGGAATGACAATATTTAAGCATGGTTTTTTTAGATGCTTTTTTTATTATTATACATGAAGTTTAGATAAGTTTTAGGAGGGCGTTTCAAACTGGTAGCCCTTCGTATGGCTCAGTATCCGAGAAGTATCTCTGTTTCAAAAAGGTTTATGACCCCTGCAGTAAACAAATCAGCCATTATATGAATAATAAAACAGGCAAGGGATTTGACTAATTGCTTCTCTGCAATAAGTCAAACAATTTCATGTTGAACTAAGGTGTATAGGCGTCCACTTCCCTTTCGCTCTTAACACGATCTCTTTTGTGTCTGGTAAACCTTGTATTCGCACGCTATGCATATTCCAAGAGAGAAGGGGAAAAAAATGGCAAACTATTTGGCCGTAAGAACTGAATTTGGAATGTATTTTAAGTCTTACAACCGTTGGGTAACTGGTAGTCTGAACGTATCTTTCAGCTCACCAAGGAGAAGTTACAGACCGACAGGAAGGCATGGCATGAGGAGAAGATTATCCTTATCGGTCATGCAAAGGAGGCCGAGGAGAAGAGGATACAGGAGATGAAGAAATTTGCGGAGGACCGTGAGCGCTACGCCAAGATGCAGACTGCAATGGTAACAGGCTCTTCCGCTGCAACACCTACCCACATCTGTGCATGTCTGTGACTTGAAGAGCTGTGTTCTTAAAAGCAGGGATCAAAGCAGCAGCTACTTTTGTTTCAGACTTAACATCAGATCTGATTTTTTTTTTTTTTTTTTTTTTGTTATTGACACAAGTTGTATGTTATACTTTGGTATTCTTGCAGGAGAAGCTCTCAAGGCAACTTTCTGACAAGGATGCTGACCTTGCGAAGTGGAGGAAGGAGCGAGACTCGCTGGTCACAGCCCTGGAAGTCCAACTGACGAAGCTTGCAGCCATCAATACAAAGAAAGACGAACAGATTACCGAGCTCTTAAGAAAATGCAGTCTTCTGCCACAAGAGGTCAGTATAGATTAGACAAGTTCGCAACCCAATTACTTGATTTGTTAGTCTATTTTAAAATTAAACATTAAATGTTTAACGATTCTCACATTATTTTTATACTGTATTTTTTTCCTCTCGAATGAACATTCTGTTACGCACAGCTGATTTTTTTATTCTTTTTTTTTTTTTTTTTTTTTTTTTTTTGACTGTCAGACCAACGACAGAATTGAAAGTCTCCAGCATATCTTATCAGTGAAAGAATCAGAAATCGCAGCATTAAGGGAACAACTGACTGTGGTTTCAAATAATGGCCAAGAAACGTCTCCCGTACCCAGGAGGCGCGGGGAGTTGAGAAAATCGGTGAGACCTCGTTATGTCAGGCATGGAACCGTACAGGGCAACTGCACCATTTGTTCTGTTATGATTGTGAACGTGTATAAAAATCCGAATAATCATTAATAAGATATTATTTTCCTTCAGACTGGCAAAAATGAACCACCGGGTAGCAGTAATACTAGACAAAACATTAGGAGCTCACAGGCTTCTGAGGAACAGGAGGTGAGTAACAATGATTAATGGGGAGAGTCGGGGCAGCTCGCTGTCTCTGTACCTGGGCTCCTGGCAGATGTCGAGGCACACTGGCACTCTCCCCGCCCCACGCTCGCCATATAACGTTGGCTCTGCCCTCGGCAGGCATCCGTGCTGGACTCCTCCGAGATCTCCACGGAGAGCGGGAGGACGAGCCGCTTCCCCAAGCCCGAGCTGGAGATCCAGTTCACGCCGCTGCAGCCCAACAAGGTGAACCTGAGGAGGCAGGGCGGTGATTCGGTGACGGTCAAGATCACCAGGGCGGCCAGGAAGAGGAAGAGCGCTGAAATGGACAAGGTATTCATTGTGGGTGTTGAGGTTTCCTTTCCTGGGTGTTTTTTTGTTTTGTTTTTTATCCCATCCTACAGGTTTGTAATCGCGTCAAAATTTCTGCAAGATTTCTGAGATGGTCAGAAACCTGAAAGCAAGGAGGGGTAGAAAAGTCTTTGTCAATGGTCCAGTGCAGGTTTGAAACTTGAAAGCATCTTATGACCTCGTCAAGCAGGCGTGTCCCCCCCAGGACCTTGTTCCCACTCCTGCCAGTTTTCCATTTTCGCCTTTTTTCTTTTGACGTCGAGGGTTTTCACTTAACCGTAGGACAGAGTGCGTAATCATCGTTTGCCTCAAAAAGACATTGGTATGTAATGTAGGTTTCCTGCGTAAAGTGGTGTTTCAGGGAAATCGTGTGCATTGTTCTCCTTCTCTTTGTTGGCATCTTCATTTTCATGTGAAAAGCAGTAACTTAACAGAAGAGGAACCTCCCTCAAGCTTCTATTGTGTGTGGTACCTCTCTGCACGCTGGTACGGGGGAGTGCGAGTGTTTCATTTCAAATGAAATGATTGGTGAACCATTCCTGTTTTTGTTACCTCTTCAAATGATGACAGGCCGGCCAATCACTGTTGGCATCCCGCTTTTTGAAGTTGGATCTAATCGTACACAAGTCCCAATTTTCCGCTCTCTCTGATCAACAACAGTTTTGGGGCTGCAGATTCTAAGCCGGGTGACCTCTGAGTAAACCTCAGCCTATTGCATCATATTTGCATTAGACAGTAATGTAAATATGAAACAGTCTGACACGGTACCAACCTTTTTTAAAAAACGGTAATTAAATCAGATCAGCATTCTTGGTCCTCCAAGCTTTTTAATGCACCATGAAATCTGTTATATGAGCTAAACTATCTTGATAGTTTGATAAGTGACTCTTGGCGTCTTACGATGGCTCTAAAGATATATCCTACAGAAGGTATTTGTTTTCTTATTTGTTTTCAGTCGCTTAAGAGACAACTTCTTAAGTGCAACCTTAATAGACACCAGAACACCTTATCAGTTGCCATCGATGGCTCAAGAATTGATTATTCTCTCCATGCAGCAACTGCTTCACTACTGCATGAGAGACAGTGGTGATCTTTATGAATATAACACTACAGGAATGAATATAACGCTACTGGAATGAATATAACGCTACAGGAATGCTTCAAAATATTGCATTAATCAGAGCTGGGGATAACCTAAAAATACAATACAAAATTAATAAATTGAATAATCTAATAAAATTAATTATCTAGTAAATATGATTTTATCCTTTTCAGTGCATAAATGCATCTTCCCAGACTGTGATATCGACATTTTATTTTCATTTGTTCTGTAAAACACCTGCATGCACCAATTTGTTTGCAGGTCATTAATAGAGAGATGAGCAGTGTCTGCTCTCCATGTCGCGTTTCCACTGCTGTAGGGTTTGCAAACTATCCCAACGCTCGTCAAAAGCATCCCCGTTGGTGTTTGAAGTGGGTGCTAGCAAATCGATTACGCGCAGTGTGTCCAGATTTGAGCGTATACGGCTGCAGCAGGCGTCCGT
>JAODKE010000044.1:9804456-9814692 GCA_026779605.1 Mormyrus hasselquistii
CTTGGGTTCACCTGCAGCCTGTCCCATGCAGCATAGGGCACAAGGCTGTGATACCAGCCAGAAGGGATACCAGCCAGCCCATCACATACATGCATACGCAGTGTCTTTATAATCCAAGCGGAAACCCAGGGGAGAACATACAAGCGCCGTACAGCTGACATGGGATTTTAGCCCTCAACGCTAGAGTTGTGAGAGAGGTCGATTCAATTTGATTCAATTTATCTTTACTGTATATAGCGCCTTTCACGACAGAGTCGTCCCAGATTGCTTTGCGTGGATGTGTTGTGATACGTGAATGGGAAAAAGGATGGAAAGAAATTTAAATAAAGCAGAAGACAATGAAGGAGAGGAACTAAAAGCTCCCAAGTAAGGAGAGAAATAACCTCTGTCTGTCAGAAAATGGTAGGGGGGTCTCTGCAGGTAATGCACCTCTGTATATAGCTAAAATAATAACACAGGTGCCCCCCCAACAATTCTCTGTGAAGTGTAGGCTGCTAGAATTATCCCGGATAACTAACGCATCTTGATCATTTAACGTACATTTGAATTTTATCATATCTTTCAGATGGGAAAAAAACAAACTGATTGAAATTGTTAAACGAGTACTGGATGATTGATTTACACCACAAAAGATATTTGTCAGAGCGAAATCGAGACGTTTTCCAACAAGTGATCGGAAGGCTGAAACCAATCGGAGAAACGGAATCGCGTAAAAAGTCGATGAACTCAGCAGCCTGAGTGTAAGTTGATGATGGGATGGGTCCCTTTAGCTGCTTGCTGACTGATTCTGTTTAGGCCTTTGGCAGGCTATGTCATGGTTGCTGGGGGGGGGGGGGGATTCTGATTTCCAAGGTGGTGAAATCTTTCCAAATGCAGGTTTGTTCTTCCCATCACTTAATGTGAAGTTTGTCCTAATAGTAACAGAGAGAAGAGATGGAGGCTGGTTTTAAGTGTAACGTTACTTTGTGGTCCCAAAGTGCTTAACAAAGAATGACACTTCGTGATATTTATGAGTTTATGGTAGGAATTGTGTAAATGAACAGTGAATACAAGCCAAAGAGCAGCAGAAGGGACGAAACAGCTCCCCATAGTTTAATATATGAGGAAAAAAACCCTCTGTCTGGGGTCAAAGGTCAATGGGCTGCCCAACCTGCCCTAGTCATGGAACGATCAAAAAAAATATGTGTGTGTCCTAGATGTGTGTGTCCTAGGTCCTCGTCTGCTCTGGCTTATCTGTGGCATGAACTTATGGCTCACCAGACAGAAAGTCTTGGCACGGGACTCGGTGCTCATTCGGTGAGCTGCATGGCTACCAGCGTGTCGGATGCACTGATGTTACGGCATCCAGGCTACATGCCGGGTCGATCTCCGGTCCGTGTGACCAGCACGCTTTGCTGGTTTCCTATCCAGCTAAGCTCTTAATTCATTAACCTTTTTCCTTTGATTTAATTGACTGCATTTGACTGAATAATTAACCTAATTTAAATGTTAAACCAAACGTATTAGTCGATGACTCACTGCGATTTGTTACCCTTCACTTGATTCTGAGCAAACAGATAACAAATTAATGTTGAATGCCAATTAAACAAAATTAACATTCATAACCCATTTTGATTTCCTGGCAAATGGGAATTGCATTGTTGATTAATCAGTTTAATCAGGATTGCATTGTTGACTCAAGGGACAATGGGTTTTTGTTGTAAATGTATTTAGAGACTATGCATACTTTGCATGAACACAAATTCTGTTTATCGTGATTGAATAATTGTAGCACGTACCAACCTAATGAACTTGGTTAATTGAGATTTGTGGTGCGCAGTGAAGATTTGACTTAGGAAGTCTATTTTAGCTCGCAAATTGGGCCTTTGTGGTTTACAACAAACCACAGGCACGTTTGCTTAATCAAAGTGACTTTTCACCGCGCTGTCTTGCTTTATAATGTTTACACTGTTTCAGATCTAATCACTCTTCCACTTTTAGACTCTTAGCGGCTTTAGAAGCTCAATTGGGCTTCTCCAAACTTCTTGAATATGTAGTTGTTTACAAATCCAAGGTTTGCTTCTGCATTTTTATTTTCGTTTTATTACCTGTTTCACTTTTACTCTATTTATTTTTTCGTACCTTTGCCTTGATTATATGCTGAATTGTCTATTTATCTTAGCATGTCACCATTTCTGATGTCACGCTGTGTCTTTATTATATGTTGCGTTGTTTACATCATGCCACCATCAGTGTTCTTCTTGTGGTTAATGAAGAACGAGGCTGATTCTGAATTTAACACGGTGTCATGTCATACTACAGCTGGTGCTGCATATGTGATATTGGTTGGGGCTTAAACCCTGATATGCGGCAGTTAGCCATCAGATGTGCTTGTTATCCCCTGTCCCGTTGCACGGGATGAAAGTGGGCTGAGGTAATGCGCCAGCCGTTCACGGCAGGGAGGATTCTGAGCTCGGATTACCGCCGGGGCTCCGGTTTGCGAGTCCGATCCAACTAGGCTGTTGTCCCGCAGTCGCTTTCCGCGACGGAGGAAGGATTATGGCTCGATCCTGTCGCTCCTCCACTCTGACCCTTACCGATGACCTTTTCTTCTCGATGGAAAAAGCACACCATGTCACGCCGCTACTGGCCATCTGCCTTGAGTTAGCGGTGGGGAGGGGCCGGGGGCCATCACATGACCGCTGTACCTCTGCTGTGGTTTCAGAGGCCTGCGCACTGGCATGGAGGCGGGATGCACTACTAGTGCTCGGGTTCAATGTTAGAGAATTAGGGTGACAGACTTCCTGACTCGATTTGGCCCATTTGGTTGGGGAAACGTTTAGCAGCAAGATCATTTTAAATCCTCCGCTGTCCCTTTATAATGACCATAATACTGATGATAATGGTAATGGTGAGGATGGTGTTGATGATAATGTGATGATATTTTGTGTTATTAATCTGTGTTGTTGCTTGCTCAGCTGAGTGTCAACTATTTTTCTAAATAAAAAGTTGTTCACAAAAAAGGCATCAACAGAGCATAAATTTGGCAGTCTAATATATTGTTTCTGTGGGGGTTCAGACACTAATTTTGATGATTTCTGTTGAATTTAGGCTCTTCTTTATGGCTAAATTGCTGTTTGTATTAGCAAGTTATGGGCTATTTCCATCTGAATGACTGAACGTAACTAAGCAGAGGTGATGCTAATGAGGGATTAGTGTAAAAAGCAGTGGGAGGAACGTGTGGGTGTTCTTGCTGAAGGTTGTGGGGTCATGTCAGTGATGCTTGCGGACAGGAAGGAGACTGCGTGCTCACACGGGCCGGAGTGGGTCGCTCACATTCAAAACTGCTTTGGCATTAAACATTGAAAAGAGCGACAAGCCATCAGTTTTCATTTTCTTCTTTGCCTGCTTCCTGTCAGGGGATGTGCCCAGCGCGCTTTATATTTTAGTGTCAGGGTTGCTGCTCTCTGTCATTTGCACATCAACCACTTTTCTGTGAGGGGAGGCAGAGCCCAGGTTGGGCCCTGAGGGTGAATCAGGTGATCGCATGGGTTGGCCCCCCCCCCCCCCCCAACATTCCAGCTCTGCAAATTTTACCATCAGCACCATGACCCACCCCTCACAAATTTTATTGACTTACCCTGGAACAACAAGACAATACCACGGACAGTGGCCCTTGGCTGTGTGTCAGGTCCCCACGAAGACGCATAACATTAGCCCTTCCAGCCCACACCAATTCAATTATATTCCAAATTCTTTTAGGGCCGCTGTCAGTCATGTCCTAATCCCCCCCCCGCCGCCCTTTACGGCCCCCCTGCTCTGTGTCGTCGGGAAAAATAACGGAAGACATTCATGTGTTCAGGCTCTGAACACATTGGGCTTACCCTCTACTTAACCTCGTGACTCATAGGTAAACTGTTTAGACCGCTGCTTCCCAGCGAGGTCCTTGGGGACCCACAGACAGCCTATGGCTTTGCTGCCTGCCACACGGTCCTCATTTCTGCCGGTAGGGAGCTGGGAGGAAGCAAAGAATGCGGACAGTCTGTAGGTCCCCGAAGAAATGCTGGTTTAGACCAACGCAGAACTGAGGAGCTGCTGACATCCAGCACGGGGGAGTGTAAAAGGCATGTCGACTGTGGGATGCCCATATGTTGCCTGTTTGGTCGGTATCGTGGGAGCATGCAAAATAAAAATGACGTGTATGCTTATATCTGGTCATATCAATGCAGGTCCTGTGAAAATGTTATTTGGCAAAAGGTCTAGTTACTGTAAGCCTAGACCTGGGAAGACGCTTATTTGCAGCTTTCAGGTGTCTTGTTGAGTTGCCGAGTGACAAATGGACTGAATTATAACGGTAAAGCACGCCTCGCCTTTGTAATTAATTAAAAGAATCAAAAACTGCAGGCAAATTAGCTGTGAAATTAAGAGACAGGCTGTGCAAGGAAGATGGAAATTGGAGTGATGTGGTATATTTGTTCTATCCAGCCGGTTTCCTTTGACAGAACATGCACCAGCAAACACACACACACAGTCACACACCGTAGGCAACTTAGAGACACCAATTCTTTAGAGATGGAAGAAACTGTAGTGTAGCTAACAATGCAAAGGTCATGGGTTTGAATCCCACACTCTCAGCAAAAAGGGTGAAAATTTCTACATTTGCTTGTTACTGGGCCTGTACCCTCAAGGATCTGCCATTTGTACCCTTAGCTTTAGGTAAATGTGCCTTTTAAGGTACAAAAATGGAATCTGACGAACATTTCTCTACCATTGATGGTACATTAATGCTGTTTGTACCTTTGGGATATTCCTCAGAGTCCATTTCTGTACCTTAAAAGGTACAATTACAAAGGTACAGTTTCTTATCTTTTTTTTCCTCCGAATGTAGGGAGCAAACAAAAAACATAACCCTTCCCTCAACTGCAGTGGTTCTGAATCCTGTTCCTGGAGAACCCTCTGGTACAATGTTTTCATTCAAACTCGGACTGCTTTAAACATGCTACAGTCAATATTAGCCTATTATGAACCATCTGAACCTGTTTAAGATTTTTTGGAATGAAAACATTCTGGACGGGGGAGGGGGCGCCAGGAGCAGGACTGAGAACCACTACTCTTCTGCAAGTGGAAAAAAAAGCATCACATAAATGTTAAATACTATTTGAACGGTGTGGTGGTATCACATCTCCAAGGTTGGGAGCTTGAATCCTGGCCCTTACCAAGCATAAGGAGTTTACAAGTTCTTCCAAGGTTTGTACAGGTTTACTCTGGGTAAATTGCAGAAGTGGAAAGTTCAGGTTCAAAAAGTACAAATGCAAACCGGTTGAGTACTCTCTAACTGTCTATACTCAACTGGTTGGTTGAAACAAAATCTTGGTTTGGATTTGTACTTTCTGGACCTGAGCTTTCCAGTTCTGGTATTCGGGTTGCTCCCTCCAGTTGCAAAACAGTCCAGGTGAACCAGTGTTTCCAAATTGCCCAAGGTTAATGTAAGCATGTGCCCTGCAATGAACTGGCATCCAGTCCAGTCTCTCCTTGCCTCATGCCCTGTCCTTGCTGAGATGCACTCGGTGATCACGCAATAGATCGGCAGTCAAAGATGCACTGATGAATTCAAGGCGAGCAAAACTGGGAATGTTCGGCTACATGAATATCAACTTGGTATGAACACATTGTGTGTTATTTAACAGCAGAATGTCTTGCTGGTTGCCTGTCAGCAGTTTCAATTTTCACTTTCCTTTAATAGCCATTTTATTCGTCCTCTACAGCTGGACGTGCGTTTTGTTGAGCTGAAAGTCACCCGTTTATGAGGAATATTTCTGCAGGACCAGATCTCCTTTGGCACAGCTGGTACAAGACGAAAACATGCAGTCTTAGTTTCAGCCACACTCTCGTAACAGAATGACTCCAGCTGGCTTCCTCCTGTAACTGGAGTGGGTGGATAGTATGCAATTTAGTCTGATTATGAGGTATTTTGGATAAGGCACAGTGAGGAAATTCTGCAATGGTTTGTATATAATAGAATGACAACGTCAGTGTGATTCAGGGGAAAAAAACTGGACTGAATGCGATTGCTATTTGCATCTAGTTGTATTGAAAAGGTTTCAGTCAGCTGTTGTGAAGGTTTCTCAGGCTGCTAAATCCCAGTGCTCTTTAAACCGCTGACGGCTTGGCGCTGTGGACAAGGACATTGTTACCTGTCGATGTTCCCTGCTGTAGAAAATAATTTCTGCATTGCGAGATGCTGACGACTTCTCATTATGTCAGCACACTTTTCCACATCAGTCTGACAGTTTGAAGGTGCGGAAATGTAGGCAATTAATGCTGTACAATTATGTGAACATTTAACAGTTCTGTGTTGTATAGAAATAAAGTATAGATGCTTACACTGATGTGTGGTCGCAGTTTATGCTAGAGCAGTTGTGCTTAACATAGGATCATATGTATAATGTGCTGTATAATAAAATTACATTATCTGAAAATTATAGCTTATAAGTTATAGCTAAATTATATCATTAAGTCATATTGTTTGTTTGTTTGGTCATAAAGTCGATCAGTCAAAAGTCACGCAAGTCGAAAATGACCTCTACCTCCTATATAGTTTTATTATACAGTACATTATACATATGATCATTTTTGCATACAAAATAAAGAGCTGACTTACGACCAAATCAACTTATGAGCAGTCAGTTGGATCCGATCACGGTCGTATGTCGACGACAACCTGTGTACTCCAGCCAGGGTTGACAGTAAAGATTTTGTGTCCCATGAAAGCATATCATATTGGGTATATGATATCATATTATGATAGTATATTATTTCATATTATGATAGCATATCATACCGTATTGGGCACCCAAGCCAGATCAATCCAATTATCCAATTACGTCCCATATATTTTAGGGCCTCTGTCATTCCGGAGGGCTTGGAATGGTTCTAATTTCCCACCCACTTTCCAGTGCCCCTAATTCCAGCTGCGTTACATAAATTCAGCATTTTAATATAGTTAAATCCAGACTGAGCAAGTTTGCATTGGGGGACTGGAAGACATCGCAGGTGTGCATCTGCATATGTGACAGTAGAGTTTGTGTGACAGTCCCTAGGGATTCGCTTTGTGTATGTTTATATAACGTTATTATGCATCTCCTTATACAGTGTCTGTCATGAGAATAAAGCTCTACTTAACTTGACTTGCTTGCATTCACATGCTCAGAGTACTCCACCATTACCAACAGGGCACCAAGACTGCGGCGTGGAATCAATTGTGCAATAATAATACAACCCTTCTACAGGGTTTTGGTGTGACTTTGCAGGGCTCTTTACTGCTCTACGCGGATAGCAGTTTCACTGTCTAGGTAGAATGGTGGCAGGGACAGTGGCAATGTCACCTTACAGGATGTCACTGCGTAGCTGCCCTTAACTCTGCCTGTGCTTCAGGTCTATGTGTCATTCTGTGCTCCTGTAGTGTTTGGGTTTCTCTGGAGGATTAGCAGGTTTAAAATTATCCGCAGTGCTCGGGTATTTGTCACTGTCAGGTTATTAGTTTGAAACTGCGAAACTATAAGAATTTTGTAAACTGCCAGTATCCTGTCAGAGGTGCTCCCCTGTGCTGCAGTTCCTCAGTTTAGATCTGGTTTCACTGTAACCCTGGCTTGGTTAAGCGGTTAGCTTGGCAGGATGAGCAGATCGACAAATAGATATTTTGTATTAAATTTTACATGCGTGTGCAAATTCCTAGTAATACTTGTAGTAGTAGTTATCCAGTTAATCTTTGGAGACAAGCATAGAATGTAAAAGTCATATGATACTATAGTCCAAGGCTGTTCAAATCACTGTCCTCAAGGTCTGAGCTCCGCTGATTTTCCAGCCTTCCTTTATCTGTGAGCCAGGTGTGAAATCTCTGTGGCCAGTAAGATTCAGTAATTATTAAACTAACTACCAGGGAGAACTGACAACAAGGCCGGGAACGAGACACAGGTGTGGGTTATAAGACATACTTAAGGGTTCAAACACTAGGAGAAACCAGGATAACAAGACACAAGAACTGGGGCACAAGCGGGAATAAACAAAGCTACAAAACAAGGAGCCAATGGCAAAATACACCAACAGGAATAAGACGAGAACCAACAAAAAAACTAAAAAGCACAAACATGGTAGCCTCAAACCAAATACAGAAGGGTTGGCAGCCAACTGCTTAGCCAGTTACACCATGAGACAACCAGTAGAGCACTAGAAGCTAAGGACACGGGATGGCCAGCGACACCTGCTGGCCAAACAGGGGACAGACATGCTGAAGGGGCAGGACAGGCACCAGTCCTGACAAAAGAAAATCACAACTACACTTTTATAGCCTTTGTAATTAATTGGTTTATGCAAGTACACCACCCTCATCTAAAATCCTGAGTACCACACATCTATTTTCCAGACAACCAACAATCCTGGGCAGGGTCATGGTGAGGGGGTGGAGTTTGTCCCACATAGCATAGGGCATGTCTTTGGACTGCGGATGGAAAACAGATTAATCACAGGAAACCTGCGCTACACAAGACTAACATGTGAACCTGACGTTCACCAGAGGCAGGATGCAAATTCCACTACTGGAGGCATGAAGTCACCATGCTACCCCAGATCACCAATCCTGTGAAATTCAATGTACAATACCTTAGTCCCTCAACCAACACTGTTATTCAGGCGAAGGCTCAAAATGCGAACACTGTGTCATCTTATCCAGAGAAATATGCGATATCAGCAGCACAGTGCTGACAGGATTCAGATTAAATTTGCAGTGCATCATTTAATTAGGGTCCTTCTGTTGCCTTGGCACAGCGGTGCCTTAAAGGAACACAGCGCATGTTTCACATACCTGCCACAGCTGCCATAGCCAAACCTGTAAGACACAGAGACTGTCTATCAGACTGTGCCAGGTTTGTGACCTAATTCATAACTGGTGCTTATAATCCATTTAATTGAAATGGACATTTAATAATGAAGAATGCGCACGACCGTAATTAAATTGCGTCCCCTTTAATTTATGATTTCCTTTTTGTAATTTGGAGAAATGCCATAGGTCCCAGTAGTGACTGGCCACTTTAGCAGAGACCAGCAGAGGGCGCTAGAAATGGAATGGAAGGTTTTTCAGAATGTTAGTCAAACCCCTTCAGTGTTATCATACGCAAACCAAAGACTGTTTTCTGTGCACAATGAGCTCCTACCAAAGTACATTCTGCAGGGGGGAATCTTGCCATCAGTGGAATTAAATTAACTATAGGGGAATGTTTAAAACGACAAAGTGTGTTCTAGTCTTCTGAGAAAGCTGAATTCGCTTGTGGGAGACCATTGCTCGTTTGTCTGGGCCATTACATTCCGTGATTAAGGATGCGTTAAATTTGATAGCATAATGTCCGCAACGGAACCATCAACATGACACAAATAGCAGGGATGGACAGTCGCAGCAGAGAGATGAAGAAATTGAATTGTGATAAAAACATGCATCAGAACCCCAACCCTTCACATTACTGAGGGTCGATGCAAACGAACGCATCTGTGTGAGAACAGCCATTGACTATAATGCAGTAAAAGCGAATGATGCAATTCTTCAAAGATTCCAGACTCTTTCTCCAAACTGACCACTTGACGAATTCGACCCACTTGTCTCAGTCTCCCTAATGGCAGTTCATTATCTTCATGAAAGGCTTTTTTTTAAACTATTTCCAAATGATGACTGTAATGGCTAATATACCATCTGTTACGTGCGATGGTGAGATATCAGTCACACGATGTGATGTTCATAAGGGTACTTTTGGTTATTTGATGCAAAATATTCATCAAATCTGACTTAATATATGTAATATATTATATAGAGAGAGAAATAATACAATTTTGATATAATATCATATAATTTTAATATAACATAATAAATAATATAATTTCCCCGTGTTGTTGTAGGGTTTCCTCTGGATACTCCAGTTTCCCCCCACAGTCCAAAGATGTCCAAATTGCCCATAGGTGCGTGTGTGTGAGTGACTAAGTGTGAGTGAATGGTGTGTGAGTGAATGGTGTATGAGTGACTGGTGTGTGAGTGAATGGTGTGTGAGTGACTGGGGTGTTAGTGAATGGCGTGTGAGTGACTGGGGTGTGAGTGACTGGTGTGTGAGTGACTGGGGTGTGAGTGACTGGCGTGTGAGTGACGGGGGTGTGAGTGACGGGGGTGTGAGAGAATGGGGTGTGAGTGACGGGGGTGTGAGTGGCGGGAGTGTGAGT
>JAODKE010000044.1:9814798-9839571 GCA_026779605.1 Mormyrus hasselquistii
TGGTGTGTGTGTGCCTGGGGTGTGACTGCCGGGTGTGTGTGTGATTGGGGTGTGGGTGACTGGGGGGTGAGTGATTGGGGTGTGAGTGACTGGTGTGTGAGTGACTGGGGTGTGAGTGACTGGGGTGTGAGTGACTGGGGTGTGAGTGACTGGTGTGTGAGTGACTGGGGTGTGAGTGACTGGGGTGTGAGTGACTGGTGTGTGAGTGACTGGTGTGTGAGTGACTGGGGTGTGCATGTGCCCTGCCATGAGATGATGCCCTATCCTGGGCAGTTCTCTGCCTTGTGCCTGTAGCCTCTGATATAGGCTCCGGACCCCCGTGACCCAGAATGGGATAAGCGGTTTCAGTAAATGGATTCTCAGCAGAAACAACATCCCAGATAAATTTCAGTGGCCTAATTTGTGTCTGGCACAGCATAAAGATTGTCTTGATCAATGCACAGACAGATTTATAGCTTAATGCAACTGCTAGTCACCTGAGTATATTAGATACACATTCAGATAGACTGGTGCCTTAGATTATGTGATTTGTTTTTTTTTCCAACGGTCTTTAACTTCTTCCTGTTGGAAGGAAGCATCCAAAGGAGCATGTGTCCTCCAGACTCAGCATGCCAGCATGCGTCCGTCTGTTAGTGACGCCGATGGCAGGAAGTGTCACTGCTCACACAGATCAGAGCTTGGGGCCTCTCGTTACGCCTGATCGTTAATTTTAAAAGTCGACTGACCGGCCCTGGGATAAATTCCAAATTGGCGATTATGGTGGGGTGAATTGGCCCCCACTGAAAAGTGAAACGTTTGACATTTTGAACCAAAAAAAGTTCACATTTTACTTGGTGTTCCTCTGGGGTCTTTCCTGGACCCTTTGCTGTGCTCATTATATTTGTTTAAACTTGAGGATATTATCCATAGAAATGAAATTGCCTTTATAATTTTGCTAATTATGCAATATTTAACTTTATTCCAGTATGGCATTTGACCATAATTTATTTGCAAAGAATGAAATGTCTTACTGAACTGGATGTCAAAATATATTTAAAAAGAAAAAATAGAGAACATTGGAAAAATCCTCACTGGTTCAGTGCTGAACACAGGCGCAATGTTTTCTTTACCCGCTTAGATGATTCATAAGATTAATTTCTGCAATGTTCTCTTAGACTGGATCTATAAATAGAGCTTCCGGTAATTTAAGTTATCGCTGGGTGGTTTGACTGCCTGCTGTGTTTTATGTGTGAGTATTTACTTTAATTTAACAAAGGAAAACTAATTTACATTTTGCATAATTACTAATAAGCCAATCAAGGCAGCATCGATGCCTCTCGTCTCCTAAGGGTTCAGGTCCTACTCTTGCTCTGGGTATGAACTATGCATGTTCTCCCCATGCCGTTCAGGATTCCTCCCACAGTCCAAAAACATGCAGATGTGTATGTCTAACTAAGGGGCCAAGCCCAACCCCTGAAAAACAATCCCATACTATTACTGTATCCCTCTTCCACCAAACTTTACAGTTGGTGCCATTCCCCTAGCAACTGCTAAACCCAGACTCATCCATCAGATTGCCAGAGAGAGAAGTGTGATTCGTCGCTCCACAGAACAAGTTTTCACTGCTCCAGTGTCCAGTGGCGTGCTTTACATCACTGCATCTGACACTTGGTATTGCACTTGGAGATGATAAGCTTGCATACAGCTGCTCGGCCATGGAAGCCCATTCCATGAATCTCTGATGCAGGGTTTTCATGCTGGGGTTTATGCCAGAGGAAGTTTGGAACTCTGCAGTTATTGAGTCAACAGAGCGTTGGCGACTTTTACATAATATGCGCCTCAGCACTCAGTGACCCCACTCTGTTACTGTATGTGGTCTGACACTTTGTGGCTGAGTTTCTGTTGTTCCTAAACGCTTCCGCTTTGAAATAATACCACTACAATTGACTGTAGAATATGTCGCAAGGAAGAAATTTCACAAATTGACTTATTGCAAAGGTGGAATCCTATCACAGCACCTGATTAAATGTTCTGAACTTTCACATTCTTTCACAAATGTGTGTAAAATTCGCTGCATGACTAGGTGCTTGATTTTATACACCTGTGGCAATGGGTCTGAATAATTAGCCTAATGAAATGTGCTGCTTAAATAAATATTAGAACGCAGAGAGTGCCTTCAGAAATGGATGCCGCTTCACCTTATGACTCTGCCCCTGAGTTTCATTCCACCGAGAAACTTATTATATACAACAATATATACCACAAAATACTTCAGTGTGCCAGTTACAGCAGTATCAAAAACACAAGCTTAACCTTTCTGGGAAATATTTTACTCTAAAGCTTAACCATCCTTATGTCTAATTGTTTTGAAGTTTATTTCCCCATTTTTGAAATTTATATCTCAGTTTGCATATTGTGAAGAGGGTTAACATCATGTCACCGATTGCAAACACAACACAGCAATCAATGAAAAATACAGGTACCGTTTCGGAAACTTAATGGAAAGTTGGCTGTGCCTGGTCAAACAGTTATTGCGGTTGCACTAGACACTGATTGTCATGACGCTGCAAGTCTAAGACCAAGTATGAGGGCAGTTTCATGAAAACCCAGCAACCAACATAGAGATTTAGTGGAGAACGGTGAGGCTGTGGCTGTTGACAAAAAGGAGACCGCGTATTCTCACATCAGGCTAGTAGAGCAGTCACAACCTGTCAGCGGCACTGGAGTCTGCACACGGAGACAGGTCATGAAATATTCATTTCACAATGAGCCCTGACAGATTTCAGCTGAAGAATATAATTTGTATATAAAAAAAGAACATTTTTTTCAAGTCGATCAGTGGTACAACAGGTTTGCAATGAGAATAGTCAGTATTCCATAAATGTTTAGTAGTTATCTCTAAGTGGTATATTAGCAGTCACCTATGGCCAGTGTTGAGAAAGTTAGGGATATTGGATCTCTTTTGTGAATAACTTCCTCAACACTGTCCAGGGCAAACCCTTGTCTTTTGCTCTGTGCTGACTGGGATAGGCTCCAGAGCCTGCTCAGAAGAAGGTACTGTAGAAGATGGATGGATAAAGAATAAACCCGTTCTTCGAGTTGAGAAAACAATTCGTCGGCGCCTTTGAAATGGAGGCTGAGGCGTCAGCCTGTAAACGGTCGTGCTGCTTAGCAGGCTAACTGTTTCTCATTAAGTGGCAGCGACTGGGGTACGGGATCGGCAGCTGTGCCCGATATAATCAGCGTGACAAATCCTGTCCAGCCTCAAACTGACACTGACACTTGTAGATTTGCCGGTGTACGGCAATGACGTCGAGTAGTCTCGCGCACGCGGCGATAATCCCCGGCACGTGAGAGCGAGACGTAAGGGCGAAAAGACTCGCTGTGATTTATGGGAAACTGACCTCGCGCACTCGGATTGCTGTCAGGCGTGTCGGCGCGCAGCCTGCTTGGTTTGTATGCATCGTACTGAGGTTCATCGCCGAGCAGATACCTCCTTAGCAATGTGTCCTTCATTCATCCGCGGGTCACTTGATTTATTCGCTCGGATTTATGTTGGTGGACGCCGCGAAATCACCAATAATCACTGAAGGAGAATCATTCATTGAAGACTGAGATCAATACAGGCTATTATTCTAATTACGCGGCCTGTCGCTTGAAGTCCTTATGGTTGTGCCGTGAACTGTATGGTTTATGGTGATCTACTAAAAAAAAGTACTCAGGTCACCAAATTAAGTAACATGCGGTGGGTTACGATTTTAATCAGTAATACACGAATGCTGAAAAACCACTACAGACTAGCATAACTGGTTACCAGCATAACCAACATCATGCATATGTTGTGTTTGGGTGCTGGTGGGACACCATGAATAATGAAATAATTCTTGTGGACCATCTTGTAGCTATGTGCAGATAGGCCAGTACAGCTATGCTGGTCTGCCAGCAACAACCTAGCGCTAACCAGCATAGGCCAGCATGGAAATCATGTTAGTATGTGCTGCTTTTTCTCAATGGGGATGTATAATTTGGGGAAAGGACTTTCAAGGAAAAGTAGCTGTAGATAAATCACAGTCATTAAATAAAATTCTATCTCAGGGGTAAAATAAGTGTTCCTGGTCACCCAGCCGGCATTAAAACAAGATTAAAGCCATAGCCACTTCAATTAGTCATGCTGACTGATGTTTTAATATGACAGCTTGAAGCAACTGTACAGATTATGCCGCTTTTTGACACTGTAAATATAAGGTTATAAAAAGAACCAGTTCAAATAAAAATTGCCCTTAAATAATTAAAGGTTGCCCTACTTATATTTTGACTGACCTTCTAGAGGGCATTAATTGGGCAAGGGGTATCCATGCCGGCCAGCTTTAATGTATTCTCACTTATAGACTGATAAAAAAAACACCCACTATCCTTGATTAAATAAATCAAGCTGTATTATGTTTCTATTACTTTGAAACTGATACATAAGTATATGCTATAATTTATTGGTGAGTATAGTATACTATTCCGCTTTCATTTGAGCATGACAAGGTACAGAGAAGCATGCACTGATACGTAGCGTTGCCACGCCCACCACATGACAAACCACCTCAGGTATGAGAAGCTGAGTGCCGCCATGTGATACCTCAGCACCACACTAGTCCAAATGGATCAGTGTGTGTTTCTCCCAGTGGCTGGAGTGTCAATCCTGCCACCAAGTTATTCCCTGTAAATTGGAGGAGCTCGTTATAGGCCTGGATGCAGGTTAACATCATACCCAGGATGAAGCCACTGCAGATTATAGGCCTCGCTCAGAGGCGCAATGGAGTGGAATTACTGTGGGCGTTCAGGGGATTTGAGCCAGCGACCTTCCAGTGGCTAGGACAGACCCCTAACCTCAGAGCCACCACTCCACCTAAACATGACAAGATGTTGAAATTTTTCATTGAGTATCCGGTGGGTCTGTGGTGTCTTCTTACAGAAAGCTGAGGAATTAGTTTTACAGTTCATAGCTCATTATTATATCAGTTGTTAGAGGGCACCTGCAGTACACTTTTCTATAATTATAGTATAAACTACTGTGCGACTCCATATTCCTCTAAAACACGTATGGCTTACCTTTGCCTCTGATCTGGTCTGACCAGTTGCATCTTAGAATGACTGTTGGCTGTCATCAGTCAAGAACAGCAAAGGATTATTGCCCAGTTCTATCACACTTAATGAATGACTGCAGTAAATAATGATGTTCGTCTTCATTTGAAATATGACCATGCAGTGGAGGAACTTTTATTGCGTTGAGGTTCTGCTATGTTGGGCAAATTAACTCGAACATTTATCTGTTAAGTGAAGAGATAATGTTTAGCAGGCAGTGCTAAGCCGATGGTACAGCAATGTGCTACTCGTGCATTATTTCTGTTTAACCGTGGCATTGATGATATGATTACAGAAAATAAATCAAGTTTTTCTGTATGCTGTCTTGGCATTAGGCATAATGCATAAAATACATTTTTTTTAATGTATACTATTTAAGGCACAGAAGCACAAATCTAAAAAAAACCTACAGGTGCCGTTCATTAGAGAAAGTTGAAATAAGCACCCTCATCAAGATACTCAAAATAAATAACAATCAGTGGACAACTAGTCCATCTCAATTTGTTCATAAGATTTTGGGATATTTTACACTCCTGGCCTAATCTGACCCAGACTTTCGATAAAGGTGACACCAGATTTATTGAGCCGGAAAGCTGTTCGTCACTCGGAGCCACTTCGGTATCTTGTGTGGGTATTTTTACACACCTGAATAACTCCTGCTCTTGTCATCCTTGTTACTTACCCCCGTCTTGTTGGGCTCTAGCCACCATCAAAAAGCCTTCAGTAATTCAAAGTGATCATGCTTGAATGCAAGCGTCAAAGCAATGGATTAAATTCTAAATCCTCTCTCCAAACTTGTCCCCTGTTAAAATATCGATTAACTCCAGTGAGGTCACCTTGAAGGAGCTTTCCAAAATTTATTTTTCATCATCCCTTTATTGCTAACGGGTTTCCCCCATGAAGAGGCAGCCCCTTTATATGCTGTGGAAAAATAACAACGAAAACCGTTTTCATGTGTATGTCACCAATAGCGAATAAATTATGCTCCAATTAAATTACCTTCACTGAAATTGAAAAGACTATATATGGCATAGTATCTTGTTGGAGAAGTACGTCCCCAGAATCCAGAAAGAATTAAAAAATTTGCTGACAGGGCACCTCATTCCTTATCTAATCTATGAGACTAAAACGATTGTCTGGAAATATAAAAGTAATTTATATCTCTGGTTTTCTTCCCTTTTTTGCTGGATTGTTCCCTACATTTTTTCTGCAGTAATATTTTTTTTTCTGGTAGGTTTTATGTCTTAGTCTGTTTCCAAGTTAATGTGGAGTGACCCTTCGTCACGTGACGAGGCAGCGGTGCCGTGGAGATATCTGCGCCTAGATCACTTCTGATATTTGGAAACACGGGACGAACCTACGGTATGGAGCAGCTATTCCAGCTCCCCTTATTTTCCATTCGCAGGTTGCTACCCCTCAGCTAACAGCTACGTATACAGGTACCTACGTAAGGACGACTGGAGGTTAACGTTCATTTGATTCATTGTTGCGCCATGCAGTTTATCCGATGCGAAAGCGTGAAAGCACACTACAGTGACAATAATATCACTACCCGAATTAATATTTTCTTACTGCATTTAAGTACTGCATTAGGTGCCGAGTGCACCTAATCTATCACAAGTACGCTTCAAGTAATGGAATTACAGAGTAACAATGACAAGCTCCGCTATCTTTATGTGCATTTCTATCTGGGATAATTTATTTGCCAAAAAAAAAGAAACGGATGCGGAATTACTAAAAGCGGGATTTGTAAAGCAGGAGGATAATCGGTACTGGAAATAAAATTTAAAACAGATTTATGTTAAATTCCTCTGCCGTATGGCTCTTGAGTTCGCTTGTACGATTGGTAACGGTTACCGTATTTTATATAAAATATATTTTCTAAGTGTTTGAGATCTTTGTGTTTTATTTATGTGCATAATGTCCATATTGTGGTATATAATTGCATCCTGTGCCAACTGTAAGGATGAGTGTGTTTATTTTCCTCTAAATTGTCTTAAAACAGTAGTAGCTGATTACTTGTGTCAGCCGCGTATTGACAGAAACAACTGCCATTACAGTAACTCGATTTATCATATTCATTATGCAGATGCTGGTTTTGAAAGACTTATCGCCTTTATACAGCAGTTGTGTCTATTAATAAATTCAGGAAACTGTCCTACTGTGAAAACTCAATGTTTCATTGTAAATATTAGTTTCTAAAGTTGATATTTTAAAATGAGAATGTATTTCCCTATTAAATTTTGCAAAAGGACAGTTAAATGACCAGTATTTGAATGATATCCTATTTGAAAACTTTGTAGGTGCTGATGATAACTTTGAATTTTTGAAAAAATCCACATACTGTATATAACTTGCCAATTCCCACAAAGCTAAAATTTATCAAATGCTGACTGATTTCTATGAGTGTCATATAGTTAACAAGAAAATATCGCCTCTGTAGTATGAGTTTGGTAAAGGCCTGTCCCTTGCACACAAAAACAGTCATGACAGCATTTTCTGCTCTAAGGTCTCTGGTACTGTTTGGAGCAGCTTAAAAAGGTGACGGTGAATGATGGCGCATAACAATAAACCAAAGTATGCACCAGGGTAAAGTTTGCAGTGAGTCTTTATAAATTTTGCACCTTATTACAACTCTCTAAGCAGTATTTGTCAAGACAGATGGGATGAAAGACTCGAGTGCAGGTGTGGTGGAGAAACAAAAGAAGTTTATTGAAGGTGATGAACAAAGGCTGGAAACAAACAGGATCACAGGGATCAACACCGGTGGACTGGGCATAGACAAGATGGCATAACATCAAAGACAGGACTGGGGAATACAAGACTGGGAAGCGTTATATATATGACACTAACGAGGGAGCTAACAAGAGGCAGCTAGGAGTGATGAACACTAGGGTAGGAACAAGAGTCAAAAGGAGGGAGGAGGCAGGAGGGTGAGGTGGACATGACAGTGCTAATTGCTAAGTGACTGAGGTTGGCTCAATGCTGTTATAAAATCCCATTGTGTCTTCGATGTCCTCTGATGAACAGGTTTTAAATATAGATCCTAATAGCCCACAAACTGAGCTGCTGTTATCCTGGAAGTTAGAATGAAACAAGTAAAGAACTTGAATCCGACCATTTATTATGGAGGATGAAAGATCTTTTCTTGTGAAATCGGCTAATATTTATTTTATGTAACAAGTATTGAATTTTGCAACCAGCAATATAATTTCCCAATAATAGTCCCTTAAATCTTACTGCAGTTATACACAGAAAAACTTTCTCTACATATTTGTTAACCTCTTTTTCTCTACAGGATTCTGAAAGGGGGCCTGTGTGTGCAACCACCATTCTCCAAAAAACAAACACCAAAAATAAACACATGTGACCTTCACCCACGCTGTCTTCCTCATTATATAGGTAATGGAGAGCGTACTCAGAGCTCTCACCTGCATCTCTCTCAGCATAGTGGTGCTGCTCTGAAGAGAATGACATTTTACTCGTTCGCAGTTTATTGTTCACGTCAAAATGTCTGAGCCATTTAAGAACTAGTAGTGATTTTGCCTGTCAGTGCAAGATTTTTGACACTTTGGACTGGTTGCAGCTCCTCAGGCTGGTAAAAAGAACCTCATATATCCCACACCTGTGCTTTATGAGAGTTGCCCTACATTTTTTGCATAAATATGTTTTGAAATTTGTGTCTCCAGTCCAGTTTATAGCCCAGTAGCTGCTGAAGCGGTCAGCTAGGTCAGCAAAGCAAGATAAACTACGTTTCAAATGTTTTATAATTCTTATTAAATCATCGTAGAACTGTTTAGTTTTAAATATCACTAGTCAGTTACAATTTATTTTTGCTTTGGGTTGACATATTGTTTTCACTTCAATGCACTGATATAGTACAAACTGACTTTATTTCCAATTATTTTACTGGTTTACAAAAATAATATACTACGGATTATGCAACCTGTCAAATGTGACCTCCATTTTCGCGTACAAAACATGCCAATTTTACATCTTCTTTTATTAGAATCAGAATCATCTTTTATCCGCCATTGTGCTGGGGCACACAAAGAATTATATTCTATTACATATTATATTACAATAAAATGTAACAATAATATCTCATTGCATGCGGAGCATATCAGAGATGCATGGATATATATATATATGTATGTATATCTTCTATGCTCTTTAATGTTAAAGCACATAAAGCACATAAGCTACAGGACAATTAATAAGGCTGGTTTAGCATGGGGGGGTTGAGGGGGGGTTGAAGGGTTCTCCAGCTGCATCCCTACCATCAATATCAGTGTTTCTAAAGCTTGGTTACATTGATACTTTTGCTGCTGCTTCTGTTGCCCTCCCTGCGTCCTCCCAGCTCATTTCATTTAGTCTGCCTGTCCCCCCCCTGCTCCCTCCTCGTAAATCTGCAAAGCCGTCGGCTAAACAGCCATATCCGGCTGCCCCCTCCCCATATCAGACCTTCATATCGATGTCATTTTTGCCTCGATGGGTGTTTGCCATCAAGACTGTATGAAATACTCAAACACAGTGAGGTCCATGTTCTGCGGTGTGTGGCATGAATCTTGGTAATTATACTATAACTTTATGGAGACCCAGGTAGTTTGTCTGTCAGAATCGTTTTGCCAGCGGCTGCCACCTTATCCTCTGCATCCCTTAGGTTTCCTGAGGATTCTCTAGACTGTCCACAACAACACAAAGTCAGACAGCTGATTATTTTTCATGCTTTTGCGGGCACGGCTGGTCTGCAGCGTCATATCGCTTAGTAATTTAACTGACCCTTTTGTTCAGATGAACTTGCACTTTTCTATAGCTGTGCGTCTTTAGTGGTGCATTGTTTAGGTTATGTAGCTGGCTCACGGTGTAAAAGAGTATGGTAAATTCGTCCAGGTTCGCCGCCACACTCCTTGTTTTTGATGTGATGCAGTTGGCAGTCTTACCTTTCCCTAACGCCACACTATTACTGTTCTTTCTGCTGGACTGAACTTTGAGGACGGCTACGGAAAGCGCGGGGAGCCGTTCACCAAGATAATGAAATGTGTTTGGAAAGGTTATTTGGCATGTATACTCCACGCCTTGTTCTCTGCACGTGCTCTAGGCTGGTGTTTATCTTTCAGATTTTGGACCCACTGGAGGTGGTACCTATAGGCCTGGTAATGACCGCCAGCAGCAACTGCTCTTGACAAATTGCAGGCCATCTGTTGGCTTGTGCTATACTGGAAAATTAAAGACACCTGGCTGCTCCCTTCCCGCGCCTCCTCCCTTCCCGCGCCTCCTCCTGTCTTCCTCACAGCTGGATGACAGTTAATGTTCTCTTTCTAATTATAAAGCTGTTCTCCGCCGTCACTGGGTCTGTCAGTGGTGTGGATCGCCATGTCTCCTGCCGTATTGGACTATAGGTCACACAAATATACAGCGCTGTCCTTCTGAATATCACCGTCACTTTATCCTGATTGCTCACCATAACGTTTCATGTCGTTTATGGAAATTTATTACTTGTGGGCCTATTGAAGATTCGTGTTCTCCGTGTCATTCCCACAAAGTATCAGCTGGACTGCTGGAACATTAAACCAACTATTTTGCTTGTCGCGGCTCCTAAGCTGGTGTAACATGTAATGTGCTGTAGTTTTTATATCCATAACCATTAAAAGAAGTTCACCGCTGTTGTTAATCCCGATCATTTCTTTCCGAACACTGTTTGTATTGGATGACAGCTACCATAAGGGGGCGACGAGTATTAACTTCTCTCTTTTTGAAATATGTATGGGAACCACAGCAAAGACGCACACAAAGCAGACTTCAGCTCACTACACAGTTTATTTCGTTAAAACGTTTGTAACGTGAATGCCAGGCAAGCGAAATACCTATTCCGGTGTCTATATACAATGACAGATAATTGTGGCACAAACTCTAGCTTTGCTGCTTATCTTTTAGAGTCACTTAAGCTGTGCCTTAAAAAATTCTTATTGCCGCCTTCTGCAATTACGGCAATAAATCCTATCTGACACCATGAAAGTAACGTGTTTTGAGAGCTGCTTGTCCTTTTTCTACAATAACATTAACAATATTTTTTGTCATTACAGATATTACTTCTATCAGTATTACTTCCCAATAAGAACGTGAATAAAATTCAACTCAACAACAAGAAGCTTCAAAGGAAACCATAAACACCCATTTAAATTCATGATCTATCCAAATGTACAGCACACTACATTATGATTTCTAACAACTATTATTTTTTTGTAGAATACATCCCAGTAATAAATCGATTATGTGCTTTTGAAGCAGACGGAGTCACACTCAATATTAAAACCTCGGGACCAGCGCAAATGAATCAAACTAGCGGAGACAACTGTACTGTCCCAATTTCTACTCTATACTCAACAGTTTTAAAGGTATATATACTGAAAATGGTACGTATATCATGTAAAGGACACATCTCCTTTGCGGAAGGTATAATATTTCCTTTCTTTTTCTAGTTGCCCCTGAGAGAGTAATTCTACAGCTCAATGTTAGATTATAGTTGATATGCTGTTTCATATAGCCTACTTGCACACTAACAAACCATATTCATAATTCTAGCTACCGATTTTTAAAAGGATGGTCTGGTATATGGATATCATTGCATACTTTACAGAGGCTAGCAAAATTTTTTTCTAAAAATGTCTGGTGCTTTAATCCAGGGGGGGTTATGTTTTACACAAATTAATTGTAGGGATAAATTTATCTGTGCAATCTATATTGATTTCTTATTGAAAATGAAACGTTAATATGTAAAGTTATTTAATATAATATTATAGGATATTTAATATTAAAAGTGCTTTGTTCCGTCTGAGAATTAGGTTTATTCGTTAAAAACACAAAAAAAATCACAATGTAATTATCCACGGCAGTTATCTACAAATCCGTTTTCCCGTATCGCCAACAATATCCAATATACTGAGTATATAATATAATTGGCTACTAATGCGAGATTATAAATTATGCTTCTTTATAAGGTCAATTCAGTTCTCCCATTGGCCACAGGTCTGGACAGCGTAACAGTTCCTGTACTTCGATTAGCCGCTTACAGACGCGCCACCTAAAGCATGGAGTCGTTTCGTTCGGCAAGCTTGAGGGCCTCCTGCATGCTGGCGGCGGACAGCTTGCGGTTGATGTTTCTGTACCTGCAGCGTAGCAGATTACGGTAGGTGGTCCTCAGGTCGCGGTTGAAGAAGGCATAGATGAAGGGATTGATCAGCGAGTTGGCGTAGCCCAGCCACAGCAACGTACGTTCCACCCACAAGGGGACGCAGCTGCACCGCACCCCGCAGATAAACGGACGGGCGGTGGACAGCACGAAGAAGGGAAGCCAGCAGATGCTGAACGCCCCCACTACGATGCCCAAAGTTGTGGCAGCCTTCTGCTCCCTCTTGAAGACCGAGATGTTCCTCCGGTCGGCACGCAGGAGCTGCGAGAAGCTTGCGCACTCCTCCGCCTCCTTGTGCAGCTTCAGGGCGGCCGAGACGCAGTCCACGCTGTCCTCTTCCACCGGCCGAGGGAATCCGGCGATGTTGTGCTTGGCTGCGCTCACCTTGGCCGCCCTATATATTCTGTGGTACATGATCAGCATCACTGACATTGGGATGTAGAAAGCCACGGCGGTGGAATAGATGGTGTAGCCAACGTCCTGGCTGATCAGACACACTTTGTTATCATTTACATTCTGCGCCCAGCCGAATAAAGGTGGTAGAGTGATCGAGGCAGACAAGAGCCAGACAGACAGGATTATTTTGGCCATACACCTGCCGCTCTGTCTCATTGGGTATGTTAAGGGCTTTGTTATGCCAAGGTACCTGTGATACGAAGGAGAGACAGAGAGAGAGAAAAAAAACATCTGGATGTCAGGTGTCCTTCTCATACTCTTTGACTTCGAGAAAATGGCGGAATACGTTAATTTTGGGACATAATTACAAGCATTATTAATAATTGTAATAATTATCAACGCAATTAATATTGCACGTTGCAGTTAGCATCCAAAATGCACGTAGATGTTAGTCCCCTTGAGGCACGGGCATCTCCTGCCGGACGTACCCTGCCTTGTTACCTGGGATCCCCGCGACAGGCTCCAGGCTCCTCGCTACCGCGCACTGTATACGCGGTTGTAGGGCATAAATGAATGGTGGTGTGGATGGATGGATTTAGAGGAGCACGTAAAGGTGCACTTACCTGTCTATGCTTATTACACAGAGCGTCAGGATGGAGGCAGTGCAGCACATGACATCCATGGCAATGAAAACGTTGCAGAAGAACTTGCCAAAAATCCACTGTCCGCCAATAAGGTCCGTAATGCTGACAAAGGGCATCACGGCCAGCGCCACCGAGAGGTCCGCCACGGCTAAAGAGACTATCAGATAATTAGATGGCTGCCGCAGCTTTTTGACAAAACACACCGAAATAACCACCAGCAAATTCCCACAGATGGTGAGAACGGTAAGCATGGTGAGTATTACCCCAATGAGCACTTTCTCCATGTTGCCGTGGCTCAGGATCTGCTCCCCGCACCTCGTGTCATTCTCCACCATGCTGGAAGTTGGCAAAGTCTCGGGTGTCGTGTGCGCAGCCGGCAGGCGCGCGTCCACCGTCCCCGAGATCATGCCGTCAGTGCGAAGTTCCTTAACTCTCTCTTCTGCCATGTACGACCTCGTGTTAGCGACCAGAAAACTGCCATTGAAATCGACGAACATGGTTTTACGCCGCGATCCATCAAGAGTAGCCTTTTGCCCGCAAGACCCAGAAAAGCCAAGTTAGAATCCACATTAAGCTTGGAATTCTTTGCATGAGGAAATAAGATAGCAGTTCCTCAGTTACGTATTTTAAAAAGCAATGCTCCTTATCAGTGGAAAGAGTAATGCAGCAGACGAGGCTTAAGATGAGCGATGCGCCGCGAAGCCCTTCCGCGCTGCTGCCTCCCCAAACAGCACCTAAGGCGAAGTGATCAGACCGAAGTAAAAGGAGCGCCTCACTCAATCTATGACGTCATGATCAGATTCAGCATAAGATCAAGTTCACAAGAAATTCAAACTGAGCGCCATGGCTTTAACCCATATGTAATGTTTTTTTTTTTTTTTTGGGGGGGGGGGGATACCCCTAAGTGTCAAGTTTCATATATAAGATTTATATTTTATTTCACTCTTTATATTGTATATATTTTTACATTAATAATGTTTCATAACAACTAGCAACTTGAGCCTGACCGTCACAAACTGACTCATATAATGCTGAATACGATCCGTTATTATTTTCAGCTGATAAACACTTTTATAAGGCACAGCTTAACTGCTTTGTCAGTTTGACAAATGGACAATCGGTGGCACTGACGCATTGTCGTGCGACTATAATCGAATGATGCTCTATTGCCATCTTGCGGTTACTTTTTAAAGGAAGCGTAAGAAAATGTGTTGTTCTTAGCTATTGTCATATTTCAGGAACCTATTTAGGACGGACGATTACTAAACAAAGTAATATCTGCAGCTTCAGGAACGTTACTAGCAGCGAAAAGCTATGAAAAGTTCTGAAATCCTCAGTAAAACACCGCCGCAACGTGTCTTTAAGTTTTGGAAAACCTATTCATTTAATATTTATATCATTTTAATTTGGTAATTGCGTGTTACAACTGGGCCATGCCACTTATTCGAAGCAATATTTAGCAATGCGAGACGTGTTTACATTAAATCAATTTCATCCTGTGAGATCAGGCATGCTGTTATTTAATGTAGCTACATTTCTGCCGCCAATTTATAAACAGTATTACGCCACGTGTTCTTGTTGTATAGTCCACTGTTGGCCTATGTGGGTGTTAGTATCAGAATTGATGCCGAACAAACGCGTTGAATTGTAGCGATGAATATACAGTTGAAACCAGATATTTACATATACTTCAGAAAAAAAGCACGTTTTCTTTTTTTACTGTCAAATATTAAATCGGAGTAAACTTTTTCTGTTTTAGCTCAATAAACATTAACATATTTTTTTTTTTTTTTACATTTGTTAAATGTCAGGATAAAGAGAGAGTAATTTTATGTATTTTTATCACTTTGATCAAAGTCAGAAGTATCCATACAATAAGTTTATTGTGTCTTTAAACAAAAAGAAAACTCCAAATGAGTCCATTCTGAGCTTAAGAAGCTTCTGGTAGGTTAACTGATTCCTTTTGAGTTAATTGGTGACACACCTGTTGATGCATATAGAGGCACAGCTCAAACACAGAGCCTCTTTATGTGACATCATGGCGAAATCAAGCGTAATCAACCAAACCATCAGCAATAGAATTGTGGACCTCCACAAGTGTGGCTCATTGTTAGGTGCAATTTCTAGAAGCCTGAAGGTCCCACGTTCAACCATTCAAGATGCAAGTATAAAAAACATGGGAATGTACAACCGTCATACCGCTCAGGAAGGAGACGGATTCTGAGTCCCAGAGAGGAACGTTTTTTGGTGCGGAATGTGCAAATCGACTCCAGGACAACAGCAAAAGGCCTTGTGAAGATGCTGGCCGAAACTGGGAAGACAGTGTCATTATCCACAGTAAAGCGAGTCCTGTGCCGACATGAGCCGAAAGGTTACTCTGGGAGGAGAGAGCCGTTACTTCAAAACCACCATAAAAAAGCCAGACTACAGTTTGCAACTGCACATGGGGACAAAACTCTTCATTTCTGGAGGCGTGACAGTGATCTGACGAGGAATTGAACTGTGTGGCCATAATGATAAAGGGTATATTTGGAGGGAAAGGGGGAAGCCTTGAAGCCTCAGAACACTGTCCCGGCTGTGAAGTTTGGGGGTGGCAGAATAATGCTGTGGGGCTGCTTTGCTGCGGCATCATGAGAAAAGAAAATGTGGATGTAATGAAGCAACTTCTGAAGACATCAGCCAGGAAGTTAAAGCTTGGGTGCAAATGGGTCTAACAAATGGACAATGACCTCAATCATACCAAGTGGCTTAAGGACAACAAAGTCAAGGTGCTGGAATGGCCTTTACAAAGCCCTGATCTCAATCCCATAGAAAACATGTGGGCGGCACTGAAAAGGCGAGTGAGAGCAAGAAGGCCTACAAATCTCACCCAGTTACACCAGTTCTGTCAAGAGGAGTGGGCCAAAATTCCAACAAACTATTGTAGAAAGCTTGCGGAAAGAAACCCAAAATGTTTGGCCCGAGTGAAACAGTTTCGGGGCAATTCTACTAAATACTTAGGAATTGTATGTAAATTTTTGACTGATGAAAGTAATTTTATGATTATTATTTTTTTATTATTATCTCATTATCTCTCTCTTTATTCTGACATTTAACAAATGCAAAAAAATGTTAATATTTATTGATCTAAAACAGACAAAGTTTACTCTGATATAATGTTTGACAGTAAAAAAGTGTAAAATATATTTGTAAATATTTGTAGATATCTGGTTCCAACTGTAGAATTCCGTGTCAGTACTTCAAGAAGGATTTATTTACTTGAAATAATTTTTGTGAGAAGCAATACGGCGTTTATATCGTTTGATTAGTATAAGAACAAGCCATAAAATCCAAGTGTAAAAAGTTAAAATCTACACATTCACAGTCCACAAATGAGCGCATAATCAGCACAGGCACCTGACCAGTGAGAAACACTTATATTGCTTGTCGTACAGTACAGTAATACCTTCACCACAAAGGATTGAAGTGTTTTGTGCAGTGAGGTATGACCATATGCCAGCAGACTACTTCTGCTAACTTAAGTCTGATGGCTCGCTGAACTAGCTGCTTTTTCGGATATGTAAACTCTAAGAATAATGATCTATCAAGAATCTCGATTAATGATCGTGTCAGTGTGCTTGCAGTTATGCTCACATGTTTTTCCACTGAGGCCGACTTCAGTCTCGACAGGTCCTCTTTTCATGCAGTGTACGTCTTTGAAATTCCATTTAGGCTCACTGTCAATTGGAGGCTAACCCTGACTATTTCCTGGCTCCTTCCACGAATTGCACTCAATTTACAGGCTTGACAGTTTGAAATTTATGGACGGAACACTGACATCATGAAAATGCTATTCGTCAAACTTATGTCATTGCATATACATGCGTTAGACAACAGGAAAAGTTCACAAACACTTGATCAGTAAAGCCTGACGCAGCATGGCTGTTTATGAGAAACTGCAAAATATTAATCTATAATACAGTAATATATATATATATATATATATATATATATGATCATATGAAACATAATGGCTCATATTTAGGACTAAATATTTACTTTTGGCAGTATTAGATTTATTAATTTGACAGAAATATTAATTTAGAGGAACTTTCCTTTCAGCTCACGTGAGCACGGTAAATATTTTACAATGGTGAAAAGTTTTTCTTCTTAAAGTCACAAATGCAAGGTGCCAACACCAAGATTTTAAACTTGACAGCGATGTCAACTGAGAAAGAAAAAAAAGGTGAGCAGAATGGGGGGGAACATGAGGAGGTTTCGTAAGAAGAAAAAACTCGACGTATTTGTATTCTAGATGAATCTTTGTTAAGACCGATGGGTTTTTAAATAGTTTAATCACGAGATGTCTTGTACTGGTAGCTCGTCATGAGGTACGGTCCACCTCTGGGATGTAGGCTACGGTGGGAGGATTATTGAGGATCGTTTTACTCCCAAGTGTCAGGAGACGCCGGTCAATAATGCATTTCTAAATTGTACCCACCTCTCTCTCTTTCTCTGGTAAAGCAACATATTATGAAATCCCCTTTTTTTCGGGCAGATGTGCTGCAATCGGTCCTTGGTGTCATAACGCATCAATTCCTTTTAATTGGCGGCCCTCATGATGGTTGTGTTTTCATTCTATTGCGCAGACTTTGAGAAATGAGGAATTTAGAACTCTGTTAAGACTTACGTAATTTACTTTTTTTTTTTTACTATCAACAATAAAATATTATTCATTGTTAATTATTATGGAGTATCAGTAGGAGTTATAGCTACCCATATTCTCTGTACTGCCCGTAGTTCCAGTTCCGACCCCCGCGACCCTAATGGATGGATGGATGGATATTGGAACTATTCTTTGTCTTTAAGGATTGCCCGTTGTCTGTTGAAGGTTAAAATGTTTAAATAGGACACTCGCTCTGTCTTATAACTTCCGACCAGGTCTATACAATTTTCACTATGTTTTCAGGTAGGTCTATTTTATATTAGGCATTTAATAATATATATGTATACACATATCCACCTATATATATACATTTTGTAATGAAATACATTTCGTAAATAGAAAGAGTCGTCCATCAGGTTTTTATCATATTTGCAATGAGGCGCAAAATTTGTTTAATGAAGCACTCCGTGACATTTCGTTTTTAGTAAATGTAATATTGTATACATAGGTGTCAAGTACAAATATTAACAATTAAACAGGAAATGTTGTATTGCGCCGGGAGAGGAGCGCATTTGTTCCTTGCTTTCCCCTTGAGTGCCGAATGGGGGTGGAGAGTCAGGAATCGTGACGTAGGGTGCCGGCTGTTTAACAGGAAAGAGTGGAGGAGTGTGTAATGGGAAAATGACCGACAGTGACCTCAATCAAGAGCTTCAGTAATTCTCTATTCACCTTTTTTTTAATGAAGCGACGACTAAGTGCGAGTTCCAGTTAGGGCAGATATACGTGTTTTGCAAGCAGCTTCCGTAGCACAGCTCGGGGGAGTTTGCGGATCATCGACGGGCGAAATCGGCTCTCCCCTTTTTTTCTTACTGAAATAGCTCGCCTGGCTCAGACTGCCAGATATGGATCAAGCCGAGTCAGTTGCGGACCAGAAAGGCGCCGGTTTCTGTTTTACCAACGGGCTACAAAATGGGTTTTGTGCACCGCAACTAAGTAATGGGAGCGTCGGCGGTCATGGATCAAGTGGCGGCGGCGGCAGCGGCAACCATAGTGGCATTGAAAATTTCCACCATCTTCACCAGGATCCGCAGAATAATGGGTCCCCCGCTAAAAGGTGCAGGCTGCGAAGGCGAATGGACTCGGGGAAGAAGAACAGACCGCGTAAGTATTTCCTGCAGCTTTTTTCCCCCTAGGAAAGCGATTAAAGGCGATAACTTGCCGGGGACAGACAGGCCGTTCTTTTCAGTGGCGCACAGCTGGTCTATAATAAGATGTCCCGTCTCATGCTATTTAGAAGATACGCGCTGTATGTACGAAACGTGTGTTATGTTATGTGGCTGGCATTTCAACATCTTGGATAGAAATGTAAAAAGCGTCACTTGGTTTTTGTTTTGTCTAAGTGTATCAGTGGTGGATCTGTCTATAAATGACTAATTTGGACTCCTCCATTGCATCTCAAGTATGAACGGACGCAAATGCCGGTTGCAGCACTTTCGTCAACGTGATTCTTAAATCGCGACGGGTGCAAATCGATGCGATTATCAAGGCACTGATTATTTTAAGGCGGACGGAGTTGGATCGCACGACATTAATGTCGCTTATAAGCTGGTCACTTTAACTGTAAGGAAAGGCACCTCCTCCTCTTGTGTTGTGATGAAATGCTGGAGGTAATTCGCAGTCCCGTTTCATTGGGCGCCTCCCAGTCAGGAGGTTGTGCTGGGAGCGCTCCTGATACGAAGGCCGGGCCTCCTCAACCAACGACAGGCCGGCTTTTGCGGGCAGGGCCGGCGCATAAAACTGCGGGGAATGCGCTTTTTTCCTCCTATGCCAAGAAGCAGAAAGTTTTCTTACGCCGGCAACACAGGGAAGCCAGCATCGAGCTCCAGTAACTTCAAAGCACATATAAACTTAAGGAATAAATAGTGCGTTGAATTGGCTTGAATTGAATTGTCTTTGGAATTAAGTCTCGTGTCAAATTTGCATGCACCTGAACATCACTATGAAGGTTAAGAGTATTAAGAAGCCAGGTAAGGGTCTTTCAGTTAAGTGTGAGCGTCTTTCTACACGTCTGTCTTTCAGCCAAAATCTGACTTTCGCCGTTGTATTTATTTGAGATCTTTCTCAAATGTTCAGATTGTTTTTTTTTTTTTTTTTTTTAGTTCTCCTTTGCCTTAGGCTCCGAAATGAGTCTTCTCTGAGAAGCATGCGAGGTTTGCAGTTCAGTGTTCACAGAGGTGCTCGAAAGGTCTTTCGGCATCCCGCTGTAGTCATTCAGTCACAGTTCATGGTAAATGCTTATCAGTCTCAAAGTGCCAAAGCACAGGGTGAAGAGTTCAGGATGTTAACCTGTATTGCTTTATTGGTTAGCTACCAGTCATAAGGAAGGGCATTTTTGTTTATCGTTTTATGAAATATGAATCTGCCATCCCATTTTGGGGCTGTTTATAATTCAAAGTGTAATATGGAAACATTGGGTATAGTTTTGCTATACACTTTGGAGGTAGATGCTGTCGCAGTACCCAGTCAGTCCCAATTGGCTTGGACACTGTCATGCTTTTATCCTGAATTCTGATAGAGGAGTGGTTCTTCCGAAGCATGCAAGATGCTGGGACAGTCGCGGATTTCCGTTGAGTGTATTTTTGGGGAAAGATTTACCTGAGAAATGTCCAGTGGATGCTTGCTCCACACTGTTGTTGTGATACGTTAAATACCTGTCCGCATTCGGCAAAGCAAATTTGTTTAGTTTGCAAGACCGTCTCTGTTAATTATTGATATTGGCTGCAAAAAGTGTTGTAAATTTTCTGCGTTTGTATCAGCGTAGGGTATATTTTAAGATAGAGCAATCTGATCAATATCCTCTAACTTGCACAGCTCTTTTTGCTAATCAGCTGGCAGTCATCACAGATAAATCACGACAGCAATAACAAAACGAACATAATAGTAACTGAAAAGTCCTCTTCAGTAGGTACACAAATAATTCCCCGATAATCAGATTTGGGTCAAGTCTTCAGCCTGCAGTATCATAAAATATAGCTTTGACTTCCATGAATAAGTGTACAAGTACAGTTAAGACCACATTAATGCAAAGATAATATAAAATGTTTTTGTTGCATGTCTGATAGAGTCATCGTTTATTGATATTAATCGCAGCATGTGGCTCAGTGGGCTAAGCCCGTGTGTCTGTAATCACAAGGTCGCCGGTTCAAACCCAGCCTCAGCATGTCTGTGGCTCCTTTAGCAAGGCCCTTAACCCCCAGATCCCTGGGTGCCCCAACAGGTGGCTGCCCTTCGCGGACAGCTTGCTCTACAAAAAAAAGAGCAAGTTGAGGGAGACGTTAAAAATAATTTCCCCACGGGGATCAATAAAGTTCAATTATTATTATTATCATCAAACCACAGTTTAGTGTTTGTGGGTTTTAATAGCCTTATTGAATTTGGACAACAATTTCTCTCTCTATTCCAGTATTGCCCTGCATGCCCCCTCGGTTAGTGTTTGTTTTTTGCATCCAATAATGAGTTAATTTTGTGTAGTAGGTGCGTGCACTTTCTGCGACTGACGCATTGCTCACTTGCTCCCCCCTGTGGCCGCTGAGCACTTTGTCCGATGAACCTCTTGGAAAGGAAGTAAATACACCTTTCACCTACATGCGCTGCTTGTCATGGTGTCCTTATGGGGCATCACAGGGTCCAGGGCAGTCAGATGGTCACATGAGAAGGTCATGTGACCTTGCTGCTGGTCCGTTGACAGGAGGTCTCTCATCTTTATTTATTTATTTGATATTTTTAATCTGACAGTGTATTTTAATTCATCATGTGTCCCCACAAATATTTTGGGTTTGTGATACCCGGAGGTAGGTAGTGCAGGTCCAGAAAGTAGAAATCCAGACCAAGATTTTATTTCAATCCACCAGTTGAGAACTCTGTGACTGTGACTCTCTACACTCAACTGGTTGGTTGAAGCAAAATCTTGGTTTTGGATTTTTACTCCCCGCCTCTGTTGATATCTGTGCTAATAGATATTTGGTAAATTTATTTAATATCGACTACCTATGCTTTTCTGTTGTACCACCTGTAAAAAAAAAAAAAAAAAATCATAATTAGATTCATTGCAGCAGCTGATGTTTTAAACATTAGTTATGTAAGATTTTATGAACACAGTGTCAGTTAATGTTTAATTTCTTATGGCATGAGGCATGAAGTGTCAAATGTCACAACAGAGAACGGACAAAGATGAACATCAGGTTCAAAGGTCAGGAGTGCTGCTTCATTACGGCAATATTCATCATGGACTGCCGATATCGCCGGCACTGCAATTTGAGGTTAGCCACGGCTGAAGTAATAATTGAGTAAGCATACAGTTTTACATGTCTGTGTTATCCGATACTTTCACAGGTCTGCTTTGTGAGGTAGGTTTTTCCTACATTTATTTACATTAACATTTATAATTCATTTTTATTTAGCAGATGCTTGTGTCCAAAGCAATGTACAAGTGAGGCATTAGTGCAACTAGGCTGAGCTTCCTATGACGCTGTTGTTGACTGAGATTGAATTTTGCTTCCTCTCAGCCCCCTGGACACACCCATCTCAATTCTCGACTCCGTCCACACTGTGGTCCTACTGTGACACTTGTTTTTTTTTTTTTTAAAATACATCTGCTCTCTCTCCGGACGCCACAATGGCTGCATTTCGTCCTTGTTCCGCCTACTCCTTTTGTTAGACCTGTCTCCACTGTCATCGCCCAGATAAAGTCCTTGTTCCTTCCTCCATCTCCGTGTGGCGTGGCTGCATTCATTGTCCTGTCCGGTGCAAGCGTCATGCCCACCTTCCGATAAATGACAGGACGACGCGGTAATAGACTACAAAGCTACGGGAATGCTTTAATCGCGTATAAACGGCTGTGCAAAAAACATCGTGCAGGGCCCGTGGACAGAGCCGTGAGGCACAGGAAGGGGAGTATGGTGGAGACTTAGGACTCGCTGGTCTGAAATATTCCGAACGGAGCCAGAGAACAGGAGACAGGTGGAAAATATGAGCACTGATAATTCTTGTAACCCGACTCCATCCTAAGCTAGATGATCGCCCCCTTCTGCTGGTGGCTGTGGTTTTCTGTTTTTACACGGATGTTATGGATCACTGCATGGTCTTAGCGCCAGTAAAGATGAAATTTGAAATTGACAAAGACGGGGTGAAAGTCAGAATGCAGAGAAGCAGTTTCCAGTGAGTCCTCAGCACTTGGCGCTAGAGCGTTGGGAGTATCCTCAACTGAGGAACTCTCCTGTTTGTAACCCAATTTAACAGTTTTATCTTGGACATGACTAGTTTTAGAGGCTGTGTGTATAAATATATCCCGTGCAAATGCTAGGTGGTTTACAGCGATGAAGTCTCCCCTGTTCCCTGTGACACAGCTTTCTGTACTACTTCTATTATGTCGACCCTTATTCACTATGGTCCTAATTTAGGACTTTAGATATGTTGGTTTTTTCCCCACTTTAAAAAAATCAGATTTGCCTTTTTCCTGCTCTGGTGTTCTGGCTGGGTTTGTCTTCTCCACTCTGTGTTCAGTGTGAGTTGGGCGTTCTTTATAAGGCCAGTGGTGTTGGTTGCACGTCACAAATAGCCTCCTTCCGTGTAAGTGCACCTAGGCCAGCTAGACATTTTGTGAATCTTTTGCTTTGATGGCCGACTGCCTTCATAACATTTTTTTTATAATGCCCCGGTTGCAGAAAACCTGCCTTTATAACAGGCAACATATCTAAAATATCAGAGTCTGCCTGCTCTACAGTAGACTTTTTTGTTTCTTCTGTATATGCGAATTTGTATTAATATGTGCCATTTTTTATTGAGAATTTGTCAGTGCATGTAGTAAGGTTTTAGTTTTTTTTATTATTATTAAATTTGACTTTCTATGCAGGCATTTTGCTTTGCCGTCGTTTCCATGACAACCACAGCCCCCAGGTGCCAGTACAGAGCCGGTTCCGGCAAACGTGAGCCGATTCCTCGTCATGCTCTGCTCTGCCGCTCGATCGGCAAAACCATTGGATGTTCACTGAACCTACCTCGTATTTAGATGTTTCTGTGCAGGCGAGACAAGGACCATCGGGCCGCTGGTCCTGGCGTGTTCGATGAGTGATAGGCTCCTTTGTGGTTAATCGGGGTTCAAGGATGAATGCACGCTGTTATCACACAGCAAATTAAATGCAGTATTGTGATATTGCAAGGCATCATCTGGACGGATTTTGAGAAATCAATGGGGGAATAGGAATAGGATTTCGCAGCGTCGATGGAATTCTTCATTCGAGTGGTTCTATTGACTTCACGCTGCAGCCTTTCCGTGGTTTGGGATGGACATCGGTGGGACCCTGGTCAAGCTGGTGTACTTCGAGCCCAAGGACATCACGGCGGAGGAGGAGCAGGAGGAGGTGGAGAACCTGAAGAGCATCCGGAAGTACCTGACGTACAACACGGCCTACGGCAACACGGGCATCCGCGACGTGCACCTGGAGCTGAAAGACCTGGCCATGTGCGGCCGGAAGGGCAACCTGCACTTCATCCGCTTCCCCACGCAGGCCATGCACCGCTTCATCCAGATGGGCCGGGACAAGAACTTCTCCAGCCTGCACACCACGCTGTGCGCCACCGGCGGCGGGGCCTACAAGTTCGAGGAGGACTTCAGGACGGTGCGTGCCCAGGTTGACGGTGGTTCTTGTGGGTGGGAGGAAGATGGTGATTTTTCTCCTGCCTACGTTGTTGGGTTGGTCGTGAAGGGGTCGAGGGTGGGGTTACA
>JAODKE010000044.1:9856142-9866949 GCA_026779605.1 Mormyrus hasselquistii
CCCGCCCCCCCCCCAGGCTGCCTGTCAGTGCGATGATGGTTTGCAGGATGCTGGGACCCTACAAAATTGATATCTCCACATTGACCAGTAAAAAAAAATCTCACAAATGTAAGTGGAAGGATAAGTCTTCCTTTACAAATCCAGGGAAATCGATAGCGAACATCTGTAGCAAAGTTATGGAGTCCTTCGCTGGTCTGAGGAACCTCAGAATCAATCCCCCACATTTTAAGGGAGGGGGGGTGGAATTAAAATGGGGCATGGCAGAATGAGATTCTGTTCCAGTGCCAAGCCCATCGCACGGAGGGCACTCATCAAGGAACGTAACAGACACACACGCACGGCACAGCTTGAGAGGAGTTTACTTATTTATAGGAAATATGAATATATCATCGAAGTTTACGCGTCGCTTTCATGGACTGTCCTGGGACGGCCGACAGCAGTGGGGGGGATAAATGACTTCCAAACAAAACCTTAGGGCCCGATGTGGTATAATGACGGCCTAATCTCAGCATTCTCAGTATCCACTCGGAGCTCAATTTACATTTTGAGAAAACGCGGTTTTTAAAGCTCCGTAAGGTCAGCTGAAGTGCACAACATTCATCTCCTCATTAATTTAATGAGATGGGGGGGGGGGGGAGAAAATAAAAATAAAAACGAAAACAGCATAAGGCCGACATTAGCCAGAGGGCTGTGAATCCACCTACACAGCGATTTGTATCGGCAGAATGTATTCATATTCAGCATTACACTAAGCGTTACAGTGGGGGGGGGGGGGGGGATTTACAGACACCAAATTTGTTTTGCTCTGTACGGGTTGTGCCGATGGGATTATGTGTGCTTTGGAAATCACACCACACCTCTCATCAATGAGACATGGGGGGGCAGTGATGGGGAGGAAACCGCACACCGGCAGACCAGAGCCGCAAAGGGAGCCGTACGTCCCGGGGCAGGGATACCGGCCCCCCCCTCGGGGAGGCCGGACGGCCACACATTCTACGGGTCTTGATTTTTTATTTTGGTTTTTTTTTGTTTTTTAAAAAGATGGGGGGGGGCATAAGAGGGACCGTAATTCACATAGCAAACTTATCGTTGGCTAACTGTTTTCAGTTGGTGAGTGACAGGGGAAGGGGTCCTGAGCAGGCCAATCAGATTTCAGCTGCCGCTGAGGCCCCGCCCCTGTCTGTCAGACGTTCATCTACATCTCAGGACCTCCCTCTCTGTGGCGAGAACAGTGATTAATGTGCCATTAGGACGGCGGGGGCCCGTGGGCGGACTCCTTATGGTGTGACAGAATGCTGCCTTCGCCTCCACGCCCCAATTGTACAAACAGTATTCTTTCAGAAGGGATGACTGAGGAGGGGCAGGCGGATTGTGATTGGGGAATTCAGGGTGGTGGTGGGGGGGGGGGGGGCACTCAGGCCGTTGCAACAAACTCGACAGGCCGCATTTCGCCACATGGGTGGGGCTCATTAAGAGCAGCTAAATAATTGCAGCCCGTATCTGATAAAAAAAAAAAAAAAAGTTTCTGTTGGGCCACCTAAGAGGAAGGGGGGGCAGTTTTGTTTAAAATTTCACTGCTCCTTTTTCCCCTTTGTAAATGCCTATGAGCTACATAGCCTACGGTGGTAGAATAACGCGCCAATAAATTCATCAGTTCTCAACTGTTAAAATTAGCGGCAGGCCGCATTCGGAGAAGCACATGTTATTTTCCCTGTGCGGACTGCGGTTCAGGCTGTACCTTTTCTCCACACTTCCTCTTATTCAAAAGGCCGTCACTGAAACGAACACGATGCGCCCCATCTAAATACTCAGAGGCGAGGCCTTAACACAGGCTGCATTATTTACGGCAACAGGTGGATGGGAAGAAGCCCTGTTCCCTTTGGGAGGTTCACACACCGGGCCCTCGCTCACCGGCTGTAAATATTTCATTCGACAGACGGAGGAGGATGCCAGACAGAAGTGCAAGCCCTGACCGGTGAGGGATGGCGTGCTATTGACTTGCTTTAATAGATTCAAACTAAAGCCACAACCGGCGCCATCCCAATCCCGGCCAGATGACGTCAGCGATCGTTTGCTGGCCGCTGCTGATCCAGGGACAAACACAGCAAATTTCCAGACTGCGATAAAAAAAAAAAAAAAACCTACTTCAAACTTAGCATTTAGATAACAGGTCTGGGGACGCACACCGAGGATGAAACCTGAGCCATTCGAACAAATTAAGGGACTCGAACCAACAACCTTCAGGCCCGCAACCGCTTAAACCAAAATACTGTGTTGCTGTTCAGTTGCTGGACCGTTTCTTTGACTTTAACAGAAGGGACAGTCGAATCCTCACAGAAATCCAGACAACTCAAGTAATGTATTATGTTGCACACATGACTAAAAATGCATCCCATAGGACTCCTCAGCCAATCACTGCTCCAATTAGTAATCTAATTAGGGGATTGCAGCAAAAACCGCAATAGATAGCGGCCCTTTCTGGATTAGGCTGCCCACCCCGCCACAGCCCACATATAATTGTGTATCGTACCGAATAGAACATAAAGACGTCAATGAACACCTTTAAAATGTCCAATTTTAATCATTTTCATAAGTAGCAGCAGAACGGCTTTGTCATCATTTACTTTGAAAGTACAGAAACGTTCACAGGTCGATGGGAAGCGTCCTTTACTTGTATATACTACTGACATCGAAACCAAGTTTGCATACGACTGATGATACACTCCGTCCATTATTCGTTAATATTGTCACCTCTTAATGAATTTTCACACGATCGTGCCTGGTTTTTGTGCTCCGAGCATCCATTTGTACTTACATTCATCTGCGCAGCGTACCGTATTGCTTTTATCCGAAGCATCCACTTGAACGTACAACTGAGACCGGGATTCGAACCGGCGACCATCCGGTCACGGCCATAGGGTCACAATCCACTGAGCCATTACAGTACAGGGTCGCCAAAGTCACAAAAACAAACAAGTCTTCTTGAAAGAAATTCTTTTTGCAAGTGATGGGTTGTGAGCACAAGGCACGATTGACGGCTTGGAAAAAGAAAGGGAATGTACCACGTGATCACCGCAAGGCAGCAGTGCCCGTAACGTGCGTGACTCACGGCTCCTTTTCCATAACTCTCTTCTACTACTAACCTTTTAGTCAGCAAGTCCCACATTATGTAAGTCACATATTATGTAACCAGATGTATGCCCATGTATAAATATACATGTATATTTTCGGAAACGACTCTTTTCTATGTTGTACACAACATATTAAGCTTCATGTCACATGAGACCTTTATATTGAAGCCTTTTATCACAGATTTTTGAGGCATTTGGGGGGAGGGGGGGGGGGGGGACAGCTCAATGACTCACAGACGATGAGTAATTAAGTCTCAAAAATGTACAAAAGATTAAAGATGAGGAGCGAGAAAAATTAGCCAAAGGGCTGGGTGATGCAAGGAAAGCGTTTCCCAAAATAAAACTTTTAAAGGACACAGCCTCTTTTCAGGTCAGCAAGTCTGGCAGAGACAGGGAAACCAGACAGTGGAACGACCAAAGCTCAGCCTCACCTACAGTACAGTTTCCCTACTAATGATACCACCTTAAAAATACAGCTATACATGGTACTCTATGTGTTATTGTGCTTCACTACTGCGTAAACTGAACGCATGTGGCACATATAGTACCCTGACCTAAGGGAAAGAATGCTGTCTGGCATCTGCCACACACCTAGAATATGCAGAATCTGGAAGGTGAGGCCTTCTCCAACACCGCATCCTACTAGATCATGCCCACTAGGGTACATGCTGGCCCTAACCCAACACAATCGGTAAAGACTTTTTAAAGGCAATTTTTGAAAGAGGCTACATAGAGGATCTGCAGAAATCTGGCGGACGTGCGCCGAGGTCCTCACTCACCTTCCACCGGCTTGCTCTTCACGCCGTGGGGGATCCTGTTGACGCTCAGGATGTAGCCATCTTCGGTGACCACCTTATGCTCCTCTGCCGGGTAGCCCCAAAAAGATATGAGCTCACTCTGCGGGGGGGGTGGAGACAGGAAATGCTGCCATGATCCATCTGAAGACTGAGCAGAGCGACTCTGCTGGCAAAATGAGGATGGGGATCCGTTTTCCCGCCATCCAACCAGCACCGGCACACTGCCCAAGAGACCCAATCGTCCGAGGAAATACAGTGGCAGGTAGAAGTCGATCCCAGCCAATCAGGTTCAAGGTACATCCCAAGGGGCAGAAAAGCACAGATCTCAAGGGGCTTATCGTTAGGACATATCCTTTATCTATGTCCATGGCTTCAGCTGATTGTTATTTGTATATCTGCTCGTGGTCTAACGTTAAAGGCAATTATCAACACCAGCCACCTGAATCACAAGCAGGAATACAGCTAATGCCATAAACGCATACATCCAAAAACAACTAGCGTTGCATCTGCCAATGTACACCCACAAAATCATTAACAGCTTGCCGTTTCTAGAATCCAATTCCTTCAGAGCGTACAGTCGCGCCGCTCCGGTCCCAGATATGATATAAATTCTAATCAGAAACTTCAAAGGAAACGCGTGAGCTTGTTGGATCCAGGCATGCCATTGCAATCTATCCATGCATAATTAAAGGCGCTGCGATCTCACACTCCCCCACAGGTCTCCGCTGGTTCCTTTTACTCTCGGCCACTTAAGGATAAGCCCAGTGCCGGTTTCTCAGTCTCATCTGAATGGCCGAGGGAAGACTCGAATACATTAATGTTACACAACCTCACTGCGAGGATCTCAGTGGACCTGCATGGAGCAGAATTCACAGTTCGGAGACAGATAAGAAATCCTTGTATATATGCATGCAAATTAGAAGAGTGTTTTTTTTTTTTTCCTGTGGCATTGTTCAATCTATTATTTATCAGCAGAGTATTTGAGGTTTTTTGGGAGGAAGGAAAAATTAAACAGTAAGAGAAAACAATGCCAGATGGAGGTAGAGACAAGATCGCGATAAGAAATGGCCGAACAGCTCACGGGAACCTTGGAGCAGACCGACATTATCGTTCATGCCTCCCCCAAAAAAAAAAAAAAAAAAAAAAAAATCGCCATGTGAAAACATTCACACCCTTTGTACGCAAATGTGTTGGAATTAGAACAGTCAGATAATAAAATGAAAGAATAAAACATACTAACACTAGATAACATCTATAAAACCCATAACCCATTAAATAGTTACTTTGTAAAAAAAAAAAAAAATCAAACAATCCAATAAGCACGTTTAAAAATGCTTTCAAATTGAAACAGGCCCCACAAAATTCAAGTCATTTCCTTACTCGGTTAATTTCTTAACTTTCTTTTTCCAATAGTCATGCAGTTCATTTCCTCACCCTATGGTGTGTCATGGGATAGAGGACAAAGAGCGAGATGAGGGCCAGAAAAGCAGAACTGCCCACGCAGACTCATGTTCCAAACGGCGTTGCAATTACAAAACCCTACAGCAGAGGCCCAGGGTGGAGTAAGCAGGGAATTAAACAGGAATCACCTTTCAAAGATGGAGCCAATTTAAAAATGAAGGGCAACACAGATTCAGTAGTATACATCTATTGTAAACATCACCACCGTTCAATTTGATTTTGCAAGGCAGAGATTCAATGTCTGCCAATACTTGAAACGTTGCTGCTATGCAATTTGATTCAGTTATATATATACCAGAAATTGTCTGCACAAGAAATATTCCACCTTGTATTTTAACAAAAAATATGTGGATTGGTATCTCTTACTCTCTCAAAACATGGGAGCATATAGATGCACTGAACTATATAAAACATAGGGTCACTATAATGTAATGCTCTCTACTAAGGTGAGTCTCTAGACAGCTGTGTGTGACAGATTTCAGTTTTTTTTTTTTTTCCCCCCAAGGCAGCATTTTGGCATGTCGCTATGGTTTAATGATATGAATCAATATTTCTTAATCTAATATATATTGTGGCCTTAACAACTGATACATCAATTACAATCAATCAACGAATTGTTATACCTAAATCAACAGTGTCTCGTTCCTGCAGTCTGACTGACTACCAATTGCTAACCTAACTTACAATGTTCATGTTGACTTCTGGGTCCACTGTGTTTTTCCACGATGTCGGCTTACACTGGACTGCCCCTTGTATGAGAAGAGCCACAAATGGCAGTAACCAGGCCATCTCAGCTCTGCAAGGCATCAGAGACAACATTACTACGATTCCTGCAGCAGCACTTCCATTGCAAACAGGAGGAAATAAAAATCCACCTATCTATTTGTGCAAACGTGAACACAGAGCCTGATGTGAGGCCACAGAGTCTTGAGGCATTGCCTGGATGGTCAGAGATACCCTGGATACTACGATGTGCATTTTATTGACAATTTACATTTCACTGGCAAAGTAATATGCAGAAGCAACTATAAAAACTTACCTGTAATAAGCACATTAAACCAAAGGTAATACAGAAATGTAAACTAGTTAATGCAGCAATATGAATACGGTCAGCTATAATTATCAAAATTAAATTTTCAGCTAATTTGTTGATTGAAATAGCATGATCTACATAATCTCCGAAGGAAACTGAACAATTGCTTATATGATATAATTGATTACCTTCAGTCATAATACGCAGGGGTCATAGAAAAGTTCAACAGCTCATATTTAAAAAGCAATATACTGTACAAACATACGTTTACATATGTTAATTTAACGTTGCGATACACAACAGACTATTTATAAAAGACTACAAAACTAATAATTATTTCAGGTACTTCAAATTCAACCATCATCATACAAGTTACTAGCCATTCTGTCGGAATTCTATGGCAGTTATTTAAATTGATGTTTATTAATTAGCCATTAGTACAAAACGCTCGTTACTAGGGAGGCCAAAGTAAACATTCTGACTACACAGAAATAGCCTAGTAATTTTACGTAACATCTCGGGAGGAAAGAAGAGTCGGGTTCTGGTACCTTTGATGCAGAAGCGTAATTAAAATAAGCACATAAACATAAAAAACATAAAATAAACAAAATCGGAAGCAGTTTTTCGGTTTGACAACCACAGCCGCCTCCGTTTGCTGGTCCGACTTTCATTTATTGCCCAACCACAGGAACAAGCCGGGTGACGTGATGTGTCACGTGACGCGGATGGGGCCCCGCCCACCCGCCGGCGCGTGTCGCCGTGTGCTGGCCTTCTGTAACCTGGAGCAGCAGAGCGTCTGCGGGGTGATGTGCGTCTGTTAGAGAAGAATACAAAAAAAGCCAGATCGCTTGTTACTGTTTAGCCGTGCTGCGGAATACAAGTCGTAGAAACAATCACCATGTCAAGTATTCACTTGTCGTAGTCCAAAGTCTAATACTGAGCTTGACATTTTAAATACACAGTGTCAGAATAGAATGCAATTAAACAGTTACAATCAAATTAAAAGTAGCATTAAGATAAAAAAATCAGATAACCTGGTAATTTGATTCAACATATTGCTAGACTTCAGAGATTAAATTGACACTTGACAGCCACTGGTCTAATTTTTTTAAACACAGGAATGTTTTTTTGTTGGCCAACAATAAGAATACTGTTCTGTAAGAAAATTAGGTCAAAGTTCCTTTGGAGCCGGTTCGAAGCTGGCATTGTCTGTTACGGTTTTATTAATAATAAAACTTACATTGTTTCCAACTACAAATATGTCACGAGTGCTTATAGTCGGCGCAGGTCTCACGGGCAGTTTGTGTGCTTGTCTTTTGAGAAGAGAAATGCTAAGTAAAGTGCAAATTACTCTCTGGGAAAAATGTCACGGTGCAGGTCAGTTTAAGAGCTGGGTGGTTATATTATAGCTATGTGCTCCTCGTGATCATTAAGTAAGTTTCACAAGCTTTTTTTCTCAGATCTACCGTTTTACGTTGCAAAGATCTGTAAGAACTTGAGGGAAAATCATATTAAATTTACCTGAGTTGTGTCGTGTTCACTCGCACCTGATTAATAATGCCACACCTTATTGCAATTACTCTGATATTTTTGACAAAGAATTATTTAATGCTATAGTTATGATGATATGGTCTTACATAATTAGCCCTTGTGAGAATGTTACCTATATTTTCCCAATATTTGTAAGATAACCAATTGATTCAAATTTTTGTGTCGAATAATAACATCTGGTAGGTTTGAATTACAGGTTAGACTTGGTGCTTTTATGAAAGAAAAAAAACAGATAATTAACATATCCTCCATACCTTTAAATTATAAGCAACTATCAAATAAACGCATCTTTTATTAATTTATGCAGTTCGTTCATACACCGAAGGATTATACATTTCGCCTAGAGCCTGGCTCTGAAGGAGGTGATATTTTTATTACAGGAGGAAGGATGTGTACCAGTAGCAGCCCCGATGACCCCAACTGCACAGCTGATCTTGGTGCGCAGTACATAACAACCACGCCATATCACAGCGAAACACATGGAAGGTATTTAACTAAAGAATATATCTTACTTAAATCAAATGGTCAGGGACCATGGGAAATGTTCTGGCTCGTCGTAATTGGGATCTGTTTATATAAAACACAGTGTTGGGGAGGTTATACGCACAAATGTAATCCACTACAGACAGTTCGGGTCCAGAAAGCAGAAATCCGGACCAAGGTTTTGTTTCAACCAACCAGTTGTGTACTCTGTGACTCTTTATACTGTCTTTATACTCTTTATAATTGTCTGTAATGGATTACTTTTGCGTGTAACTTCCCTAGCACTGGATACGATATGTATCTGAATTAAAAAGTTCTTTTAAAAATATCCTAAGAAGTTAAAAGCTAGATTTTGTAATGGCTTGCAGTGCTTTGTCACTGGCTGTTTAGGTCATGTAGCCTCAAAGCATTTTATTTTGTGTTGCTGACAGAGGCACCGTGAAATTGTCTATTGCCGTGTGCCTCTTCAGAGCCCAGAATATGCTGCTGAGAATACCACTTTGGTCTATAAAGAGTGTCCAAACTTTTTACTTATATTTTATTAAGGTTTTTGGCAAGGAGCCAAAGGTATCTGACTCTAATCTTTCTGGACTGAGGGTAATTGTTCTATTACTTAATTATATGAACTATTTATACAAACAATTGTCTGTTTCCCCCAAAATACAGCCCTGAATATAGTTTTTTGCCCAATTACAGCATAGAATAGATGTAATTCCAGATGTACTGTATAGCATAAAAGTCATGCGTATCACTGTGATGGAGCTCATTAAATGGTTGGGGCTTGAGGTTGGCGTAAAAGCCTGCCTGTACACAGCCCTTCAGGAACTGAGTTTGACACCACTACCTTAAGCTGTCTTCAACTTCTGCTTCTGTATCACCACCATATTTCCTCAGTTTGACAATAACTAGAGTAATTTGGGGAATTAGATTCCCCCCCCCCCCCCCCCGAGAAGAACATATGCCTTCAACTTGCTGGAGTTTAGCATTTTACAAAGTAATGGTCGAAAGTAATTTCAGAGGCTGCGAAATGCTTTGTGCCCGCATTGTATTTGTATTGTAACTAAGGTCAGCATGGCTTGTATTAAACTGGAATCCCAAAGGTGGATCAGTGCTCTTTTTTTGTGCAAATGTGACCACATGTATCCCAGCTCCAGACTCTTTTTTTTTTTTTCCTGACTTTCTATTTTAGTTATAAATGATCTGTATAAAGTCTGAGTTTTAACAGAAAAAGCAAAAAAAAAAGGGAGGGGAACATTTCTATAGAAAGTTAGTTGCAAAATTCAGCCAATGTAATACAGTGGAAACGGGAAGATCAGGAAAAATGCATTATCACTTCCTATTATTAGATGCTATGGGCTAAAACGTTTTATCTGCCCAAAATGTGAACTTTGGAATATATTTGTTGGATGTAACATTTTGGAAGATGTTTTTCTGGAAGAAGCAAAGTTTTTCCATTTCAAAGTCAAGTTATACTGTAGATTTCATAAAAAGGAGGACAGTCTTACTACATTAACAACCTTATTAATCTTTTTTTTTTTTTTTTTTTTACTTAATGTGCAAAAATAACCTCTTAGAGATTAGGCATATAGCATGCACTCTATCTGATTTTCACTCATATGGTAACATTAATTTCCGCGTGCCGGAACCAGAATTTCGGTGTTGCGGAACATGTCCTATTTAATTTATGTTCCTCAGTTTGTGGGCAAAACATCAAATAGTTTTAATGACGGCGATGATGGTTATAGTATATTACCCCAGTTACCGCAGTATCTCCCAAGAATTTCCTTTTCATTTTTCTTTCTGTACTTCTCTGGGAATCGTGGGGTATCAAAGCAGTTTATCTCAGTCTTCATCTCCTCTCTAGCTGAACAAGGGGTCATGTGACATGTTAGCGTCGACGTCCTCGCATGAAGTTGGCCTTGGATTCCTTCATGTTGTTCATTTCATCCTCTTGGATTGGGAGATGTGTGTCTGTGTGTGTGTGTGTGTGTGTGTGTGTGTGTCTGTGTGTCTGTGTGTGTGTGTTTTCCCCATCCCTGGTCTTTAATATGAGATTAATTCAGATGGGTGTCTCTTGTCAGTAGTGTCATTTCTAGGGGATTAGCTGGACATTTTGCCCCCCCCCCCTCCATACATTATGTAATTTTACATATTGAAGCGCTGCTGTAAAGTCCTGGGCCCCCTGAATCTGTCAGGTTATCCATGCCCCTCCAACACCTCTGGTCATTTCATTTGTCTCCCCCCCCCCCCCCCCCCCCCTTTCCTTTTAACCCAAACCCAAACCCCCCCGTTCTCTGTGCCGCTCCCCCCCCGCCCCCAAACCCTGGGGGGAGGCCCCGGGGTGCAGGGGT
>JAODKE010000044.1:9900392-9911690 GCA_026779605.1 Mormyrus hasselquistii
TGTTCCCCGCCTTGTGCCCTGTGATTGGTCGGCGCCCCATCCCGGGTTGTTCCCCGCCTTGTGCCCTGTGATTGGTCGGCGCCCCATCCCGGGTTGTTCCCCGCCTTGTGCCCTGTGATTGGTCGGTGCCCCATCCCGGGTTGTTCCCTGCCTTGCGCCCATAGGTTACAAAAAAAACAGCAATACAGTCCTCAGCATTCCCAGTTTCTACTCTGTCATTTTGCATGTTGTTCACTGACGGTATGTTCGATGTAGGCATCTCTTTAATGTTGAGATGAGGAAGTGATTATCAAGCTCGCTAGTATGAGTAATTCTGTAAACATTTACTGTAGCGGGGGCGGTGTGTAGACTCTGGACCTGATAATGTGATGCGGGTGGGGGGGGTCATTATCAGCACTTTGAAACTGCTTCCTCGCTCTGGGATTAAGAGTGCGCTTCTCCAATTGGCCGGTTTCTGAGAAAGAGGCCTCGACGGTGAATCTCTGCCCAGAGATTGCAATAAACCATTGCAGGTCATTGATTGGGGGGGGGCTTATTGTCAGGAATATAATGTGAGAGCAGCACTTGCCCTGTGTGTACAGGGGTATCTATGGGACTTTGTCTGTACTCTGTCATGCACTCACAAAATATCCCCCCTCGGGCTGTAAATATATAACCACTTCGGACATTACACCATAAAGGTGGAGTTTCCGGTGAAAGTCACGCATACTAATATTTGATTGGTAAAGTGACCTTACAGACATGCCAGCTGTCCAATCAGATGCTAGAGCTCCAGTGGGGTGGGTTTTTCATTTTTTTTTCCTGTAGTCTGGAGGGAGCTGATGAAACCAGGGCTAAAACTGCAGAGAGGTGGGCGGGTCGCAACTACAGGACCAGCCTATGGGTGGACGAGGTGCGCTGAAAACCTGATGCGTGAAATATGATTTCTAATGAATGTAGTTTGCGTTATACATCTGAGAACCGCATCGGTGCAATTAAGTGCCTTTATTCTCGGTTCTTAACAGTCGCTGGCAGTGCACGCACTTTCCATAACCACTTATTCATAGGGTCAGAGCCTGTCAAACGATACATCACAGGGAACGCACCAAGGTGCTAAATTTAGAGACTCTGATCCCACAAAAGTACACTCCAGATTGTGAGGGTTACACTTACTAACATGATGCACCAGGGGTGGGAATCGAACCCGCACCCCGGGGGTGTGAGGCCACATTGCCGCCTAGGAGTGGGCATTTTATAGGTTTAAGCAGATATTACTGGATTTACTGCTCAAGAAATATCAAGATTTTGGACTGAATTATTCTGCAGTGGGTTGAGACCCCATTTTGGGGTTGTTCCCTGCCTTGTGGTTTCCCATAGTATCTGGGAAAATTTCTGGACCCTCATTGTTTATCATATCTGTCCGTCATTCGTCAGGGGCGATTTCTGCCCGCCTCTTTGGTGCAGGTTTGCAGCTCATGTATCAAACTCCGAATGTGTCGTATGTGAGGGATCTGGCTCTCACGGGAGTATGTGGGTCTATGCGAAGGCTCACATGTCAGAAACACGGATCGGCACAGCATCCTCGTTATAAGAACCAATCAAAACATCCCGTTGATGGCCAGCCAATGTGCTGTCATTTCTCAGGTCAGCCAACCTTGGCCTTTGGTTGCGTGTGGCTGAGGCACGTCATGTCCCCTCTGTTCTTTTGACTTTGTGGGACATTTTTTCAGTCCCCACAAGGGGAAACTCAATTTTATAAAAAAACAAAATCTGTGACTGCAATCAAAAAACTAAAAATGACAAAAGTTTTGTTTTTTGTTTGGTTACTTACGGTTAAGGTTAGGGCTGGGTAGGGGTTAAGGTTGTCATTGTTGGGATTAGGGTTTTTCCCATAGAAAGGAAATGAGAGTCCCCACAAAGATGCTGTCACACGAAAACTGCGCTTTGAGGCTCCTCTATCCCCATCTGACCCCGGGTGTGTGACCTCGGAGGTTGCGGTCAGAGAGCGAGCCGGCAGCACGCAGCAGACGGTCAGCCAAGGCTGTAGATGCACTAAAGCTGAAAAAGTCAATCAAATGCGTGTTTGATTCCTAAAAACACCAGTAGATATAACATCTGTGTTCTATGTGCAGCTAACAGCCATGCCATTTAATGGGTAGGTGAGGGTTGCGAGTTCTGCCCGTGTGTGTGAGTTTGTTCTTCTCGTGTTTCCTCTCATAGTCATAGAGTCTGGACATTGGTTACATCCCTTAAATCTGTTTGGGGGGGGGGGGGTCCCTGAGGACCAGGGTGAGAACCTCTGATCTAAACACATGCAATCTGGTGAACTGGTGTCGCTGAATTGCTCCGTGTGCCCTGAGATGGACTTACACCCCATCCAGGCTGCTCCCCTGCCTCCACCCTGTGCTTTTCCTGGGATGGTCTTGCCAAAAGATGCTCTCACCCCTTTCGTAGTATATATTTTTAGAACAAATGTTGAGAACCTTTCTCAGGGGTCCAAAGGAAGTACCCCCGCCTTGATCTTGGAACTGGGCCGAGTCCAGGTCACCTGAAACCAAACCGTATGCGTTTGAAAATGCCGCTGATGCCTGGCACTTTCGCTGAGTGCTGCGTTTTGGTTCCCAAACAGGCTAAGGGGTGTAGAATCCTGCAGGTTCTGGACATGTAAATTCACATAGCAGAGCACCTCATCCCCATTAAACTCTCTTTATTCCAGAACAGGGCCGTTATATCAGCCCTGAAGGACAGTATTTAGCCAAAAATGCACTTAATACAAGAATAAATCCACAAACAGCAAGGGAAATAAAAGTGTGAAAAATGACATCACTCTTTTGTACTTTCATCATTAGGACAGTGTTTCACATGGAGCGAGAGGGTCTGTTTTCAGAGAGCAGCGCAGTTTAAACACTTAAAACCCATTTAAACACTTCAAACATGCATTTCTGTCTCTCTTCTTTCCTGGTGGGTTTTTTTAACTTCCTTTTTTTTACGACTTGGGAGAACAAGAGTGTCTTTTTTCCAGTGTCCCTATGGCATCTGGATCTGCCCCCTCACTGATCATGAGTGTTCGGCCGTGATCTTTGGCCAGCCTAAGTCAGGTCTCTGTGGTGACCCACGGCCCTGTTCGGCCCCGGGGTCTGTGTCTCCAGTCCCCATGGTGCGTGGTGAGAAGCCTTTGGCTTGTACCTGGCACTCTCTAAAAGAGAGTCCGTTGTCCCGCAATTCCACTGATGATTAGCATAGCTAAGGGCACATAACCGAAAGCTACTGGTTGGTAAAGTGCCACACTCTACTCTAGTTCAATTTCCTGCTATATAAATGTCACAAATAACTTACTCCAACATGATTGGTTCTTCCAGCACCAGCACTCAGTTCTGACCAATTGCAGACTTCTAGTGTTACTGGATGTGCCTGTTTATGCAGCTTGCAGGTCAGAATAGAGGATACCGTGTGTACCTAAAGGAAACATACTTAAGCCACATAGGCATACATGTGGGCGGCACGTGAAAGCCGTGAGCCATGCAAGCTTACGTAAAACCGGCTGCTGCTGAGTAAACGAAGCAGTTGTGCAGGAGAATGCTTGAGCGCGTCACTGCCTTCCTGTCAGCAGGCCGGCAGATGCCTGGGCGGGGGGGTGTAGCCTCTCCGCTTGCTGTTAGGCGCTCCTGAGGGGCTCTTGTGGCTATGGGAAAGGCCGGGGGGGGTCACGCAGATATCGTCATACGTCCTCCGCCACGCCCACCGCCCAGCCTAATTTCAGCCAGGCTTCGCGTGCATATTTTTCCTACATGCCTACAAGCATTTATCTAGGAACATCTGCCTCCTTGGGAGGCTGTCCGTGTCCTGTAGAGGGCGCCCCTGAGTTCAGTCTCAACGGAACAGCCAACCACACGCTTCATGAAGGCCCACCAGGCCTGGATTGGCCATCTGGCATACCTAGCAATTTCCCGATGGGCCAATGGGTTTGCGGACTGGCAAAATTTATCGTGAGGGACCCAAAAGTCCAGGACCAATTTTTAATCCCAGTCCAGCCCTGGGTCCCGCCTCCACGGTCGGTTCACATGACCGCCAGTCTGGCCCAGGTGAGGGCTGTAATAACAAGGCTTTTGGGCCCAGGGACACTCGGCCTCGTTGCCGTCTTTCGGAAGAGTGGAGACGTGTTAGGTTTCGAAAAGAAGGACAAGAAAAACAGGACTCCCATTCAACTGGAAATCTCATTAGGGACGAAACAACTCAGGAATAACAATGTGGTATTTGGTCTCGAAAATCGGAGACAGGAATCAAAGTGTGCTGCGTCTCCCTCCATATGGTATACTTTCTTGTCATGGCGACGTGTTCTAGGTTTGATTTAAAGTCCCCCGAGGATGTTAAGACTATAACAATCTCTCCTTTTAAAACAGCCCTAATGCCTGGTAAGTAATTATTCTTGCTCGAAACTATATACTCAGACTTCTCTCCTCTCATGAAATGAGGTGAATCGTATGGTGGAAAAAAAAAAGAAAGTGAGCCACATTCTGTGCAGACCATTTTCTTTTTTTCCCCTCTCTTTACTTTTTCAACATCTTGTAAATTGAAAATAAAAGTCGTGTGCCTGCGAGGAAGGCCTCGGAGGAGGAAGGCAGGCTAATTTCCCGGATGAGGCCCCTGGAAGCGGCATTCATGATCGGGGGGGGGGGACAGACACGGGACGCACTTCATTCAACCCCTGCTTCAGGAGAGGCTCATGGGAAAACAAGCAAAGCCTCCCCAGTATCAGTTATGCAGATGTCCTTTAAGTTCTGACGACTGTTCACTCTAGGCCCCCCCCTCAATTTTACCGTCTCCAGAGCCTGACGACACCTGGAGTCTTTGATTTTTTTTCCCCCATTTCTAACGCCATTGAATCGCTGTACATCGCTGTGGTTTCACAGAGGTACATGGATCAGTCGGCCCAGGGAGACAGAGTCTGAGTCAGTGCCAGTCTTGGAGTCAGTGATCCCCTGGGAGTCCCAGTCAGGTACCACCGTGACAAGGCTGGAGCCGCAATCCGGCCCTCAGGTCCCTGGACCTTGTTCTCTCTCATTTGTAAACCGATCAGAGGAATGTTTGTGTGCGTGTTTACTTGCGTGTGTGCGGGGGGGGCAGCGGGTGTTTTGGGAGGGCCGGGCAGTAAATGTTCTTCCGAATGGAGAGGAGACGCTCACCCCATTCCCTGGCGTGATTCAGCTTAATCCGTTTATTAATTTGGTTACTACGCCAGAGGACGGGTTTATCCATATAAAGGCATGCTGTCCCAAGGAGCTGGATTATCTGTGGTATGCCGTAACATAACAGAGAGCGGAAAACTGCAATAAATGGCAATTTGGAGAGCGTAGCATTCACGTACTGAGGAGACTTTATTTCATATAATTACTGTCCAAAATGGTCCCCCAGTTTAAACGGTGCATAACGTACAGCCTGAGACCTGCAAGTATATTGCATTTAAATTGCTGCCGGATAAAAATATTCCATACTTTTTCACCGTCTTAAAATCTTGTCTTAGGTGGAAATGAAGTGTGTGGCTGAGTCTAGTCTACTGTACTAAACACATTTTCAGCTGAGTCCCTGGTGCTGGTTGTCCCGGTCTGAGGAAGCAGCCATCTTCTGTGTTACAATGCAGCTCCTGTTACAGAAACTGGCGAGGGCGACAAGAACTATACAAAAATAGTATGGAATTCATGTCAAGTCAATAGCGCTGGAGTCGAGAAGGATGAGTCAATAGGGGGCGCTGTTATGATTGTGACCTGAATTATGGGAGACTCCAGCCATGAGCCCGGCGACGTTCTGCAGGGGCGACAGACGCTTGTCGTCGTCGACCCGAAACGAACCCAGACTCAAAAGAAATCACTGAGCATGAGTTCAGATGAGAGGTTTAGTACCTTCACCATGAACAAGAACCATCACTAATACAGCGTCAAGGTCTTTCCACAAATACATTCAGATCCATATATGATTATTATGTTATAAATGAATATGTTGCATATTAATAGTTTAGCAAATGATTGTCCCTTTGAGCCAATAAATTTAAGTTGTGAACATCAGCAATATCTTCTAATATTTGTGTATTCTGTGGTGCCTGTTTTGAAAGGCTAATTATTTATTAAAATGTGTATGCATGCATCCAGTGCTTGAAATGGGAATATTAGTGCCAGTGCTCCTCTTATTCACGATGCTGCGTTTATCAGCTGGTATCAACAAATCATAGATTCATATTCAGATAATACATGTACAATTCCGATTACCACCTCCAGTGCGTATTAAAATGGGATCTCAGCAAGATGTTTACTTAGTGAAAGAGTGGAGTAAAGAGTATGAAACTGGTTGTTCTCTCATCGACTGGTCAGTGATCATCTTCTTCTTCTTCCAACGCAAGCAGCTAATCATAGGATTCAAAGCGACTAATCAAAGAAGTGGAGAAATCAGCCACTGTTTCCACCTCCAAAGTATCAAAATTCAACCTGTTGAACGAGCAAGTGTTGGGGAGAAGGCACATGCAGAGAGGGTCCAGCGAATGAGTGCTGTGCAGACACAAGTGCATAGAGAGGGTCCACGGAGCAGGTTTTGTGCAGACGCGAGGGTGTAGAGAGGGTCGAGCAAGCAAATGTTGTGCAGACATGAGTGCATGCGTGGTTTTTATGTGTGGGTTTTGAGACTAATTAAACGTCATATGTGTGGGCCACCATTCGTCAGAGTGTGAAAGCTTATATTTCACTGCTCACAAGACGAGTGAAAGCAGAACCCAGCTCTGGCCGGCCCAAGTTTCCCTGGTGGTGAATTTTCACCTCCCTTCTCCTCTGGTCGACCGTGTCGCTGGAAAAGGGGCCGCTACTGCTGAGCTGTTTGAAAAGCCGGACACAGACACGGCCTCGGATGTGATCGATACTCCGGATCACGAGGCTTTTAGTTGGGTTTTTTTTTGTTGGAAAGTCTGTTTTAAGAAGAACACAGCTCATCACAGTTAATCGGAAAGGAGTCCACTTTACTCTCACCAGCTATGGAAATTTGCCTTCATATTTATTTCCAGATAGTGTTTTCGGTGTAAAAAAGATCACATCTGTCACCCTGTATCTTGATAGTCCACATTTTACCAGGAGCTGGAAGAGAGCAAAAATGTGGACTGTCTGGGGTTCAATGGCACCATTTCCATTGTGAAATTCTGATCTCTAATCTGTAGTGTTCCATCATAATCGCTTTTAAAAACAGCATCATAATTACTAATGTAATAACCTTTTCATCGGTGGCCTGAATTTAAAATCTGTCACCTGGAGCCCACGCGTCCGTGAGATTCCATTCCTTGCCAGCAGAGAAGCAGCTGGAAATCATGTTACGACTCCGGTGTTTCCGTGTGCAGAGATCATGCGTGGATGTCGAGCCCGTGAGCATCTACAAAAGCAGAAAAGTGTACTGAATGCACACGCACATACTCATGCACACATACAGAGAGACAGGGAGACAGACAGGAAGAGACAGCAGGCAGAGAGACAGACAAGCAGACAGAGATCAGACAGAGACAGACAAAAAAGACAGAGAGACAGACAGCAGACAAAGAGTCAGACAGACAGAATGAAAGACAGACATAGACAGACAGGGAGACAGCAGGCAGAGAGACAGATGGAGACATAACAGACAGAGAGGCAGATAGGGAGACAGGCAGATAGACAGAGACAGAATGAAACAGAGAAACAGATAGAGAAACAGACAGCAGACAGAGAGTCAGACAGACGGGCAGACAGGATGAGAGACAGTGAGACAAACAGAGATACAGACAGAGAAACAGACAGCAGACAGAAAGTCAGACAGACGGGCAGACAGGATAAGAGACAGAGAGACAAACAGAGATACAGACAGGCAGACAGTGCCGTTTGTGCCACAACGTCAGAATCGTGAGAGGATTGTTTGCTTTGCTGTTTATTGCATTTGCTAAATTGACTTTGTGTCCAATTTGATTAGGAACGCCTGGGTTACCCCGGGGTTACAGCATACATTACAGAGCCTAAAGACAGCAGCGCTGATGGATGGTGAGTCTCCGGCCCCGCTACTAATAACCAGAGGCTGTCAGCCCCCGAAATGCCGGATGAGTGACTGAGTCACTGAGTGAGTGCGTGGCGCCTGGCGATGACATATGACATATTAGGCTTCCCCCCCAGACTGCTTATTATTTGGAGTGGAGATACACACCATGTCCTTACTGCTGTGTGTGTGAGAGAGAGTGTGTACTTTATATCTATAGTATTCCACAGCCTATGTGGATGCATTGTTTTTTTTATTATCGCAGAGCAGGCCCCTGACATATTTCCATGAAGGATTTCAGGTTTCAGGTGGTCAGTGGCAGTCGGTTAAATTGTTTCGGTATCCCTCATTTCCCCCGGACGCCTCCCCAGCGCTAGCTGCACTCGCGGTGAACTTTGAGTTCCACATCTGGTGGAAGGAAACGGCTGGTATTCCCGGCTGAGTGCCGATAGCTCACTTTTGCCCTGCCATGCTCGGAGGGGCGACCCCCGTCCCCACCTTGCCCCCTTCTACCGGCGCGTCACGGGGGGAGGGGCCCGTTGCTGATGAGGTTTTATCGGGACGTACCCACGTGACACCTGGAAGAGCAGAGATTGTGACTCAGTGCATGAACCCCCTCGCTCCACAGAACAAGCTCGCATGGACACGCTCGCATGGACGCCCTCGCATGGACGCCCTCGCATGGACGCGCTCGCATGGACGCGCTTGTAGGCCTACGGGGACGTTGCATTTGCTCCCATTTCAATGCGGCACGTGATCTCCTAACTGGAATCAATGCTGCTTCTGGCAATTTAACTCTATTTAAATGGAAAAAAAAAAAACTTAATAGGGATGTCCCAACAAGGTCCATTTTTCATGGTTTACTATTCTGTTGGGCACATTTTCACTAAGAATGTCAATAAAAATTGAAGAAAATGCCCACTGCGCACTCGCTTATACATGCAACCACACACGCATACAGTTAACCATCCTCCTGATACACATCTGGAATAAAGAGATTTCTGTTCCCCTTTTTGGCTGTTGCAGTACGGTTTGGGTAACAATGACTTTAAAAAAAACAAAAAAGTAAAAAAGGGATGTAGATGCCTTGTTAACTGTCACGGTAAGTTAACTGTCATTTCCAAACCGATTAGCCATTGGCCATCCCTGCAGAGAAGAGTCAGTCTAACCTGGAGGATTATGGAGTAAATAACGGCTAATGAAGGACCCCACACTTTCGTGAACATGTAGCCTCTAATCATGGGTGACGTGAATTGGCACAGAGAGCTTGCATGCAAACAAACTGAAGGCTATTCTGACTCACATCTCAACATTAATGGTTACTGAATGTCAAGAGTCACATATGTGAGCTGGCGTCACTGTGCTTAGGGGTGCATCTGCTTCCTTTCGTGATAGATATTACAAACGTGAAAGAGGTGAAGCTAGCTGACTGCTATCTAACCACTATCACACAGCTAGCTAACTATAATCTGACCTCTAGCTAATTGTTCACCAAGTGCTGTATGCTAGCTAACTGCTTGCTAACCGCTAGGACACTGCTGGCTAACTGCCCGCTAACCACAATCTAACCTCTAGCTAACTGTTGAACAACTGCTACACGCTAGCTAACTACTCGCTAACTGCTCGCTAACTGCCTGCTAACTGCTAGCTAACTGCTAGCTGAGTTACAAATTCACACCACAGTGTTCCGGGAGGCGGCATACATTGTGTGCCTAAATTAGATACGTTTATTAGTGATAAATACAGGCTTTCAAAAGATGCGCAGCTGGACTGTTTGAAAGATCTCAATCCCCTCAGACTCACACAGGCCTGCGGGTAGCTATCATGACCTCCATCCTATCTGGGAAAGCCAAGCAAAACAAGGCAAGTTCCTGTCCACGGTGGCCAACTGCTGTTGGTTGTGCATGCTTTCGATTATCTGTAGCGGGACGCGCAGCCTGGGACACGCGCGCCCTTCCTGGCTGTACCCGGGCGCATCATCCTGGTGGCGGGGGGTCATCGGTGATCGCGCCTCAGTAATTGCTTCCATCTGTCAGTACACCCCCCACCCAGCCCACCGGAGGCCCCCAGGAGCATTGGGACGTGGAACAAAAGTGCAGTGTTGGACCCACACCTCACGGCAAACAGGGCAGCACCAGGCCACACCATGAGGCAGCCTTCCAGTAACGGGAAGGAGAAGCTCTTCCGTTCACCAAGCGGCCGCCAAAGCAAATGGAGGAATAGGACCCTCTGAATACATTGTCTGGGAGTCACATGACCCTGCATGTCACGGGGTGGGGGAGAGACAGAGTAAGCTTCGCCTGTCTCGGGCAAACTTTAGAGAAGTTTTTGTTCCCGATCTGCATATCATGCATAAATCCCCTACCACCCTGCACGGTTAAGGAAAACCCACAGATGTGTGATGTCTTTCCAAATGCAGAAGTAACATTACATAAAATTTAAAGAAGTGCGACTATCGCAGTGACCATTTTCCCCAAGATCCAGTAAAACACAGCATGATACCTGGGGAAGTGTGACGGTGAGATACGACTGGGTACATCCGTCAGTCAACCTGTCGTTACTCTCACAGGAAATAGGATAGACAGGAGTCAACCCAGTGTTCAGTCTCTCTTACTGGATCAATGAGAAGTGTTAAATTATGCGGTAACCATGTAAGTACGGTTACCAGCAAAACTCATGAAATAGAGGAGAATTCAGTGACAGCTTCAAATGCCAACTCAGTGAAGTATGTTATGGAGACATATCTGAAAATTTTTCCTATTACTAATTTTACCTATTAATTTATATTTGAGGCTTACTGTTCTTGCAAACTGCTTAGGGCCTGGATGATGAGAGATCACAGTGAGGAAGATCCAACACATGGTACCACCCAGGTCAGCTAATGGATCACAGAATCACCCGTAACATTAACAGGCCAGACAAGCAATGTGTGACAACTGTAGCTACATTGAATCGTTTTTGTTTTTTTTATTAAATCTGCTTGGTTGAAACAGGCCATTGCAAACTGTTTTATGCTGGAACAGGCAGCACAATTATCCCACTGTTACTTCCCTAGACAAATAAACAATGAGAATTAATATCCACTGCCCAAAAGCCAAAGAACCTCTTTTTTAGGCGGGTGTGCTGGCTTTATGAAAATAGACTTTTCCACAAGCTGTCAAAGGCAGGTTTCTGCATCTCTGATAACTCGCAGAGCCAGATTCTTTTTTTTCTTTTCTCGCTCTCTCCCCGCTCTTGTTTAATTTCCACTTCCTGCTTTATTCTTGGCTTAATCCAAACGCAAGACAGCTG
>JAODKE010000044.1:9942006-9992145 GCA_026779605.1 Mormyrus hasselquistii
CACGTTTATTTATAAAGCACTTTAAAAACAACAATAACAGCTGACCAAAGTGCTGGACAAGCAAGGAAATACGACTTGATAGACAAACGAAGAGGGCAACACAAAGAGAACATGAAACAAAATACAAATTACAGGTAACTAAATAACACATTCATGCTGTATTGAATGCCAAGGCATAAAAATGGATTTTAAGATGAGATTTAAAAACAGCCAAAGAAGGAGCTGAGGGTATGTGCAGTGGCAGCTCATTCCAGAGCTTAGGTGCCATCACTGCAAAGGCCCAATCATCTCAGCTTTTTAGCCTAGAGGGAGGATTGACTAGGCGGAGTTGGTCAGCTGACCTAAGAGCCCTGGATGGTTTATGAACGTTTAAAAGACCTGATATGTAGGAGGGAGCCAGACCATGTAACGATTTAAAAACGAATAAAAGAATTTTGAGATGAATCCTATAATGGACAGGGAGCCAATGAAGGGCTGCGAGCACAGGTGTAATATGCTCACGCCTTCGCGTTCTGGTTAGAAGGCGGGCTGCAGCGTTCTGGACTAATTAATACGGATATGGAGTAGCAACTAATGCTCGCTACAGGGCATTGAAGTAGTCAAGGGTTAGGCGGGATGAAACAAAGGCATGTATAACCCTCCCAAATTTTTTGAATGATAGGAAGGGTTTTACCTTGGATAAAAGCCTTAATTGGAAAAAGCTAGACTTAACTGTGTTGATTTTTTTTCTCAATTTTAAAATTAGAGTCAAAAATTATGCTAAGGTTTTTGGCTGTGTCTTTGACATAAGGTTCTAGGGGACCTAGGTCTACATATGCATCACAGGCAGCACTGGGGCGAAAGATTAGAACCTCGGTTTTGTGTTTATTAAAGTTTAAAAAATTTAAAGCCATCCAGGCTTTGATGTCCTCTAGACAATCAAGTAAACGTTTAAAAGATTGGGAGTCATTACAGATTAATGGCATGTAAATTTGCGTATCATCTGCATAGCAATGAAAAGATTTTATTTTCTAAGAATAGATCCCAAGGGAAGCATGTAAAGGGAAAAAGAGTATAGGCCCCAGAATGGACCCTTGAGGAACACCACAGGGTACAGGTGCAGAAGGAGATACCGATCAATTCAGGCATTCATTTTGCAAAGGGAGGCAACAGGTCACCCCTGGCCTGTCATCAGTCGGACAAACATCCCAGAGGCTACAGGCAGAAGGCAGAGAACAACCCAAGATGAACTCCTCCCCATCGTAGGGCACATTCACACACCTATTGGTGTCAACCTGCCAGTGACCCACACCGCTAATATTAAGAAGCAATGATGGCCGACCCGCTTTTTTGACTAATATGCTTAAATTTTAACTGACCTGCCCGCAAATTACCTGAATATCATTAAAACATTTTTTTTTTTTTAAATAAAGCACGATAATGAAATTTGAGTGTGCCCCCCCCTTTTAGAACAAGTGCTGAAAATAATCAAAAATCATGAATTTCGGTATTGTAAGAATAGTAGTGTAATGTCTGTTTTGTTTTTCCTGTAATATGTGCGCTTACATTTGCATTTGTGGTGATTGGCCTCGTTTGCTGGATAGTTTTCTGTCGTCCTCTGTACCTTCCGAACAAAAACGCACTCAGTTCTGTAAATGAAATTAATTACCAGCGTCCCAGTTTAGCATAATTCCTTCTGCGGTTGTAAAAAGCTGAGAGCGAGAGAGTGGTGCTTGTTCAGTTTTGGCCCGTTTTTGAATGTCTTAGATCAGGTGGAGTGACATCGCTGGCCTGGATGATGTCATCACCGAGCTGAAGGACACCGTCATTCTTCCCATCCAGAAACGGCACCTGTTCGAGAACTCGCGGCTGCTTCAGCCTCCCAAAGGTGTGGCCAGCGCAGTCCCCTATTTAATGATTTTGCCCTTCTCAAGATGGCTGCCTCTTAGAGCTGAGTGACAAGTTGGGTTTAAGTCAGCAATACAGCTTTCAAGTCAAAAGGCCAATTAAGTTGCTTCTCTGACCCTGAAGCCTATCTAAACTGCCTTTCCCAGGTGTACTCTTGTATGGGCCTCCAGGCTGTGGCAAAACTCTGATTGCCAAAGCCACGGCGAGGGAAGCTGGCTTCCGCTTCATCAATCTTCAACCCTCCACCCTGACTGACAAGTGGTACGGAGAGTCCCAGAAGCTAGCTGCGGCCGTCTTCTCGTTGGCGATGAAGCTGCAGCCCTCCATCATATTCATCGATGAGATCGGTGAGCCCCGTTCGGCTGCGGCCCTCTCCGCTTGCCATCGAAGGTCTTCTGACGCTCCCGCTTCCTCTCACGTGTCTCAGATTCCTTCCTGAGGAGCCGTTCCAGCTCGGATCATGAGGCTACGGCTATGATGAAGGCCCAGTTCATGAGCTTGTGGGACGGCCTGGACACAGACTTCAACTGCCAGGTGATTCTCTCATTTAGTCACAAGAGCGACCTTGAAGTGGTGACTATTAGGGTTTAGGCGATTGATCTTCCCAATGCTATCAAGAATATATAGATTCGAAAAAGCCTAGGGACTTGTTTATAGCACCATTTAAAATACCATAATGCAGCCAAGACACTTTTGAAAATGGTCATTAAATCCTGAACTAAACTTTATGTTTAATATTAAAGTTGTGTTGGATGCTTCCTTTTTAAGGCGGTTGAATATATTTGTCATATTACCTCTGCAAGTGTGGAATGTAGCCAACAAAGTTTACAGATAACTTAGCTTTGTGAAATATCTGACTGCATAGCCAAACCACTGCCACACTACTGACATTGAACTTTTTTCCTACCTGCTCCTCATCTGCCATGCGATTGGCTTGCAGTGAATTAATTTTCAAATGCATCACGCGTGAGAGACCCTGTGATAGACACCTCATATAATTTGGCCAATCGGCATGCCATCCATTAGGAAGTCAGTCCGTTGGTTTGTGAACGTAGCATGGATCCACGTCATTACTGGTCGTCGAAGTTTTATATGAAGTTTGGAAACATTAGTAGAAGGACAAATATTCAAGGGAAATTGAAAAAGGTCTAAGATTTGCCTGTAAAGCAGGTTGTGGGCGTCTTCAATTTCGATCACTTATTAAAAATGTATATCTTTGATGCTTTGGGTGATGGATGGAGAGGCCAGATCTGAAGATGATTTCTATCCACTTTCTGCTCTGCACAGGTTATCATCATGGGAGCCACCAACCGCCCACAGGACCTCGACTCCGCTATTCTGAGGAGGATGCCCACGCGGTTTCACATCAACCAACCGGTGAGCACATTGCACTCAACTAACCCGTGATAACTAATGTGTTGATCTAGGACATTATGCTGGTAGGGTTCAACTAAGATTATTTTATTGAATTTTGGACTCAGTGTAAACTGTAACTCATTTGGTCGATTTGTGGCTCTCTCTGTTTGGACTCTGATCAGAAGGTCACTGGTTTAAATCTCATAGCCGTATGATGCCACCATTGAGAGAGACCTTTTACCCCGAATTGCTTCATTCACTGGTAGAGCCAGTTCTCTAATCCTGACTTGTACAATGTTTTGGACAGAAGCGTCTAATAAAGAAGTAAATGCAAAATGTACATTTCATGTGATTTCATGTGTTTTGTGCATAGACTCTTACACCCTGAGTGTTTTGTTTTTCTTGCAGAACCAAAGGCAAAGGGTAGAAATTTTGAGACTCATTTTGGAAAATGAAAATGTAAGTCGTCTGTCTCCACTTAAGCATGTGTCTCTGCTGACTTGGTCGAAGAGATGACACATGCCATTTTCACTGATTATTATTAATATTAATTATAATAATACATTTTATATACAAAATTTACAAGATCTCAAAGACGCTGAGGGGAATGGCCTTACAAATGAAGATTAGCTAGGGTTTTTTTCTGTTGGTGTCAAAATACTTCAGCCAGGTGTTGATAGTGTCCTTTCGGTTTGAATTGGCCACATTGTAAATAATGCAAAGAATTTATGCCGAGGTGTGTCACATGGAACATGCTCTTTGTTCTGTGACGTCCGTTCCACATGGTGATTTTCTGTAGGTCGAGGATCTTGTTGACCTGGTTGAGGTATCCAAGGAGACAGATGGGTTCTCCGGAAGTGACCTCCGTGAGATGTGCCGGGACGCCGCGCTGACCTGCGTGCGGGATTTCGTCCACAATAATGAGGAAAACCGGTACTGTTTCACTCCTTCCTCTAGACAAAAATAAACATGCTACAGTTTCAAGTCTGAAAGTAAAAAAGGCTCCAAAATCCCAGTCCAAAGTCCCAGTCCTATGCTGTATCTTCCCTTGTAACCAACATACCTCTTTCCCATCTTGCTTTTTCAGCTGATCTTTCTGGATCTGTTAAACTAGCCCTCTGGAGTCTTGGGGTGGGAAACACACTTTCACTGACTGGGGCATGATGACACACTTCAAAGTCATGTCACTATTTCTGGCTCCTTTCATTGAATATGTAGCAACTGTGTATGAATGAGCCATTGTCACCTGGCCACGTCCCCCCCCCCCCCCTCCTTTTATGGCGCTGATGGGGATGTATCTGAATCACGTTTCACCGCTGTGCTGTTTGTCAAATTACCATGCGAACGTGATTTGAATATGCGCTAATGCGGCTGTTTAGAATGTGAATAGCGATCTTCGGGTGACGGCGACATTACACGCCCCGATGCAGGTAAAGCAAAGTAAGGTGACATGGTTTACTTTTTTGCAGATTTTAACCTAATTTTAAAAACTTTAATACATCCGACAATGGACGCTTTGGAAAGAAGACAGATTACGGATTTAGCCAGTGTTTTTTTTCATGATTCTACATTTCAGTGAGATATAAACTGAAATAGACGTGAAAAGTACGCTGCACCGCCGACGATGTGCTCGACCCCAGAGGGCTAGACAAGTCTCCAAAATCTATAATCCTATTCCTTTATCCTTTTTCAAGTGCCAGTGTTTCCCAATCCGGTCCTCAGGGATCCACAATAGATCCGTGTTTTTGCTCCGTACTAGACAGGCCACTACCAGGAGCTGGGAGGGAGCAAAAACATGGACTGTCTGTGGGTCCCGGAGGACTAGATTGGGAAACAGTGCTTCATGCTCTTTAGTGTTTTGATCCTGAATCTTTGATTTGCGGGCTTAAAAGCAAGCAAATCAGTTGTCAGGTTCTTCTTCCCTTTCCCATAATGCCCCCACGTTACAGGGGCTCTCACTTGGTTCCTGGTGCATCTTGCCTCTCCAGGGCTGAGGAGGACTACATTCGGCCTATCCAGCAGCAGGATCTGCAGAGGGCCATACAGAAGATGAGGAAATCAAAGTTGGCCGGCTCGCAGAACATCCTGGTACACGCCGCCCTGGACTGAGCCGACTGAGGCAGTACCCTGTAATCCATTATCTAGAGAGGAAGAGGATTCTCCACTGCTTTCCTTTTTATTTGGGTTTTATGTTTCATCTACTGTATATTATACATGGGCTTCAGAATAGGAGTGGATCGCGTCCCAAGATTCCCCACTGGGGAACGAGGGAAAGGCTACAGTACCTTTTGAGTTTGAGTCGCCTGGCAATCCGCAGCGTTCTGGAGTCTTAGCAGTGCGTTACACGTGGCGTCCCTCTCATTCTTTTGAGAACTTTACTTTCTGTTGAGGCATAGCTGTGCAGAAACGGTGCATGTCTGGCCTCTCGTACTTTCACACCATAAGAATGAGGAAGCTTACAGTGGGGTTTGTGTCTAGAAGGTTCAGTTGGCTAGGGGGAAGAAAAGCATGATTTTTTGTAAATTGGTGCAAGATAAGTGATGGTAAAAAAAAAAAAAAAAAAAAAAATCCGTATGACAGACAAAAGGTATCAATGCAAAATTTTAAGATGCTTGTGTAAAATCCGTATGGTCATTTTTAGCCTGCTGTTAGCATAAGAGAGAACATTATTTATTGCCGTTATTTAACCCATTTAAGAAACATCGCTAGTATGATTAGAAAGTATCCATTGATTCATTTGTGAAAATAAACCATCTTACCCAACTGAGGTCATGTATTCTGATGTACGTGGACCCTGTCAGCTCCACACACAAGTTTAACACATATGAAGTCCACTTATAAGTTTGCTTGCTGTAGCTGAATCATGCTTTGACGGAAAACGTTTACAGCTTTTATGCATTTTGTTGACTTCTGTCTGGGTCACGCTCTCTGTGAATTATTTCTGTATGTATAAATTACTCTGCTGTTATAACATTGTGTATATTGGAAGGCGTACATTGAGAGCGAATTAGGAAAGTATACATTGCGTGAGCAATGTTTTTATGTTTTTAGGGAATGATTGTTATTGTCTTACTGAACTGCTGTTTTAATAAATTCAGTGAAGACGACGCCTCGGATCGGATGGGATTTTTGCATCTTTGTTTATATCTACGGATGTCAAAGGTCTTTTAGGCAGCCGGTATAGTTTGGTGGACCCATGACCTTCTGTGAAATGCAGACCTGAAAGACAAAGGTGTGTCTTAAATTCATAATTGGAAACATGAACAACATGAGATCTGGGTTGTGATCGTTTCGAGTCACATTCGGTCCTACAAGTAGAAATTAATGTATTTTCCCCACTTCCCTTATTGCTGAGTGTTACAGCGTTTGTTAGAAATGCTCAGATTGGTGGTTCAATTGGTGATCAGTGTTGACACTCACCACACAGCAACAACAAAGTGTGTTCTCTGCATTTAACCCATGTATGTAACATCATAACATAGCAGGGGGCAGCTAAGTCAGTGCAGTAGGTTGCTCAGGGTACCTTGGTGGTCAGGGATTCAAATCATTAGGCCACCACTGCCCCGTTTAGAAGGGTTAGTCTCAAGAGGTCTTAAATCCGATGCAATCCATTTTTGGCGACATGCCTTTGACTGAGATGTGTCATTTTGCCTTTTAATGGCGAGGGTTTCTTGACCAAGAAAGCTTTCTGATTCTTGCCGGAATCTTGAATCAGAGCTATGAAAGCTATGGTTGGTTACATGCAACAGAACAACGATTATCAGGTGCTTTCCAGGTTTTCTGAGAGCTTATTGGCTGTGGTCATTAAATTGTTTGCCATGCTGAGGCCCAGGAACCGCGGGGAATTGCTTCCTTGGGCGTGTGCATTTAAGAGAAGCTGAAAGACACTTGCAGCGCTTTGACAGCCTTGTCGGTTTCTTCCTGTGCTAGTTTTCTGTCGGTTGGGACCCATCTGAATGGACCCCTGCAAGTAACGTAAACTAGAGGAAAATATGAACAAACTGAGAATCCAAGAAAAAGCTGCTGTTGTGTCTGACACAAGTTTACGATGCAAAAGACTTGAGAAGGAGAAACAAAGCCTGGAAAACGTCTCACGTTTTTGCAATTAATTCTCCAAGGACCGTATGGATATGAGCATTTGAAAGCTGCTTTTTGTCTCATTGTGGCTTTTCTGAACTGACCTCAAAAGGAGAAACCCGTGAGGCATGGAGAGAACGCGCACGCAGACCAGGCCAGATTCTACCCCCCAGCAGTGCTATCCACTGAGCCTCAGTGTCCCCCAGAACATTTTTCTTTGTTCTTTTCATTTTTCCTTATTGAGTCTGTTAAGTCAAGTTTGATTCTGTAGCCTGGTTTGTGATTCAAATGCCATTCAGCTCAAGTGTTTCAGAGCAGTACATCATTGAAATAATTTCGAGTCTGAAAACAAAGGTTTCATCCTGTGACATAAAGAAAATTTGACAATGCGTTACAAAAATGGCACATCCGTCAAGCTGTCTGTCTCCTAACAATTCATCCAGTATGGCAGAGGTGGAAATTTCAGGTCTACAAAGTACAAATCTAGACCAAGATTTTGTTTCAACCAACCAGTTGAGTACTCGTGACTGTAACAAAACCCTGGACTGGATTTGTTTTTTCTGGACCTGAACTTGAACTTTCCACCTTTGCAGCATGGGGTGGTCCTGAGTGTGTCCAGCACATCCTGGATGGGATACTGTTTCATCTGAGGGCACATGCGCAACGCAACAGGCAATATAGTGAGACAACTTCACATAACTATATGCTTTTTGACCATGGGAAGGAACCGGAGATGGAAATTTCAGGATCAGAAAAAAAAAAATCCCGACCAAGATTTTGTCTCAACCAATCTGCTGAGTTCTCTGTGTCTGTGACTCTTTATATTCAATTGGCTGGTTGAAACAAAATTTTTACTTCAGGACCTGAAATTTCTACGTCTAGGAACCCATAAAAAATCTAAGAATAAGAAATGATTTTAACGTCAAGAATCATAGGGTTGACACCACAGATGGAATGCTAATCTGTCACATGGTATAAGAGCCCTCCCCAACCTATTATAGTCTTTATTTTGTACCGAAAAACAGGTACACAAGAAATGAGATAAGAGAGAGAAACATCACACGTGCATTTAGATAGTAGGTTCACAGCTTAGTCATTCATCAAACTGCCCTTTTGTTATGTGTGACATCTGAAGGATTCCAGCCTGTAGAATCTGGATTTCTGCCAAAAATTCACATTTATATCTGCCCCTGGATCTCTAAAGGTAACATTAGTAGATCTTACACCTGGAACAGGAGAAGGAGCTCCGTGTATCGCACTGTGAAGTCAGAAGAATCCACTCATATTTGGATTAGCGAATAGCTAACGGAATGATTTCCTCAAGCTTATGAATGCTCGTCACGTGGTTCTCTGGTGCGTGCTTTACTCTTCATGACAATGTCACATTCTTTCAGTGGACATGATGTCAGGGAGAGTCAACGCTGAGTCAGAAGATACTGGACTGAAAACACAACATAAGCATTTCTAACACACCTGAAACCCCACCTGTCCCCATCTGCTATTGACAACACAAACCTCTCGATACATTCAATGCATCTCCTATTAATCAGGTCTGGCAGGTCTGACAGCCTGCTTTGTAAAATACAATATATATTTATATAGCTGCATTTGTCATGATTCATAATATAGTCAGGTGGCTTACTGATATTTTTTCACTGTAACATGCACATAGTGATTAGCAAGTAAATATGAACTACTGGTATGAACTGGTCACAGCAACGGTGATATATTTAGCTACTGCAGGTAATAATAGTAAATTAATTTTAGCATGTGGCTATCACCAGCAATGAAAGAGGAATGTTAGTAGCATATAAAGTTGTGTTGCCGTGCAGCTATGCTGTCTTTCTGTCACATCTCTCTATCAGGATCCAACTAACCATCCATCCATTTTCCACATGCGTTCGACAAGTCAGTCTATCTTTATATGTTTTATTGTTAAAAACCACTTATCTCTACTAACTAGCGTATTTAGGTTAAATCAAAAAATTAAACGGGTCCGGATCTTCAGTTCACCTTCACATCAAACACTAGAATGGGGGAAAAATCTCAGTGATCTCAGTGACTGATTGTTGGTTGCTGATCTTCTGGGATTTTCACGTAAACAGTCTCTTGGGTTTAACTCAGAACAGCGAAACAATAAGCAATAAACATTCAGTGAGTGGCAGTATTGTAGATGGAAACTCCCTGTTGATGATTGAGTTATTAGCAGACGGAAAGGCTGCTCTGACTCAGATGACCATTCTGTACAACTGGTGAATAGAAATGGTCTACAGAATGTACATGTTGAACTAGAACAGCAGAGGCTGCAGTGAGCATATTCTCACCAAACCTGGAAGTTCAAAGACTGGAAAAACGCAGCCTGGTCTGATGAAACTCAGCTTCTGCTGCGGCACACAGATGGTGGGGTCAGAATCTGGCGTCGTCAGCTTGAATCCACGGACCCAACCTGCTTTGTGTCAACAGTCCAGGCTAGTAGTGGTGGTGTAACTGTGTGGGCAATTTTTTCTTGGCTCACTTTGGGTCGGTTAATACCAGTCGATCAAGGCTTGTGTGCCGCTGCTTCCAAGGATCTGGATCCAACAGAACATCTTTTGGACGTGGTAGGATGGGAGATTCTAATGGGAGGTGCAGCTGACGAATATGCAGGAATTACGTGATGCAATTTTGTCAGCATGAACCAAAATCTCAAGGGAATGTTCTCAATATTTTGTGGAATCCATGACAGAAATAATTGCAGCTGTTTTGAGAGCTAAGGGAGGCCCTACCCAGGAGCAGTATAGTGATCATAATGAAATGTGCAGTGAGTATATTTACCTAGTCACATTTAATTAAAGCTATTTCTACATCACATTTACAAAATGAAAAGTGAACTCTGGTATAACAGCTGGGCAGGTAGTTATTTTTTGTTATTAAATTAACACGCAACCGCAGGTCATTTGAGAATTGTTTCTCTTCGATGCCTAAAACATCATTCATGCGGTCGCCTTGAAAACGAAATCTGGCATTCGAAAGTGACAAAAATGGTATCTCCGTAAACTGCCAGGTAGACGTGACAATTCAGATGTGAGTGACACAGAGGGACGAGACAGAAGAGGGGTAGGAGGAACTTCATAAGGAAAGGAACTCTTCCTGTCAATGGCTGTAAAACTGTTGAGGTTTTGATGCCAGAAATAGTTTTCCTTGCGCCCTTGCACATTGAGGAATTTTATGTATTTTCATTGGCTGAAGCAGTCAGCGATCTTTCTATTGGCTGTATAACCGCTGAAACCCATCTCAATGATATAGTTTTCCAGCATCTTCTGTGGTTTTCAGCCTCATACACCTGTCCGCTGAGTTTGAAGAAAAGAGAAATGGCTGATTTTCCTCTTTGTGGCCAAGTCAAGTGCAGAAGTAGTGCAATGCACTTTCCCTGCTGCCTTAGTTCTATGTGATATATTTCTCAAAAATGTGTCACTTTGGATAAAACAGGCAACAATGGGTAAGACTAATAATATACCTGGAAATCTAGCTAAATATTAATGAAAATCGAAAGAAAACAAATTAAACGACATGAAAAATGTCCAGATCGGCCAAATCCTTATGTAATATATTACATGATATTCTCAGATAAACTCAGTTTATTTATTGGAACATTTCAGTTAATTTTACTTGGAATATTCAAAATAAGAATTTGCAACAAAGAATGATATTAAGAATCAATTTTAAAGTTTATTTAAAGAGTTTAAGAAATTTAAAGACTTTTTAAACTAAACCCAGCTTACGTCAAAGAGTTTAGTAAATAATAATAATAATAACAATTATAAGGCAATCAGGTTAAGGCAAGATTAAAATACATAAATACTTTTTCCCCCCACATGAATAGTAGTACAGTCATGTTGACATTCAATAGCAAAAAGGCACTTTTTCCATTTTCAATGTTATTCTGTGCAGTTTTAACTACATAAAAATATTTGAGTTGGAGAGCAAAGGGGCTCCCAAAACGGCTTCATTTAAAACAAAAAAAATAATAAGATTACCATTGCGCAAAATTTCAGACTGTTTCTGTTTAACAGATAAACACGTGTTTTGTCGGTTAACGCGTGTTAACAGACAAACACGTTTTAACATTATTTTCAAATACACTGAGGTAAAGTTTGCATGTCAGGACAAAGAAAGTTTGTGTACAAGGTAAGACAATGAAACCATGAAAAATGACTCAAGAGAGTACAAGGACATTTCCAGCAATTAGTGCTAATTTCTGGGCCTAAACAACTGATGTGGGGCAGGTCTGTACTGGCTTTTGTAAGTCTTACAGTTTACACACTATTGTATTGCTACGCACCCATTTTCTTCTCGGTGGCGGAAATAAATGGTCTCTTTTTCCTAAAGGTTCATCGCACACCTTCCCTTTTCTCCAACAATTTCATATTAAATAAAATCACCAACATTAGCGTTTCAATTGTTCTCAGACAGACTGACCAACAGACAAACAGACAGACTAGAGGGTTGTAACTGCTGATAGTTATACCACTAAAATACTCTATTTTACATTTTCATTAGAAAATATGTTGACTATAAATATTCATTTATGACATTTTTAAAAAATGAACGTTAAAAGGATAGGCGATGGCGATGGCTCTTTTGTTTGGTGCTCACTGGTCCTTCTCCAGGGACTTGTAGTACTCAGTGAGAACCTTCCAGGCCTTGGGGGCCATGAATCCATCGGGTGGGTTTTCTCCGCTCCGTGCCATCTTCCTCATCCGGGTGCCAGAAATGAAGTCAAACTCACTGTGCCTGAAAGTTGGAATTAAAAATGAGAATTAATCATTCTATAGGGTGGTGTATAGCTCTGTGAGTATTAGAAGAGAAGGTTTAGGAGGTCAGTTCCTGTTGTCTCCAGACTGATTTCACCATAGGCTCTTAATCCCAAATACTCCAGGGTCTGGGTGACCCTGCTATCTCAATTAGATATCACTTTGTATAGAAGCATTTGCTAAATAATATGAATAAAGTTCAGTTACTTATTCTCTATTAATACAGTCAGGGCGCTGGTCTCAATGTACTTGCCTGCAACATGTTTCTTTGTTCGACATAATGAACAATAATTAACGATATAACGTCGTTACATAAATCAGTGGTGGCACCAAGCTCGGTCAGCCCCGGTCGACACGTTAGCGAATTATATATACGTAGCCTCTTTCAGCTAAAAAGCTCAAGGGAAGAGTTCCTACTGAGTGCCCCCCAGGTTACTGGAGTTTGACACCCCTGATTTAGGGACTTTAAAGCAACTATGTAACAATGGTATCATAGCGTACTGCTTGCCCCAGCAGTGTTATGGTCAAGGTTCACACCCCTTGGTGCCTCACCGGTCCGGATCATAATAGTCCATGGCCCTCTTGACTTTATTGTACGCAGCGACCCGGAAGGGAATGATCTCCACGGAGGTGAGGCCGGGTGCCATGGCGAGCACCTTGCCCCCGTGCGAGCCTTCGTACAGGTCCTGCTTGGTCTCGGGGTGTGGCATGCCAGCCGGATCTCGACCCACGATGTAGAAGTTGACCCCGGCGACCATGCGAGCCCTGCAGTGCCATTGGACCTGTAGGGGGCGCACAAACGCCATCCGATTAGACATGAGCAGGGATGGGGTGAGTGGAGGGTGCCTGTGCATATTTGGAAGCCAGGACGTACCTCCGTGGGTCCCGCGTACATCATGGGGGAGGGGAAAATGGCCACGATGGTGCACTGGGGCTCCAGCACGCCCTCCTCCAGTACGGCGGCGTGCTGCCGCATGCGCCAGTCCAGCGGCACGTCGTCGTCTTTGGTCCAGCCGCCAAGCGGGTGCAGCAGCAGCACGGGCCGCTTGTAGCCGTGCTCCAGAAGCTTACGACGCGTGTCCTGCATCAGCAGCGCGTGTCCGTTGTGCACCGGGTTGCGTAGCTGGAACGCGAAGACGGCATCTGGCGGAGACAGAGAGCGAGGTCAAGGAGCGATTATTCGCTTGGTCACTTGGGCACAATAAATCACGACAAATTGGCGTGAGTCACGATAAAGTGATCATTTTCACATTTGGTTTAGTTCATTGTCTCAAGAATGAAAGGGATTCGCCAAGGCCCAGTTAGAAATAATAAAATGGGTGTCTGTTTTGTCTCTTGATTCCAAATCACCGGGCCCAGGTGTCGGCATCTGAGCAGTGGAGGGTTCTTTAAGGCAATTGTTGTGACAATGCCTGTCCAAAAATAAATTTAATGCCAATGTAGTATCACCAAACAGCCATTTCAACATGAAACCAAAAAAAGTGCAGCGGTTCAAAAAAATGCAGCGGGTTATTATGCAAAATGCCACCACCATTATCTTGATAAATGGACCTTTAGCGAAGCAAGACGTTTTCTGCCTCGCCAAGCTAAACAGACTACAATGTATTTCTCATCACTTCTCTATTTAGTAGGTGATTGGATAGTTATGACACAATCTTAATCCCACCCAATGAAGCCTGGCTAGTCTTTCCAACCTTGCGCACTCTTGCATTTTCTTGACCCAAACACAAGACACATGTTTACATGGGTAATGTAGGCATACATACTCTAAGTGATAGAATCAAGAGTTCTACTTAAAAAGACTTCAATCTATAAATACTGTTCCTGTTGACTGTAGCTCATCCAGTATATATACACTAAATAAGACCATATATTGTTTGCTACAAATTTTTTTATTGTGCAAAAAGAAAATACCAGTGCAGTCATGCATTTAAGTCTTTTGGGAAATGTGAGAGATCCCACCTTTACCACATCCAGGATCGTCCCATGATAAAATATAAAGAGCTGTATCCAGTTTTGAACCAATACAGGATGTGGTTTTGTTCTGCATGATTGATAACCCCCCCCCCTCCCCTGCAAATTTTACTGCTGTGTAACCGGGGTGGGACGGGGCTGGCTTGTTAGTTTATTTGATGAAGGTGTGTTTCTGGTAGCCAAACTGCACGCGAATCAGCGGCTCCAAACACACAAATCATGCAGTTCTGTCTTAAAGGCCTGACTGTGACCGGTTTATGTCTCTGCTAGGTTTGGGGGAATTTCATCCTTTGTTTTATTTAATGATAAGTGAAGTTCATACAAAGCCATTTTAGAAACAGAGGTAAAGACCGCATACGTAACCATTGTGACACAGTAACAGCTTAACGCACGTTTCCTTCAGGAATCTAGAGTGGACGGGGGCAGACCAATCTGTGTGTGTTTGTGTGTGTGTGTGTACAGAGAAAAGTGTAATTTCTAAGAAAATGTGAAAATGGTGTATTAGACAACGACAAAACCTTTTAGTGTCATTGACTGCATGTACTGTAGATTTAGTGGACTAAATATCCTGTAATTTCTATCAGCCAAAACTGCTACTACTACAAAAAAAACTTAAATCTTAAATAAAACATGACTACAACTAAACTGCATTTTCTTCAAAAGATTAAGACTAAAACTAAATCAGAATATGTTGTCACAGTTAACACTGGACATGATGAGAGTGAAAATTTAAACACCAAAACTGTAATAGATTCCTGCTGCGTTGATGTTTGTGTTGCACATCTAATGTAGAGCAGCGTTTCCCTCCCCAGTCCTCAGGGACCACCAGACAGTACATGTTTTGACAGAAACTGGGAGGGAGTAAAAAGGTGGACCGTCTGGGGTCCCCTTGAACTGGGGTCCGGAAACACTGATATAGACAGAATTGGTTAATGCAGAATTTTATTTCAACCAACCAGTTGAGTACTCTGTGACTCTTCATCCTCAACTGGTTGATATGTGTGTGTGTGTGTGTGTCATATATATATATATACACACACACACACACGCACACATACATACATAAAATCAGTCATATGATCAAGTTAAATAATACCCGGGGGAGTGTGGCCAGTGAACAAATTCTGGTTGGTAGTTCCACTGCACCTGACCCAATGTCCAGCCGCCCTTCCCAAGATTGTTACCGTTTCCCTGTGAGTGTTTCCTCTGTGCTGAAGTTGACCTTCGTTTGACTGTTTAACTCCCAGATACAGTGACCTTTGTGGTTTTGTTCTCTTTTGTTCTTATCAAAGCTCGTCTGTGACCTAAATTCCAGATTTTAATTGTATTTCCTGGGCTACAGTCAAACATAACATACTAACATGCTGTTATTCAGCTTTTTAATGAGCAGCGAACTTCTCCCAGTTAACTAACACACACATAGACATGAGAGCAGAGCTGGGGAGGGACAGTTTAAAATCTTAATTTCTGATGTGCGGTAGACCGAAGGAACACTGCACTCACCTGCTTTCATTTCTCTAAACTTTTGCCTCAATTCCCGCGGAGTCAGCCGGTACTGGTCCAACCCGTCGTTCCACCTGATTCGCTCCAGCACTTCCAGCTCACCGCCGACCAGCCAATCACCTCCCTCCATGACCATCTGTCAACCAAACCAGGAAAGCTAAGTTACATGACCTGCACGCCTCGTTTAAAACAGGCAAACATTCGTGTTTGCTACTGTCTGCAATAAAACGTTTCATATGCTATCTGGCAGACATGCTAACACCTTGATGTATGGGTGTTTGGGGCAGCTGGTGCCCCACTGACGAGAGCAGCGCTCCTCCTTTCGATGCTCGTAAAACTCTGGGTTGCGCAGGATCGCCACTCGGCGACCCTTGTACTCCAGAGCGAAGGCGGCGGAACCGTCCAGGTGCTCCTTGTTCTCCGTAGACATGGGCAGGACGATGGGCACGGACATGTTGATGGTTCCACCTGCCAAAAAAAAGAAGGAACACCTACTTCGTCACCAGGATTACCTCGATCACCAGGAAACGGCATTTCCGGCACCGTCTAATTGTCGTGAATCCAAAGACCAACCTCAGAACATCGTTAAAAATGACATTACGGCTGGGCTAAACATAGTAAATGATAGCAATAGTAAGAAAGACAAGAAAAATATATATTACAGCTAAACACCCACTTAACAGATCTTGCTGAGATGTGTGTGATAATAATAGGTTCCATTCAGGACGCTTCAGAAACTCAACGTGAGAAGGCACAAGTTTACCGTCGAGAAGGGTCCCAAAATGCAGGACCTGCAGGAACTCCCTTTCCCTCATAAAGCCCTTGAGCGGACTGGCCCAGCCCTCGGCCAGGATCTGCACCCACTGCAGGTCTAGCTGTAAAAAGGGCAACAGCGAAATGCAGCAGGGAACCAGCACTGGTGGAAACTGACAGAGCATCAGACATGATAGAGCATCAAAACAGATCTTTGGTTAAATTTCCAAAACTCACTCAGTCAGAAACGGTACTTATTGTGAAATTATCCTGTCCGAATAACGATGACGCTTTACAGACCCCTGCAGCAGCATCCGAGGAGCCAGGAGCCTCGTAACCCTGACTACCCTGCCAAGGGCCGGAGTTTGAACTGGTGACCTTCTGATCACAACTGCAGAGCCTTAACCCCCTGAGCCACACACTGCCCTTGGATTTATACACACATGGTCCTGTGGGCTGAGTGAGGTTTGGAAATTTGCTTCTGAAATGTTAACATCCGAAGTATTTGAGAAAGCTGGTAAATGCGTTGGTCTTGCTTTGCTCTCAGGAACGTGTGTGTGGCCCTCGTTGCTAGGTAACGACGGAAGGCCAGTGAGACCTGTGAGAGATGTTACCTCGGTGATGCTCAGGGTTGGCAGAGTGGCGGCGTCAGCCAGTGCCAGATTCAGCTTATTCTCCGGTACAAAGAGCTCACTGACTTCCTCCATGACGCCAGTGGGAACAATGGTCTGCACACAAAAACCGCCGCAATTTCACCTGCCGGCTCTCATACCGCTACCAGCGGTGTTGCCCTGATCTGAAAGGCAACCGCTCAGACACGGCATCAACTGCACCAGAAGTTTAACTGAGTAAAATAACCGTCACTTTATTGGATCAAAATTTGACGTGGCGAATGCTCATTGGTACATATTAAACACAATATAACACTCACACACGCAACCATCTAACACACATATATGTTTCTAAACTCCTACTTTCTGCTGCCGTATATACTAAAAGAATGCAGTGCATTATGCTCAACTATCCAACAGAAAAATTACCATGACAACATTTCACACTTAGTGCCGGAGCAGGTTTTTGGCACGAGCAATCTGTTAGCGATGACGCATGTCTCGGAGGCTAAACGTGTCGCGGTGACACGGACGCAGCACCCCGCCCACCGTCGGGGGGGCTCTGACACGGGCCTCACTGCTATTGGTTTGCAGACGCCCCCCCCAGGGAGAGTGCGGCTCACCTGCTCCCTCAGCAGCTCCACCAGCTGTTGGATGCACTCGTTGACGGTGAGCTCGCTCGTCTTCAGCACCAGCTCAGGAGCTTCAGGCCTCTCGTAGTCCGAGTCAATGCCTGTGAAACCTGTGGGCACACGGGGGCCAAATCATACAGGACGCCCACCGATCACACGGGGGCCAAATCACACAGGGCGCCCACGGATCACACGGGGGCCAAATCACACAGGGCGCCCACAGATCACACGGGGGCCAAATCACACAGGGCGCCCACGGATCACACGGGGGCCAAATCACACAGGACGCCCACGGATCTGCAAGTGGCTTCAACAGCTCTGAAATCGTCATTATTCTAGTTATTTTGTTTGTTATCATTTTAATGTTCATTCAAACATTCTAGCCTGCCGGCTAGGAATGCAGCTTCACACTCCAAAGTTATGCGTTCAAATCCAGCCCCACGCTGGGTCTGTGTGTGCGGGTCAAGTATATATTACATCGTGGGAGTCAATAATGCTCCATAATGGGATCAAAACTGTTATTTTGATGTTGTTGAGATCATTTTTTCTGTCCCCACAAGGGAAAATTCAATTTTATAAAAAACTAAAAATGCCAGTTAGTCTGGTATGTTTGTTTGGTTGTTTATGGTTAAGGTTAGGGCTGGGTGGTGGGTAAAGGCTGCCATTGTTGGGATTAGAAATGAATGAACAGTACCCAAAAAGATATGATTACAAATGTGTGTGCGTGTGTGTGTGTAGTTTGCATGTTCTCCCCATGCTCTAAATTCTCCATAACTTGAATATGCCATGTCATGGACTCGCATGCCATCCAGAGCATCCCTGACACATGGCCTTTGCATCCTGGGACAGACTCCTCACCCACTGACATTATACTGTGTGAGTAATATGGAAAATCTGTATTTATATATATACACACAGCAAAAAACTGTCTGAACACCTGTTTTTAACACATCTGCCTCTTTTTAGTTATGTTATACACTACAAAAGTACTACATTGAGGTAAATCATTAAAGTAATACATATCAAATACTGCAACGACCAAGAGAAGTGCTCTACATCTCAAAATGTTCTCAAATTTTAGTCTCCTGGCATTCTTGAAAGCAAGTTGGCTACCTGCTCTTACTCTTCAATCCAACTGATCCCAAACCAGTTCTATAGGGTTTAGGTTGGGGATTGTGGGCACCAGGTCATCTGTCCCAGCAGTCCATCTCGTTCCTTGTTCGCTACATAATCTCGAGCTGTGCTTAGGGTCATTATGTAAGCCATGATAATGCTTTTTACTTTATATAGCTCACTTACTGCCCTTGAGAGGCAAACCCTGAACCACTCTGCCGAATTCATTGTGCACTCGCCATCTCACCATGCATTTACTATATGTTTACTATGTATTCATTCTGTATTTACGGTAAATTTCCTGTGTATTCAATGTGTACATTTGCTAAGTGTTTACTGTACATTTTCAAGTTTCAAAGTTTTATTTGTCATGTACACAGTTATACCCAGTATGATGTGCAGTAAACTGTATTATTGCCCAATTCCAAAATGAACTGAGGACATTATGTAGAAAGGACTAAAGTATAAAAAGACATGGCATTAAACATTATTTGCCATACATTCGTTGCATATTCACTTTGTATTCATTGTGTATTTTCTGTTTGTTCACTGTATATTTGCTATATATCCATTGTGTATTCACTGTGTATTTGCTGTGTTTACTGCATTTTGGCTATATATTTGTTTTGCATCCACCGTGTATTCATAGTATATTTACTATATGTTCATTGTGTAGTCACTGGATACTCGCTGCGCGTCGTGTCACTGCCACACCTTTAATTTCTCCTGCACGGGCCTTCTTGTACAGCCCCTTGACATCCCGGCTCTCGCACAGCTCTAGGGGGGCATTGACGAACACCTCGAAGAAGGGCAGCCGTGCGCTTTCGTGGATCTTCCTGGCCTCCTCTCGATCCTGCGAACCGCCCAGAGCAGCGACAGTACATCACCCTGTTCAGCTACACCTTCCTTGTGTTTATGGTTTTGTCCGTCTCGCGCTTTCAGAGGGAAAAGTGTCACTTCGGGACCTTTAGGTGGATCTGCTATCATTTCCTCTTATTATATATCTACAGTTAACAAGAACAGATCATCCAGCTAGTCATAAAAGCTGAAATTCAAATATTACCCACAATCCCTAACTATATGTTCTAGTGCAGCGCTACACTGAGGGGTGAGAGCATCCCTGCCTTTTCATGACATGCAAATGCCTTTTATTGGCAAAGCGAAATGCAGCCTCACCTTGGCGAAAGGAGAGATGAAGCTGGTGATGCAGACCAGGCCTGCGTCAGCAAACAGTTTGGCCACCTCGGCAATGCGCCGGATGTTCTCCTCGCGGTCGGCCGACGTGAAGCCCAGGTTCTTGTTCAGCCCATGCCGGATGTTGTCCCCATCCAGGGAGTAGCATGGGATGCCGTGGCTCACCAAGTACTCCTCCAAGGCAAAGCCCACCGTGGTTTTCCCAGCACCGGACAGGCCTTGATGGTGAAGGGGTGAAAAAACCCATAATGCATTTCAGTTAATAGGGCTTCACTCTGCGCACCATTTAACTGTATCCTCATACCCCTGGAACCATGTGGGTTTGAATGCTGCTCCTACTCACCCCTCCAGGCTGTGTGTGTGTGTGTGTGTATGTGTGTGTGTACTCATGCATATTTTACATTGTGGGGACATTTGGTGATAAGACCCTGTTATTTTAACCTTGTAGGGACCACCTTTTCAATCACCAAAAGGGGAAACTCCATTTTCACTGCAATCAAAAATATAGTTGTTATTTTTGGGATTAAAATGCACCCATATAAACAATGGAGAGTCCCCACAAAGATATACACACCTAGTGTGTGTGTGTGTGTGTGTGTGTGTGTGTGTGTGTGTGTGCGTGCGCGCGGGGGTTGCATGCGCTCTAATTGTTTCATGAGTTTCCTTCGGATTTCCTCCCACAGTCCAGAAACATACAGTGAGTTAACTGGGTGTTCCTAAACTGCATAAATTAGTCTGCGATTATATCTGTTTGTGTGAAGCCTGTGATCAGCTGGCATCTGGTTCAGAGTGTCCCTGCCTCACTTCCTGTTAGCTCCAAACCATGTCTGTACACACAGCAAAAGGTACAGAAAAGGACCATCTGTACTAAGGTCAAATTTATTTAGTCTCTTATAAAGAGGGTTTTACAGTTTGGAAAAATGGCCAGTGATGAAGCACAAACATAATAAATGACGTGTAAGGCTGAGGAGCGAGTCATCTCCTGGAAATGCAGTGTAATTACTGCATCCCAAACTCCACCCTGGCTTGGAGCCCTGCGCTGCCAGTTTGCTTACCTGTAAGCCAGACGGTACAGCCTCGGAAGCCACCTCTGGTACCCACGATCTGCCCCCTCTTACTCCGACTCACGTGGTGCGCCTGGTACACGACGTTGGTCGACCTCTGCAGGTCCTGCGGGAGCACAGCAAATAGGCGGTTAGGATCAGGGGACGGCAAGCAGGAATGCCAAGCTTCACAAATGTCAGCTGTTACGTGGAGCAGCATGACAGTAACACGTTCTGAGGATGGGGAACTGGGACGTTCTGCACACTGTTGCATTAATGCTATGGCGTCATTTTAGACAAGTGGCAGCTGTTTGAAATGACACCAGAAATATAAAATGGCACTTTCAGTAGGTATTTCTTTCAGATGCCAAATGACTGTCTGCAGGGCAAACTTTACTTTCGAGGACGTGGCAAAGCCGAGATGATCTCTTTAAGAGGACAGCAATCAAACTCTGAATACCAAGCTGTAAAATGACACCTCTTAATTCACAACTGATGCACATTTAATAACCTTGTGACCAGGTGTACACAACCAGCCACGTGTCTGACATGGCGGACGCAGTTAACCCTGAGTGTATGATTTTCACAAGTCACAGCTGTTAACCACATATGACACAACGCAACTCGTACGACTCGCTCGCTCACACGACAGCAGAATATCACACATTTACCCCGTCTCTGACGGAAGGCCTCAATCGGCACTGTCAATGCTGCAAAAGAGGCTCGGATCGCTGTCTGCGTTTCATTTCATTTGCCCAAAGGAAACACCAAAGACTGGGCCCTGCTAGACTGAATTACCTAAGGTCTACTGCATCGCATTTCACCAGATCACCCTGTTTCTCAACTGGTGGGTCGCAACCCATAAGTGGATCGTGGGACCATTTTCACTGGGTCATAGATGTGTGGTTAAAAAAAATTTATATTTTTTTTTTCTTTATATAACACTACTACTTTTTACACTACTGTTACAGCACTGTGTATATTTACTATTACTGCTAGTTTTTGGAAATAAATTTGGTTTTGGTTGTTTTTTTTTTTTTTTGTATGTGTGTCGTGATTTAACAACCAAGGAAAAAGGTGGGTCTTAAGGTTAAACCAGTTGAGCAGCCCTGCTTTATATCATTGGTAGAAAATTTAACCAAAAGCCAAACCAAGGCTATTTATTTTTATTGTCTTGAAAGGAGTATTTACTGAAGGACTCGATTTAGGGCTTCAGACCAGCAGTGTACATCTGCGCAAGGGTGTCAGGACAATACAAGCAGTGTGTTACGGAGAGATGGACGATGGTAACGTGGCAAATCTGCTCAGCATGTACCCCCACCCCCCCAGTACTCTACCTTTACCCACACACACACACACACACACACAGACACACACACCCATCCCCCCTCCCAGACACACTTCTGTGTGAAACAAGCAGCCTTTCACGATTCCCATAAGCCAATTCCCGGTGAACAGTGAGCTCTCTCACTTCCCAGTAACTGAAACTGCGGCACAGAAGGACAGCTGGCCAATCAGACGCCGCGGACACTGTGCCGCATGGTGCACCAGAGCAAGTGAGGCCTAACTGTAAGATCACGGGCCCCTGCCTTATCACGCTGACTCGCTCCAAAGAACCGGCATATTTATTCCAAACCAGAAGGAGAAGATGGTGCTCGACTGGTGTGTCTCAAGTCAGGAAACAGCAACGCACTAGGAAGAAAATATACACATAAAAACATGCAAGCCAGTGTTTTAATTAAATAATTATGGTTCTTTCTTTTCCTAAAACACAAAACTTTGTTTCAATCCCGGTCAAGCTCCAGTAATTAAAAGTGGGTGGAGTGCAGCATAAGCAGCAGCATAAGACAATGTCTCCTTCACCGGAACGTTGCTGGTTCAAATCCCAGGGTCAGCGAATGATTTTACCTTTCAGCCCCTAAAAAGGACTGGCTGAACCTGATTTCTCAAAAAAAGATAAAACGTGCCTGCTAAAATATGTAAATATCCTTAAACTTTACTTTTAAAAGATACTAATACATGCTTTAAATGATTTGACTTTCAAGTTTCACGGGTCACCTGTTCCTTGATTTCATTTTCTGCGCGGTCATTCTTTTTATTCATCAAATGACTCATCATATCGAGGTTACAATCTTTCTGACTTACTGAGAGACGTGCTTAGATCCAGGGAGATAATCGGAAAAGGACTTAAGTCATAAAAGTGACACAAGAGCAGGAACGCAGACCTACCAAGGCTACAATAATTTTCCTCTTTAATTCTGAAATGCCTAGGATCCCATAGGGTCAGAGGCCTGATTCCAGGACGGAAGCGAGGCCTGTATTTTCATGCTAATTACTTTGTCACATTTCTCATCTGTTACATTTAACGACAGATCCTTGCTCCTTGAGATGCACACCGGCGCAGAGAGTACAGTCATTGCCCAAGGGGTTTAACATCGCCAAAAGCATCACGCTTCCTCTGTGTCGATTTGACATTCGCACGACAGCATTCCTATTACACGAACCAAGCACATTAACAAAATTCACTCCACGTGACGACGGATTTTTGTAGCGACAGTATGAAATCGGAGGGAGAACGAAATGCAGATGTGATACTCATGAAATGCCTTCCCTGACCTCTACATGGCAGAGAAAAAAACAGAAAAGAAAAGGAAAAAGGACAGATAGTTTGAGCCATGTGTTCGGGCATCTTGGGGGGACAGCCATCCTTGTAGGACCCCAACAGCGTGTGTTTCGAATGCATGTTTTCCCTCTTCCCCAAATCCGTGGAAAGACGAAAAAAGAAGGAAGTCTTTAAGAAAGCAGAAGTTGCGGGTATCGGTTGGATGCCAAAGTCAGAAAGGTCTTCAACGGTAAAACTGACACTTTCTCCTCTGGGCAAAAGTGCCCTCTCCAGATAAGAGATTATGCTTAAAAAAAATTAACACGCAACGGCGAGGCGACTGGCGCAACTGCTAAACACGCTCCGCTACATAGAGTTCCATTTGGGAACTCCCACGCCGGGGCTAGGGGGTGACGACCGTGGCACGACCCCCTCACAGTGGTCCAGACTGCCCTCTTGGCTGTACCTCATGTCCCGATTCACAGCGTACATCATCAAAATACTACCATCGTTAAAGCTGAGAAAATTAAGTCGTTCGAAATAAAGCTGTGTTAGGCAATTCAAATACTTGGTTCAAGTCCAAGCTCTGAGTAGATAAGATGCACTCTACAGGAAAAATAAAGCTGATTTTTAATCCAGGGCTGTGCTAGTACTGAACTTCCAAACCATGTCCATACAGACTAAACAATAAGAAATGGGCCCCTTTTCCTGGTCTGAAGTCCGATATTTCCTGCATGAAGGAAACGTCTTAACCATTTTAAACACAATCGAAAAACTCATTCATGAGCAAACATATTCTCGCCTTCTATGTAAGACCCGCATCTATAATATATAATAGAGGATTTGATTAAGGCAAGTTGTTAAACTTTCTGTTGATTGTCTTCCTTTTGTGGAGGGACAGTTGTCCCATTAAATGTAGACACTTCGGCGGTGGTGATATAACAAGGTGCCTTGAAACTTTATCTGTGTAGGTTTAAGCAGGGCAGATAAATTCAATTTATTGTTACATAAGAAAGGGGAATGCAAAAAAATGACGGAATGGTAAAAGGGTGTAGAGTACCCGCATGTCCACGTCATTAACCTCTTACCCGTTTAAGCGTAACGTAATATTTAACCACAGCGAGTCGGAATGAAGTTTACTGAAAGCTAACGTGAGTTTTAATTTCTTCAAAATATTATAGAAGGACAAAAAGCACCGCATTGCCTGCAGTTTTTTTTTTGCACAACGACAGCGATAGATTGCAAAGGGAGATGGCCGGACACACACTGAGGCACTGATATAGCTTTGGGGACCGAGTTAAGCAACTTCCTCACACCTCGGCGCTTCATCGCCCGAACTCAGGCTGGACAGATGGGGGAAAGAGCCAGCGTTTCCCGGGGGGGGGGGGACCGATTCACGCACCGGGAAACTTTACAGGGGCTGGAAATAAAATGTCAGTAATGCCATTCATGAGGGGGGCACAACAGCCCCACTGTTTCGGCACCGTACACGTTTTCGGCTCGGGGTGACACCACTGAAAGCTCCGCAAAAGTGCACATTAAACGACACGTAATCGGGAAAATGCAGGGCGATAGCAATAAAAGTTCAACAAAAAAAAGCACAATCTACATGGTAACTCGAGTGCTCCACATCCATCCTGCAAACGACATAAAGTTTCTGCTTTTTAAAATGTACTAATATACGATATGAATTACAGTACAAATACTGGCACGGAACTTTCTTTAAGACCGCAGATCCTAGATATCTGTCGACAGTGCGGTCTATAAACCGACTCAGGAGGAAGCGTCAGACGATTGCGTGTGAAAGGAAATATTAAACCTAAAATCTAAAAAAAAAAAAACATTTAAAAGAAAAAATATGTCAAATAAAGCCGCTACAGTATCCGAAATTAGTGTCACTTCGCCATAAAAGAATAAAAAGAAACCCCGACGTGATCGGCACCCGTCTTAATGTGAAAGTGCGTTGAGTTTATGTCCCGTCAAAGTGATGGAGACGGTTCGGACCCACAAGCCTTCGACATGTCGGTGCTCCTCACCGTGCGCTGCTTTTTGTTCCCGGACATGATGATTCCTCCTTCCCCCTCTTACTCTCCTGCGCTCGAAGGCGGCCGAACTGCAGCTCGTCGCTCCTCTGGAGGCGCTTCGATCCGCTCACTCCTATTAATCGGAGGAGGGCGGTGGGGGTTTGATTCCTCCTTTTTCCCGAAGACCTCCGGGGGGGGGGGGGGTTATAAGACACGTAGCAGCTCCCTGCCCCTCACCCTCCCACACAGGGCTCAGAGGCAGCCCGGCGACTCGGAAATCGCAGCATTCCGGAGCTCGGATGTGGCTCGGCGGAGCCACTGCGCGCCGAACGGGAATCCCGAAGCCGGCCGGCAGTCGCGTCGGAGCGGCGCGGTTCCGTACGCGTCAAAAAAGGGGCGAATTTAACTTTCAGTAACGCGTTTTAATCACCGATTTAAATGCTGAAGCAGCCACCGGCTACAAAATTAACTTCACATGCGGTCTTATGACTATACCGCGATTGTGACGTTTATTTAAGAAAAACTTATTCATACATATGAAGCCTGTCCCCCATTTGACGTTTTTACAAAGTCCACCTCGCCAGTGTATATAGATCTGTGTCAAAAGTGGAACCATTCCAAGCATTTCGCTTCATGTTGCATTTCAAGTCACTTAAAATTGATTGAAAAGACAACTTTATTTGTTAAACAAGTAGCACATTATATACAAGAATCATACATCGGCGCTAAAAAAAAACACCATGAATTAACTTAAAGTATCACCTCAAAGCCACTGTTGGATAAAATATAGCATTTTTTTTTATTAAAATGTTCCTGAACAAATCAGTCAATCAAAAGATACAGTATGGAAGTTGGAAAGCAGGGAACTCTTAAATTAAAAAAAACTATTCATTTCAGTACAATGTTCTTAAACGTATTTCTAGACTTTTTACTCAGATTACATCGCCCATCCATCCACCAATCCTGGTCAGTGTTATGGAGGAGTGTTTGGGGGGGAGGGGGGAGGGGGGGGACACATACATTCACACACTCACAATATGGGTAATTCAGAGACACCAGCTAGGCTAACTGAAAAATTTGGATCATTAACTGGACTGGTCTGGGTTGAGGGCCCAATACGATACACTTTCATGGGGCCCAAAATCTGTAGCGGGAGCCCTGGCCTCAGATTACACCATTATTATAAATATAAAGCAAAAGGTCCCAATTTCAAACACTACATAAAAAGGTATATTTTCAGGAGGTAGACATTTATCTGTGTGTGTGTGTGTGTGTGTGTTTTGGGGGGAGGGAGGTTATTAAAGTTTGGAGGTTTGGTCATTAGTAGCCTGGTGAAAGAAATGTTGAGAATTATGAACAATTTCATGACAACAATATGTACTGAAAGCAGATAGTGCATTAAAGATCATCAACTCCAGCCACCGTATTAAAGCATGTCACACCGTATATACAATTTGGAATTTCCAAGCCTAAGCGCGAGTGGTATAAATACTGCTTCCTGCAGGTGACATGTCACAGTTCGGAGCATTTGCTGCAGTTGGAGGACGGCAACTCGCATTCCTTATCGAAATCGCAGCCGCTCAGCAGCTCTCCATAGTGCTCTTTGACGTCCCGGAAGAGCGGCGCCGGGTCGCTGATCCCGGGGAAGGCCAGGGGCCTCTCATTAAGGACGAGCTGCAGTCGCGGGCCTTCGTGGCAGCTGTACAGCACGAACGCCAGGTTGGCGGCGTAGGGCACCATGCGGCTGGTGAGGAACGTGCGGTCGCGCTGCTCGACAAAGTTCACTGCGGTTAAGGGCGTTTCCACTTTGAACAGATTCATGAGTGAGAGCAGTGGCAAGAGGGTCTCCGCATGACCCACCTGAACCGCTACGGGCTCCGTCACATGACCTGACCTGCGGCGTAAAGAGGGGGAAAAAAAAACAGCAGCATTAACGAAAACGCAAGACTGCACTTCGGCGCCAACGCATCCTGCAAGCTGACAGAAAACGATAGGGGAGCCGCGTGATTCAGCAGGTATCGCGCTCCGCTTGCGATCAGGTGGTCATTGGTTTGAATCCTGCGGTCACCAGTGTGATTTCCCTGTGGTGGCTCTGAGGTTAGGGAATAACTTGGGGGTCGGTGGCAGGATCGACCCTCCAGCCACCGGGAAAAACCTCACGCTGGTCCATTCGGCCATGCGGCTGCACTCAGGTTCTCATCCCTGAGGTGGTTTGCCGTGTGCGGCGACGCGCTGTAATCAGTGCATGATCCCTACCTCACTCTCTCTGCCAGTTCTTCCCATTTGAGCAGCTTCTTACAAATTACTCTCTGCATTAATTGCTAGTCGCCACTTTTTTCCCTGCCTTTACGTCGCTGGTCGTATGCAGAGTCATACTGAGTAATGCCTTTTTCCCCCAGTTATAAGCACTGTTCTTTTGGTAACGCTCAGTTACATCAATTGTGTAAGTAAAGAAGTTGCATAACTTGATGGACGCTCCTTATGACAACATGCTTGCGTGTAACTATTCATAATTACATTTGAGGCCCATTTGAAAGGAGAACAGTGTTGAGAAACTATTCTTTGTATGAAAGGAGATAGAATGTAACTTGACATTTTACTTGTTCAAGCTGCTTATTCTAAACAGGGTTGCAGGTGGGGCTGGAACATATTCCAGGCAGGACAGAGCACAAGGCTGGGGGTCACCCCGTCCATCACAGTTAACCAAACAGCTGTTATACCAGCTTGCTAATCAATCATTTACTGAGCATGTAACAGAATAAGATTGTATAAGACCAAAGCTCAACATCTTTCTGAACAACGGCCACCCAGACTAAGAAGCTTCTGCCAGCCGGGCCTCGCTGTGACAAAGATCTCTGGAGAGCCTGCTTGAATGAGGTCCAACTTAAAGACCAAATCCAGAAGACAACCGGCCATGGAGGGACACGGCAGACGTGTGTAATCCGTGCATCGGGCAGCTGTCAAGTTTGGAGCGTCTTTGGTCGAGGCAGCAAAATAAAATTCTGCAAGTAGTAATGACCAGCTCTGTCACAAAGCGAGTGTTCAATAGAGTTTCACCTTCCCCCCAAAAAAAAAAAAAAAAAAAAAACTCAAAAAAAGTAGGCTAAAAGGTAGATGGTGCGTGATGAAACCGGTCTGTTCGGTTTCTAAAGTTCACCAGTGCTATTGTGAACTTACAGAAGCAATCCAGTAAGGAGACGAGATCAAAATCGAAAAACAATATTTAAAACTAAAACTGAGATGTCTAATAATCAACTATCCTTACATCAGAATGCACGGAATGGCTGTGGTTGTTGTCCATCTAAATAATTAATCTAAATAAGTAGATTAATGGGTTCATTTTGTATGGGTGGCGCAAGCGTTGGAAAGAAGAAACTGTAGTACTGGTACCCATTGGACAAGTGAAAAGATAAGTATAGTAAATGATAAGGACCTTCATGCAGAAAGCAGTAATGTACTCTATGGTCCAATGTGCAGCATTCATAGTTGGAAGGGGACAGACTAAGTTTACACAGTAATAAAATTCCTGCGTAAGGGTGAGTTTGCTGAACATTTCACCTACTCTACATCGGTTACAATACAAGGACAGACTAGAGTGACTTGAATCAACATGAAGGGATTAGCTTGCGTGAGAGAGGTCTGTCAACATTCGATTAGTAATTTTCCAGAAGAAATAGGAAAATTGAAAGACATCTCTTGCTTGTTTCTTTAGGTTTATCAGTCGTGTTTGGATCGACCGACTGCGATGCCTTCGAACAAACAAGCAAATATCCACACAAAACACAGTTACAACCTAAAAGGACTCAGTCTGGCTGGGGAAAGTCACTGCAACCGAGATTCGTCAGTCTAAGCCTCTGTGTCCGTCATCGGAAGATCTGTGGGCCCCTGAGCAAGGCCCTTAACCCGCAGCTCCAGGGGCCCTGCCTGCTGGCTGACCCTGGGCTGTGACCCCCAAGCTTGCTGTGCATCTCATGAACAGCAAAATGAGGTAGGTGAAGACTCCATCACAGTTATATTTCAACAAAATATCAGTACTCCGTGCTAAAAATCTGACAGATAATAGCATAGAGAGATCTGGGGGTCAATCAGACAATCCCAATTAGCCCTGATCGACAAAAGAAATCTGCGAATCATTCTTCGATGCATTTCGTATTACGCCTTCTTCATGTGCCAATTTGCTGAGTAGAATACTACTAATAAAAGTAAATTTAATGTTTCTTTACGCTGCTTCTATCGTCTTTAAATTCCAAGTTAACCACCCCCAGCACTCTACAGAGACGCACAGACAATTATTTCGTAGATCTACTTTGCGTGCATAGTTAACATCCATTCAGAGCTTGAAAAGCCTACAACAACTTCCATTCCCCGTCCTTTTCTGCCATTTTAGAGGCATGTGGATTAACAACTTTGCACGCAAAACCAACAGGGTTCATTTCTGTCCTTTGCCACATCTGCATTGTTTAGTCTTTGTTCATGCAAACATTTCTTGTTAATATGTTCTCTTTTTTTTACATATTTTATGTGTACTTGGTATTACAGGTCTTTCCAGCCGAGTGACTGAAGGTGAATCTCGCTCAGAATGCATTTATCATTCAAAAACCGTGACGTGGACAGTGGGAGGTACGATTTTAAGCAATGTTCTTTCAAAGGAACAGACTGCATGTTTACATAATGTGCTTTGTGTGTATTTTTTCCTCTCCTGGCTCTAACTGCACCAGGAATGTATAGTGCATTCTATCAAACACCAAGTACTGCAGCTCACAATCACAGGTATATTCATTAAACTGGTGAACAGCACACGATTAGTGCATGAAAGCTTTTTACAGCTCACCTTTCACACCGATTAATACTCCTTGTGGTAAAGTTTAACAGATCCCTTGAAACCTTTGGCAGTAAAATACATAAAAACATTGTATGTCATTATGAAGTGTCAAGTGGCTTCGACCAGACACACAAAGATTTTAAGCACATAAAATCACAAAAAGCTGAAGCTTTTCATATGGAGGCATGACCATAATAACCATGACAAATCAGTAGTTATTATATAATACTGGGTAAGAGGCTCCAATGAAAGAATGTCCTGGATGTTTTATTCCTCTTGGCATCTATCTTCCGTAATCACTTAGTACTACAGAGCTGTGGCCAACCAAGATTATCCCAAGAAATACCAGCAGGGGGAGCCCTGTGTGGCTCAGTATGCGCCCACACACACACACACACACACACACACACACACACACACACACACACACACACACGTAAAACGCAATGAGGATACACTAATTCAGCTATACGTTTTGAGTAGGACAGGATATTGGCCAACTTCAAGGAAATCCCTCAGGGAGCCAGGACAAGAGGTAAAGCGCGCAACCCTGGAGATGTGAAACTACTGAGCCACAATGGTGCCCACAAATTTCGATTAAAAGATATGTATAGAATTGAATACAAAGGGAAACCCAACACTGAACTGCTGGTTAGATGAATATTACACTAAATTCCTAATTTCATTCCACAAACGCACATTGTGAAAAAAAAAAAAAAAAAATCACCAGAAGAAAGTAAAGCGACACACTACAGTAAATCTCACTTGGTAAAATTTGTCTTCAACAGTTTCCTTTAATCCTGCTAACTGTTGTTGCAGTAGTTGTATAGACATCGACTTCATATTTTTTTTTTATGCAGAACAGGAAGCTTAGTGCTTCACTAGTACAAACACCATGAAAAATCTGGGCCATAAGCCACAGCACGTTAGTCAGTCTTCCACTGTTGTGTATATTTGCTTAGATGAACAGTAATACGATAAAGAAAACTTCTTATTTTCGTCTGTTCTCCAAAAAGTTGCTGATATCTCGCTGGATGGCTAGATGAACACATTCAGTTCCCAAACCTCTCCTCAGGGGCACCTCAGCCATTCCATGTATTTCATTAAATTTCACCACCAGCCCACTTAATCAACTTAATTACTTACATACCGAGATAAGATATCAATCAGCCAAACATGGAATGCTAGTGCTCAAGTTAAAAAATACAGTGGATGTTGGATGGCTGCTGCAAACACTGAGGTCTTTGACTTATTTAGCAGACGTGTTGAAATGGCTAAGCTAGCTCATTTTAACAGACATGATATCAGTTTTACACCTATATGAAGCTCATCTGAACTATTTTCTGACTGCCTATATGCCTTCGGCACAGTACTGTACACGCACAAAGTTTAAAATGCCGTTACCGGCATCGAGCAGCTAGACATTTTCCGTCTATTTGAAATGTTCACCTTCCCCTCGCCCCATGATTGTTCCCGTTTACCTGATTTCATCAGCAGCCTGGTTCAAACGAGCGAAGATGTCGTGAAAGAGTGTGCAACTGGATTTGCGGTTGATGTCATAGCCATAGCCCCTTTTCCAGTACTGCTTCAGATCGTTTTTATATTCCAGCACCTGTTAAAGGACACAATTCAAATCATTTTACGGGGCTACGTCAGTGGCAATCCTAGGAATGCAAACCTGACAAGTTGTAATGAGAATGTAATGAAGGTCCTTCCAGAAGGTTCATTCTTCAGGTTTCAATATCCCACACTGACATATTTAGCAATGTCAACATTTTAACAACAGAAATAACAAAGATGTAGCCATTACTGCAAGAACATTCATACATATGAGGGAAAATTAAATGTCAGGAAAGATTTTGCTCAGCCAGGAAATTTCATGCCTTGACGTAGCAGCTCATTTTGGAAACACAATGGAACTCTGAACGCAAAATGGCTTTTTTTTACTAATCAAATTTTTAATCTAAACTCAGTTTGAGTAAAACCTCCCACACAGACAGGTTATCAACTGTGGCATTGATTAAAATTCTACCACAAAGGTACTGAGCAAAACAGGTGTGACGAGAATTATTTTGGTTAAGACAAATTTCTGGAATTGCATCAGGCTTCAAGCCTTGAGATATATTTCATTCATTTCTATCCCAAATTCTGGACCTCACACAAGAAACACAAGTGGTCAGGAATGACACCCCCCCCCCAAGTTATTCGCTAAAGGAAACAGGCTCATTTGGGTGAAATCCTAAGTGTTTTGGAATGCCTGAGCTGCAGACAACAGAAACCAGAAGAAAAAAGGGTGGAACAAGGAAAAATGATGACTTAAGCTCAGGACGTAATTACGGATATGCTACGTTTATTATTACCATATTATGCTGATCCAATTGCAAAATACAGTTTAATTAAACAAGTCAAAATTACATCACTGCAAATATGTGTGGCAAGATGCTGACTTCATATCTTGAAGGAATGTTCTCTCAAACATCATAAAACTGGGTGAAGATATCCATTAAACCTTGAACATAAGAGAATCGGATTTCTATATTAATGATATTTGTTTCCCCAAGTATAGCACTGCGCTAACAACGCAAAGGTTGTGGGTTCTAATGCCAAGGTGCACACACGAATTGTCATCCTTCCCCGTAATGTAACATTTAACATAAACGTGCAATTTCAAACCTAGCAGGATAATAAAAGTATTTCAATTCAACTATAGGAATTTTCCTCCCATTGTACATACCTGGGCATCGGATTCGTCGAAGAGGTTGCACCAAGCAGAGTTCTCAGATTTAATGGCAAGCTCGTAAGCACACAAGAAGAAAGCAGCCTCAGCCATATCTAAAGATAAAAAATTTTATCGTTATAATGATGAGAAAGATCCGTGCTGGCAAATGGGTTACGGTAATGCGCATATAAACAACCTGGTGTGATATGACTCTGTGGAACCTGCAGGCGGTCAGCCATCTTTTCCTGGACCAGCTTCATCTCTGCTGAGGACTTGAACAGATCCACTTCTTTAAGGGCAGATTCGTTGTTTTCCACATCTTCAATAAATTTTCTACAGTGATCGAAGAATCTCATCAGGTCATCATTGACCTCATGACTGAAATCCACATCTGTAGAGGTAAAAAAAAAAAACCATCATCAAATCAAAGGGAAATGGTTAGAAATCAAAGCTAAATTTACACTCACTGCACATCAAGCATATCTATGTCTCTAAGCCAAAAATAGTTTACCCAATGGAACCTTAATGATAAACCAGAAAGTAAGTGTGTAGGCAAACAATCACAGTATTTGTTTTGCAAATTTATCATTAAGCAAATAACAAATAGACATATTCTTAATAGGAACGTGCACCGCATTTCCAGATTGGTAGCAATGTTAAATACTCAATGATGTCCAGTTATTAAGGAGAGCATCCAAATATGATACATCCTTGCGATGGATCATGGAAGAACCGATACCTCTGACATCCCATAGTCTCCGCAGGCCTTCCTGGAAAGCCACGATGCTATCCACACACCGGTGTTTCGAGCTGGTGATGAACTTGATGCGGTTGCCCCTCAAGTTTTCTTCAGAGAACAACTCCGGGAAAGCGGTGGCTAGTCTGACAGCCAGATGCCTGTGGTCATCTCGGCCTTTCTCCACGATGCGACCATCCATGTCCTCTTTGTACCACATCTGCCATTTGTTTTTGATCTCATGCAGCCATCCTGCACTGCTCTTCGCCTCTGCCATAACAAGATTGTAAACGTTGTGCATTTTTATCACGTTCTTTTTCGTCGGAAATCGTGTACCGTGCCTAATGATTACAGTGAGGTGCACTGCGTTGCATCCAGGCGGCGGTTTTAAAACAGTTTTGTTGACAGCCAATATGTCATCGAGAAGATAGGGATTCACTTCTTCATAACGGCCTTTGGTACCAAAACGCTTCGCAATATCGGGTATATTCGGAACATCAACTTGGGAGCTGCCGACACAGCAGGAATAAAAACGAGCTATGGAGATGCTGAAGGCTGTAAAAACCAGGCTTCTGGATACAACCTCTCTCATTTTCCTAAGTATTTTATATTCTTTTCGTTCTTTATACTGAGGAACCGAAAACAAAACACGGAAGTCAGTGCCGCTCACAGTTTCTGCATGCTGGATTTTCTACTCCGACCTTTGAACTCGAACTTCTGAAGGCGGCCAACTGAAAACTAACCCTGGGTTCCAATTTCCCGGGAAAGATAGGAAAGCATGGCTTCCCAAAACTCTGAGTCTACACAGCCCTTCTTCACTTTAATGTTTAAAGCCCGGTCGTCCTAAATGCACATGGTTGTCAACTTTGATCAGCTGGCTGATGTGAGATTTTCAATTCGAGACGAGTCTGAACACGTGAATGTAACAGTTTGATTGCCTTGCTAATAGTGTAGGGTTTGCAAATCACCCCAGCGCTTCTGATGTAGCTAATGTTACATTTACAACGGAATAATATTGATTTGCCGTAAGATTTCTGGCGTGAGTTGGCAACCCTGAATGCAATAAGCAACCCAAAGGGGTTGCTTCGTGGAATAATCCCATAGACTGTTCTTGTGTTACATTACGTCCCACGCAATACTCTTTAACATTCACTAGTCGGCAACAGACTCTACACGATACTGAAAATGTGACTTAAGGGCACGAGAGCGAAGCACCGGGTGGAGACTGTTTATAAAGTGCCCTAGAAACTCGATTTTCGTTTTACTTACCATCTACTGTTACTAATAACATAGTAAATTCCCCCCCTCATCACGATCAGGCAGTGGTAAATACCATTTTAGTCTATGCGATATTGTAACTGTGTTCATTGTCGTATTTAACATCGTAAAGACAATGTTTGTACGAAGGCGGTCAGCTGCGTGCATGGAATTTTCTTCCCAGTTCAATATTTACTTTTAAATGAACCACGGTGGACTCGCTGGTGCAAATCCACCGGCTTATGTAATTTAATAAGCTTTTAAATTTATATACAGAAAACGATTCCTTATTTTTATATGATCCCTTCTAGCTATTAAACAGAACTAAGCCGACTGAAAGGCTTGGTCTGGTCAGAGGTAGGTCCAGATTTCCTCTGTATTAAATTATGAATTGGCCAGCAGCATTACACAGGCAGAGAATTCGAGAAGAGGCATATTTCAGCAGGAAATACGAGGAAATGGAGGAGAAGATTGATAAACGTCCTGTGTACACAGGAGATTCAAACAGAAGCTGATTTGTTGTTGTAAGTAGGTAAAGAATAGAAGTATGAAAAGTGAAGGTGGTAACCTGACAAATATGATTTAAATATTGCTGTTGACAAAACAAAATATTAGGTACCACCAGAGGTGGACATTTCAGGTCCAGAAAGTAAAAATCCAAACCAGGATTTTGTTTCAACCAGCCAATTGAACATAAAGAGTCACAGCCACAGAGTACTCAACTAGTTGGTTGAAACAAAATCCTGGTTTGGATTTTTACTTTCTGGACCTGAAATGTCCACCTCTGGGTACCACTTTACAATAAAGCTCCCTTTTGCCACTTGTAAATGTTAGTAAGTCATTAATAAAAAGAAAACAGTGTTATAACTTGTTTAAAATTGTCTATTAATAATTTACAAAGTGTTATAAATAACCAGATTATAAACCATTCATAAACCCTTTATATGGGCAGTTTTATTGTAAAGTGGCACCAAATATTATTATGAAAATAATGCAAATGAACATACGTTGGTAACACTTCACTTGATGGTGCACAAATAACATAGTCATGCTATATTAATAATATTATGCTATTACTTACAGTACGTATTAATAAACCACAAACTAAGTCATAGCCACATACTAACTTCCTATTAATTCATCATTAATGAATCGTTAATCTCACACAGTTACTGTAGTTATTACTGTATCTGTTAATTCTATAATTATCTATTGTGAACTACTGAAGGAACAAGTAAAGAATAACGCAAATACTGATCTCATGTTTGTTCATTACTGAATCATGATGCATTTTATCCAAAGCAGTTAGTATATTTGTTGCTATATCTTACTTCTGTAAACCTTTGTGAAATACTGAAGGAACTGCAGATGGAAAAAGTCATGAATAACGCAAATACTGATCTCATTTCTTCTTTTATCTCAAGTAGTGCCTATATTTGTTCATGATTTGTACTTCAGTAGTAACTGAGTTATTACGAAGTAGCTACTTGCGCCCTGTCAAGTGACGTGGTACCAATGCATCTCAAAATCAGCAAGTACAGAGAGAATGTTCATATCCCAGGGCCAAAGCTCAATTGTATCAGATACATCAACTTGTTTAGTAAGAAAGGATAGTGAAAGTGAGCCTTAATTTTTAAAATTAAATAACTGTCCCACTGCAGACATCATCAGTGCCTAATTTAACTGAGAAATAAAAAGTTTTTATGGTAAAAATAACACTCCCATTACGCTTATCTGTAATGTAGCCTGTCTTTACCCTCTAAGGAAAGAGTGACGGTTTTGTCAGCTGTTTTCATTGGCACTTTTAAATGCCGTCCAGAATGTATAATGAACTACCAGTCATAATGGACCTATTCATTCATACTGAGATCAAACGATTCCATTATCCGTTCGCCAACAACAATGGCAACAATTATTATTGATACGCATGCGCGCACACAAACACTTACCACTGACATACATACCTTGCTAACCACTGAAGCAGCATTCCTGACGTGGCTTTAAGGGAATGACATATTCAGCAAGGGACAAAAACAGGATAGGACCCACAGATAGACATATTAAAGGGATAGTGAGGTAGTATTACTGTTCAATAACAATTCCCTTTATAAACAGTAAAATACACATAAAATAAACTTGCAACCGGCCACGACTGGCCATAAGCATAAAATGATTCATAATGGCTACTTATGTGATAAAATGTTTTAAAATTCCAGCAATGTAAATCAAATGAAGGCATACACTTAACATACATATATGCTACAATAAAAATTATATAGCTAGAGATTCTTGAATGATTCTCCTTGGGAAAGTCTCTTTTTTTGCTTCGTCGTGCTCACCATGAGACCCACAAAGACGATAAGCTTGGGAGTCAGAGCTAACGGTCGCCACCTTGTGGCAAGCAGGGAGCAGGGGATCAAGGGCCTCGGTCAAGGACCTGCAGACATGTGACTGTTCTACTGAGGCCAGGCAAAAACCAGCGACTTTCTGATCACAGGCACTGCAGTTTAGCTTACTGAGCTAAACACTGCTAATAATGCGCTTACTAGGGGTGCAATGATATACTTAGCCCACGAGACGAGACGATATTTTCAGAATATTTTAAGGAATCAAAAAAGGAAATATATTACTGGAAAGCAGCCTTTTATTTGATTAATTTGAAAGACAAAAAAAAAAACGCTAAATAATGCAGATGTATGGTGAAATGTTTTAACTAATCACCATCATCATATTCAGTAAATAACAGAACAAATATCTAGCACCATAAAATATTTCACCACAAACTCAAATGACAGGATTCTCTCGTATGTGACTACTCATTTGAACATAAAATAGAATATAAATAAAACAATATAAATAACAAACATAAAACATTTTTCTTCACTGGTGCAGTGAATTTAAATAAAGCGCTATGATGCTGCAAATTGCTTTGCATATTAGTAGCGTTAGCCGCTGTGTACGGCATTATTTTCCTACAATGCTTACAGATGGTTCGTGTTTTGTCTCTCACCCTTTCGTCGTTTATATATTTTCCGCCGGGGACCCAAAATGCTGCCACGCAAAAGACTTAAAAGTGTCTGGGGCATCTACTATGGTAATTTCGTCAGACGCTGACGTTACAGCAGCTGATTTGCAGCGCCTTCACGAAACCGCTTTTCACTCCGACGACAAACCTCGTCACGTTGTGACACGAGAGCTCGTAGCACCCCTAATGCTTAATATTTGCAACCATTAGTTTTGGCCCAACTGGTAAACTTTTCCTTTGGAAGAAAAGAAATCATACACAACCTAAGCATGATATTATTATTAGGTACCATAAAGTAGATGTAGCTTCCTGGAAGCCTTATAGACAGTTTTTTAATGTAATGTCTTGTCTTCTGCCTGGGCCAAGCACTGTGGTATAGAACAGGGACCCCCAGATGGTCCATGTTTTTGCTCCCTCCCAGCTCCCGCCTACAGTCCAACTTCGACCAGAGGTGTAAAGTACTTGAGTAATTTTACTTGATTACTGTACTTAAGTATTATTTTGGGGATTTTTTACTTTACTTGAGTACAATTAAAAATGAATACTTTTACTTAATTACATTTTTAAAGAAAAAAAAAGAAGTACTTTTTACTCCTTACAATTTTATCTGTAGTCAAAAAGTAAATCAATTTAAAATACGCTGAATCCTAGTTTAATTAAGATGTTATTCATTGTGCCAATGAGATTAGTTTTTCACATTCTACGAAATTAGTCAGACATGTTCATTGGTCCTTTGGAAGTGACGTCATGTCGCATCAATAACCACAATGCACAGAACCTTGACTTGGACATTAGAGAACATTCAATCAGTGGAAGAAAATGAAGGAAGAACCCGATTCAGCAGCGAACGCAGTCCAAAATCAGCCACAGGGTCAAGAGCACCCGTGGCTGTACCTTAGCAAAATCAGCTTCTGCTTAAGTTAAATCAGAGGTTTTACAACTTTGAGTAGCATGTTGCATATTTGCATTAGGTGTGCCTTGTCATATAATTAAATGGTTAAATCTAAACAGTTCTAAAGCAGGATAAAACCTTGTATGAGGTTCATTCACTTCATGTTTTTAGAGATTAAAAATGTAAACAAGAATCTCTAGTTTTCATTCTTGCTTTTACTTTTTTAATACTCAAGTACAATTTTAATGCAGTACTTTTTTACTTTTACTCAAGTGTGATTCTTTTACTTTTAATCGAGTAAAATTTTTACTCATTACTTGTACTTTCACTTGAGTAACGTTTTCAAATACTTTTTATACCTCTGACTTGGACCTTCTGGAAATCCCTGAGAACCGGGTTGAGAAACACGGTTGAGAGAAATTCAACTGATGCTGTCAATTAAAATGAAGGAACATTCCCTGATACTCAGAAGGGAAAAACAAAGTGGTCCCAGCACTACTCTTACGTAATACAGAGTAAAGTAAGAAATATTCTGCTAGTCATGTTCACAGTATCCATCGCAGCTAGAAAAAAATATACTTAAGAAAGTATACACTCACTGAGCATTTTATTTGGTACACCTGTTCAGCCGCTCATTGACTCAAATATCAGCCAATCATATTTCAGCAGCACAATGTGTAAGATCATGCAGTCACAGGTCAGCAGCTTTAAGTGACTTTGAATGAGACACGGGTGTTGGTGCCAGATGGCCTGGTATGTGAGAATTTAAAAAACTGCTGATTTACTGGGATCTTCATGCACAACCATCTCCAGGGTCTACAGAGAATGGACTGAAAAAGAAATAATATCTAGTAAGTGGCAGTTCTCTGGGAGAAAATGTCTTGTGCATGACGGAAGTCAGAGAAGAATAGCCAGATTGGTTCAGGCACATAGAAAGTAACAGTAAGTCAAATAACCACTCATTACATCCAAAGGATGCAGAAGAGCGTCTCTGAAAGCACAACACATGACGCCTAGACGCAAATGAGCCACAGCAGCAGAAGACCACAGCGGCTGCCACTCCTTCCGCTAAGAACAGGAAACTGGGGCTACAAAAGTCACGGTCTCACCACAGCTGGACGATGGAAGAGCGGAAGAACATTGCCTGGTCAAATTAGTCTCGATTTCTGGTGTGACATTCAGCCTCCCTGGTACGGTCAGAATTTGCTGCAGATAACATGAAAGCATGGATACTTCATGTCTTATATCAACAATTCTGGCTGGTGATGGTGTAATGGTGTGGATGATATTTTCTTGTCATATGTTTGGCCTTTTTAGTACTGATTAAGAATCATTTAAATGCCACAGCCTACCTGATTATTGTTGCTGACCATGTCCATCCCAGATACCCAGCTACTTCCAGCAGAATTACGCACCATGTCACAAGGCTCATATCGTCTCAGACTGGTTTCTATAACATTACAATGAGTTTGCTGTACTCAAACGGCCTCCACAGTCACCTGATCTCAATCCAACGTAGCACCTATGGGATGTGGTGGAACCGGAGGTTCTCATGATGAAGGTGGAACCAATACAGCTGCAGAAACTGCGTGACTGTATCATGTCCACATAGACCACAGACTCTGAGGAATATTTCAAGCACTTTGCCGAATGTAGAAGAATTACGGCCATTCTGAAGGCAAAAGAGGTCCAAGCCAGTAGCAAGCAAGGTGCACCAAATACTTCTGGGTGTCTCTAGATATACAGCCTTATAAAAAAAATTAAGAGACCACTCTATATTTTTAAACAAATCTGCATTTGTTTTAAACCCTGGTTTAATCGTGGTTCCGCTGGCAGGCGGCTACACTGAGCAGCAGGCTGCTTACAGGTTGAAATTTCTAAGACAGCAGTGCACAAGAACAAGGTGAAGCAGGAGACACTGGGAGTGACCAGAAACCAGCTAGATAAAGGGCGGAAGCGACGTTCTAATGTCAGACATCACCATTAACTTATCAGACGGTTTCTCATCAATCGGAGGATGACATCAAGTGGCCTTCAAAGGGAATGGGAAACATTAAGTGCAGGTGTGAAGTGCACTGCTGGGACAGTTTGTATCAGGCTCCTAGAAGCAGGAGTGAAGACCCATAAAGCAAAGAAGCAGCCCTTCATTAATGAGAAACGGAAAACCAGGCCTGTGCTCTCATCATTTTCATTTAATTTTTTCCGCGGCTGTATATATAATTATCCTGGTATAAATTAGCTGTAGTGAATGTGCACACCCCTGCCATTTTCTTCTTGTGACAACTATATTAAATATTGCCTGAATGGATTCAGACAACAACATATATTATAGAAATAAGAACAAAGCAAAGTCTGGCATCCACTAGAGACCATTAGGAGGAAACCTGCGGTTCACTTACTCCTGTTTGGAAACAATTTGTATTGAGGCAGGACAGGAACATCCATAACAGAAGCCGAAAGAAACACATTTAAAGCCATATAAATAAAACGTCGCTGTAGTACTTTCATGCATTATTATAATTACAATGTGGTTTTTGCTTCAACACCCTCATAATTAAGCCACTCTTGTTAAATGCCTTTTAAATTTTTTAAATGCTATCCTGCTATCGTAACTTCAGACCAATGTGCATGTATCGTAACCGTCTGTTAATGCGAGTCATTTATATTTTTGATTGTCCATGATTATTTTAGTCCGATGGGAAAAAGTGTGCAATACTATAAAAAGTATTTAGGCGAATTCATATAAAGCATTGCTATTGTGAAGGCAATGTATAGTGATAATTATAACAGGATTTTAGTGGATTTAGTAATTAGTTGCCGAATGAAAATTCAATACACAAACGTACAATATATCCAGTAAGTGTCCCACATAATCAAAACCGTTATAAAATAAATACATATAAAAAATAAAACCCAAGCCGAGAGATGTTGGGAAAACTTGAAACAGAAATCCATCCGTACCTATAAAACGGATAAGCTGGGACCGTATTACGTGTCATTTCAGTCAGTCATGTCAAAACCCCGCGTTACCGGATTCTAAGAACCAATAAAAACACTCGGCCCGAGGTGCGGCGGCCAATGAAAACACGGCACTCCGCGGTTAGCGTGGCACCTTCTCAGGTCTGGCTAATGGCTTAATGAATCCGCCCACTTGGTCCACATAATTAGTATCTGCCAGATTGCTTGTAGTGTGTGATGTGGAATACGCTGAACTGTCGGCCTGCTTCATGATAAATACCTGCCGACGTCGAAGGGCCCCTTTTTTAGTGTAATGAGGCAGTACTTTTAAGGAAAAAAGGGGGGGCGGGAATGTTGGCGGATTGTAGCTTTTTAGTTGTGACATGTTTTCTGCTTTAGGACTGGAGCATGCACGGTGAGTAGATCTTATTTTTTTCGTTCTTCCCCTTTTCCCACCCTTTTCCAGCGTCGGTGCGGTTTCCTGCGGCCGGTTTACTCGTGTGCGCCTCTCAGCGACGGCCTTCCCTGCGTGTCCGCGATCTGTCTCGTATCCATCGGGAGTCGAGGAATAAAAGTGCCGTGACGATTTGGGTACTTCGGACTAAATGGCTTCGCGGCTCCCCTTCCCCTGATCGATCCAGAGTGGGACGTCAGCGAGCTGTAATGACCCCCCCCCCCCCTTCTGTTTGTTGATCCTTCTGCCCGCCAGCGTGATTATACGGCCAGGAGTGACGTTATGATTTATATGCCTTTATTTATATATGGATATATACCTCAACGCGTATGGCCGCAGTCCGCATCCTTAGCATCAGCCCCTTCGTCTACTGTGTTTTGGCCGGTTCTGTGTGTTTATGGCAGCATTTCGCCTTTCCCCCCCAGCATAACTCCTGCTAGCAAACAAGTGGCAAAGTGACCCTGGGCAGACGCCTGCTTGTGAGTGCAAAGTGAGCGGAGCCTCATTGTTCTCCGTGGAAAGGTGGCACGCACCGAAATGACACCGGTGTGCTCCGCTTATCTCGGCGATGAATCCCCCTGGGTTCCCTGTAGCTGACCTCGATCTGTCTATCTGTTACCCTTTTTTAAAGTAGGTTTAGTTTTCCCAGGATCTTGCAGCAGTCAGGCTGCACTTTTGTACGGGGCTTTCTGGAAAGGCCTGGAAAAGCCCTACCATGCAAGCTTACTGCATGGAGATTAAAAACTGTCGACGCAGTTCTAATTAGAGCACCGTCTTCTCATTTAAAATACGCCCCAATCTCCTGTGTACGGTCGCTCCCCTTAAAAATACCCCACACCTAGAAATAGGAAGCCGTTGTTGGTGATCCCCAAGTGGGAGTGACTGCCTCATCTTTTTAAAAGTTAGCGCTTCCACCTGCTTTCCCTTCGGAATGTGAGCCGTTTACCGCTTAAGGGGGTAGCGGAGGCTCGTTTTGGAAGACAGACAGACCGCCATGGACCGACGTGAGACCGGGCTCCCGCCGTCCCTACGCCGCCCTGGATGCCCGATTCGCGGGGAAGGGTAACGGTACAGGGGCTGTTAAAACAACATGCCTTTTAGTTTGCCTTCCCCATGCAAAATTTACGGCAAACCATTGCAGAAGCTTAAATCCAGTTAGCAATTACACCGTGTACAAATTTGCATGCGAGGTATAAACGGAATATTCCATTGTTTATTTTTATTGGCTTGCATGTTGGTTATTAACACTAAATTGCTTACGTAACTTGAGAAATACTCCGTAGTAAAGGTTTTTTTTTTTTCTCAAGATATCCCTTTGATGTGCTCCAGTACTAACTGATTCGTAATCTGGCGTAGAGATGCAGATATATGTAGCAGGTGAGGTCCAGGTTTAATATAACTTCGATATTATTAGAAACATTCGAGAATTTTGAGCAAACCCGAAAGACAAAATAAAAACAAAAAGCAGCCCCAGATTTGTTTAATACGTTGCTGCACTGGAGAATAAGCAAAGATACTCAACTTTGGTAACACCTGTTGTAAACACTTGCTTGGCACTGTGCCCCTGTGCTTTTCTTGGCAGTGGTCTGTGAGCGTTGGGGTCCTGCTGTGATTTCCATGTAAGGCTCTTAACCCCAAACTTTGTAGGACAAATCTGTGGGTAGCTGTTTAATGGAGTCATTGACTGCTGTCCCATCTGTAGTGAGGTCTGGTTTTGTGCCCTGAAGTGGCACGGTTACTCTGTTTTTAGGGTAAGGTGTTGCGGGAAACTGGTGTGCTGGTAAGCTGTCCACTAATACCCTTAGTAAATTTAGTGTGTGTGTGTGTGTGTGTGTGTGTGTGTGGTGGTTTTTTTTTTTTTTTAATAGTTCTACAAACATGCCATGCTAAAAAGTACTCGCCCAGAGACAGTTCTTATAATTGGGTGAAATGGTAGATTCTGTCCACTATTGGTTCATGCGTCCTCATGTGTTTTGAAAGGGACGATTTCTTATCAAGACCAAGCAAAGTTTGGCAGTGTGTCCTTAAGGTTAAAAAAAAAAAAACCTGGAGCTACCTATGAAGTCATATACCAAAGGGCAGTATTTCTGGCTTAAACTGAGGGAGGATCCATCCGTCTTTAGATCACTTATCCTGAACACGCTCACGGGATGTGGGATGGATGGAAACATGAAAGAACATTGCGTCACACAGGCGTTCCCTGCCACAGTTAGGCTGGGCAGCACCCTCTACTGGCCAAAATGCACCTGCGGGCTTCCCTTTCATGCAGCGGTGCCTTACCCCGAGGTGGTTAAAGATATATAACATAGAGTATCGTAGGACAATATAATGGCAGTTTCTTACGCAAACGCTTCCCTGGCTACAATGGTCCGTGTTATGATACTTTTGACTGTACGGTGGCTTTTTCACTTGGTACATTATCCAATAAATTACATTGGGTTTTTAAGACTGACACAAAGCCTATTTTGTTATAATGGATTTTTCCCAACTGCAGGCTGATGTAAGCGTTCTAAGCATGTTGGGGGGGGGGGGTCAGGCTATGCTTTGTTTGTTAGGTTAGCTGTACTGTATTAAAACGTCATTTTCGCCTCGCCGTTTTTTCGGCTCACGATAGGCCCATCAGGCTGTGACCCCGTCATAACCTGGGCAGCGGCCTTGCAGTATTATTTATAGTGTTATTGTCATGTGGTAGAGAAATGGAGGATGATGGAGGAGAGGAAATGAGAACTCGTATCGTAGCTGTTGGGCGAGACAAAAAAAACACAAGGTCATAAGATCAACTGGCGCTCAACCCCCCCCGCGGAACATACTAATGCTCCTCAAGTCTGAAATAGACATGCGGACGGTGGAAATAATATTAGGAGTGCGGCAATTGTGAACCGTTTCCCCTCTCTGTCCGGAAAACCCGTGACGGTCAGCAGGTCAGCCTGTAACGTTGCTGTATCTGTGTTTTGGGTCGAAGTACCAGAGTGTTGCTCCGGATTGGGGGGGGAGGCAGAAGAGAGGAGAAAAACAGCTCTACTGATACTGAAGCGTGACAGATGTTGGGCTGAGGCACCAGCAAGATGGTGTAATAGACGTGTGAAGGTAAACTGCACTTGAAAATAGGTTAGGGTAAGTTAGATTAAAATAGCTCTTTAGCCTAGATTTATATACTGAGTTCAAGGGGGAGGGTGTTGCATGCTTTGGCTGACAGTCTGTTTAATAAACTAGTATTCGTCCCTCGAGGTTTTATGGGCTACAGTTTTTATTTACTAGAGGAATTGCATGCAGGCCCACATTCCTTCATGTTGCGCATGTGTTCCAGATGTGCATAAATCAGCTCTAGGTTATGAAAGCTCAGGGTCCCACTTGTATCAGGATGGACATCTAGATGCTTATGCTGAATTAAGGGAAGTTTGTTCACGTTTATATCTGTCCTAAAAATTCCTTCCTTCACATTTTGAGCATTTTAGTGTTGTGGCGTTAACCTGATTTTTATTATTTTTTTTTTTTTTAAAGGATAGATTTGTGTAGAAAGGGCTGGTCAAGATATATCGGCTGGGGAAAAAAAAATAAGCCTTGAGTTTACAAGATTATATCTGCTGAACGTAAATCTGAGATTAATGCTCTGACATGCCTGATCAGTGTCAGCTTCAGAGCATTTTCTTTTTTTGTTTTTTGTGCGTTTGAAGACAATTTACTTAATCGAAAGTGTGTTTTATTGGCACCGAGTAAAAGAGGCGTGAGCCCAAGGAAGTGTAATACTGTCGTCTGACTTTCCTGTCTGACAACACGTTTCACCAGCATTAACAATCTTCTGAAATGAAATAAACAATCGCCCGTGTGTCAACAGAGAAGGGTCTGATGCCAGGAATACCATCATCTTTTCTGTAATGGAGGATGTTTAGAGTGCCGGTTCTGGTGATGCGGTCAGTGCAGGGGAAACCCACCCAGATACAGGCAGATTTGTTCCTGGCCTGTAGTTAAGGTAGGCTTCTAACAACGACCATGTTAAAAGATTTGGGAGCAAATATTTACGACAGGGATGCGTTTTAACGCCGGTCTCTGTAAGGGCTGCGTTTAAATAGGGTTGTGGACGGGTTACAGGGAAGTCCTGTGACTCGATAAGCAGCCAGAAGATTGCATGCTGGGAAATGCCTCTGCACAGCTCTACTGAAGCAAGGAGGGAAGGAGAACCTATGCGAAGTATGTCATTCTTGACATTGATGTGTGTATTAAAATCTCTTGGCGCTGCTGCTATTGCTGTGCAAATGAACATAAATAGAAAGGAGGTCACCAGCCTCCGCGCTGGGAGTGGGTAAGCTGAGGGTGGATGTGGACATTTCTCCTTCAGTAGTTTTTGTACATCTTCCAGTAAAAGAAGGGTGAGGCGTGTCATGAAGCCATGAGTAATGGCGAGATTTTAGTCTCTAAAACGGCAACTTTATTTCCTGAGCAGTGGACATTTCGTAACTTGCGCTGGTGCAAGTTTCGGCCAATGCCGTTCGTCGCCGTGTTTTTCCCTAATTATAGGTGCGTATAATTGGCTTAACTCTGAGCTCCACAAATCTGTAGCAAAACTGATGCCATTACTTCTTAAGATCCCACGAATGTGTGCGGCAACCTCATCATATAATGCAGGCTGTGGGACTTAAGTACCGCCAACGTGGGAGACTGTAGCCAGGTTCTAAGTGGCGAATGAGGCGACGGAGTCATTGTGCTTCACTATAGAAAATGACGACTGATCTTCTAGTGCAGTCATTTACATTTTAGTAGCTTTCTCTTTACCGTTGGTGCTGCTAATTTTGATTATTGACTGAAGTCTAACTATTGGCTGACAATAACTGACTGATACATCAAATTAATGGCGATATATTCATTTTGAAAGAATATCGGCCGATATGTTAAACGATATATTGTAAATCTCTAGTAACTTTTCATGCATGGTCGTGAAATTGTTTCGCGTGTAATCTCAAGCGGTTGTTGACCTTTCTTCACCATTAATTTGTGGTGACATACCTAAGGATTGGTGAGGTAACTCTAATCCCTCCACACTTTTGGGGAGTCATGGACCCCAGGTTACACCCCACCCGGTGTACTGAAATTATCAGTCGGTATTTTACAATTTGTTTATGGATTTCGTTTGCTGATACTCAGTCATTTTAAATTCTGATTGATTATTTATGGAATTCCCATTTACTGAGATCCCCAGCTCAGTGCCAGCGATGAGCTAGAGGCTGGCGGTAATCGAGCCTGCAGTTTTGCGGGGGCCGTGGCCTGGACGCTGCTATGAATAGTGAGGGAAGGCTATTCCGTCGCCCTGTAATGTGATAACGCTCTAATGAATCCCCTCCGGTTCTAGTAGGATGGCGACCATGCTGCTAATCAAAGCTGGGACGACCCCAAACAACATGGCAGCTGTCGGCGACATGGCTGCCCCGTGAAGCCGCTTGGAGAGAATGCTGTCTTTCTTCTCCTCTGTACAGCATGGCTCCATGAGCGTGCAGAGTTGGATTCTGGGAATTTTATTATTTAAAAACAAAAAAATCTGATGGTGCTTGTTGTTGGTGTCATCCTGGACAACCTGGGAGTCTGTACTGCCGCTAGAGGACTCGTCTCCCTGAGCTTCAGAGATCCAGGCCCTGGGAAGACATTTTGCGAAATCTGCAGAATTGAAGTGTGATGTTCATAATTTAAACTGCTTGTCTGGAAATTCCGTACGAGTGTCAACAAACGTGGTGTTGAAACTGGAGATGAGTGTGACCCAGAGATACCAGACCCCATCTGACTGTGACTTGGACCGTTTCTGGTGCTGGCCCTGAGCTGGGGACGGCCGGACCGGGGTGGGGGGACCCTACAACGGGACTGGAAAGTAGCTGCTCAATCTGAATGGGCCGAGTGGGTGCAGTCGGCAGGCTGCCTCGGACCTGATGGATACTGTTCCCCCGACTCTACAGATGCTGGCTAAGCTTCGTTTCATGAATGTTGTTCTTTGCACTGTGTGTCATTTCGCCGCCTTTTGCACACATCGTTTATTTATGTACCTTGCTCATATAGAATTTCCCCCTCGAATGAATATAATGCTGTCACTTTGTATCTTCTGTTTGGATGGTTTATATGTACGGCATATGTGTGACAGATCGCAGATGTGATGAAGACTCGCTCATATCAAATGGTTATCATCTGTAAGCCTGGGGCTGATTCGATAGCTCAGTCTGATCTTGAGTTTGGCCTGCGGGAGTTTTATGGGGGATGGGGGGGGGCAGGTTGAGCTTGAATTTAAATGAAACTGTAGTGAAGGATGGATTTTTAAATGCTTTTAAACGTTTTTAAATGTTCCCATGCTCTCTCGCCAGTGCTTACACAATTTAAACCGGCACTGAAATGCAGTTAGACTCGAGCAGTAAACCCGTATTAAAGGATGCTTTCTGGTCTTTGGTTCCGGGTTGGCTGGAGCCCCCTGGATCAGCTCGGCTCGCTCCTCCATCGACGTCTTTGCCTTCGTTCTGTCTTCCCATTTTAATTACCGGAAAGGCATGTAAACTGTATGATGTAACTGGCTGTAGCGTCTTCGACCGCAGTGTTTCGCAAGGGCTCCAGTTGTTCTGATTTCTAGCTACGGAAAATGAGGTTTTGAGTCATGGATTTCGAATCCCTTGGGTCTGGGCATTGAATACAGCCTTTATGAGCAGGGAGGAGATTTGGTGTAGTTGTGTATTTGGCAGTGAGAATAAGTAACATTTTGGCATTTAATGGGTGCTGGAACTTGCTTGAAGTAAATGTACTAAGTAAACTCAGTAACATGCTCATTGTGGAACAGCCTAATTGATCCGAACGGCAGACTTAAGGGGTTGAACTTGCTTTCCAATGGCATGATTACGCCTGGCGTTGGCTGTACCGTCAAAATAGCAATGTTAAAAAAAATGTAAAAAAGCTATTTTACACCTTTTTGGTGTCAGACCGCTTGTGTAATTTAGCCGGCAGGAGATAGACGGAAGCACTAGTGTCACTCTTTCTAACCCTGCTGGGGACTGAAGCGCGAAGTTCGAAGGGAGCTTTAGGAAGCAGAAAGAAGATTCCCATGTTTGTTTGTTTGTTTATTGCGTTTTTTCTTTTTTTTTTTGCTTCAGTTCTGTTTGCCCTTTTATTTCTACAGATGACAAACGTGATGAATCTCTCTCTTATTTCCACTTTGTAGGAATGTTGTGTTATTCATACCCATGTCTAGACATCATTCTCACACCCACATATGAGGCGGCGCTGAAGTCAGACCTAAAGTAAATATTAGGGTTAAATTGTTGGTTGAATGAGCTCTGGCCAGATCGTTTTGCCTTGACGTTCCACAGCGTGCAGCTGCGTCACTTATCAAGTTGTGTGCCGTATAGCACAACGTTCTATTCAACTAATGGATTTGCACTTTACCTAGGGAAAGACAAGCCTTATGTTCTCACAAATAAGCCAGAGAGCCAAATTGTTAATCAGATATATATATTTCTGTATTGTCATTAGGCATGTGTGGCTGCAGTAGTACAACGGAATTGATATGCAAAGCGTCTCAAACACAATGGCTAATTTTAGGTCTTGAACTGCTGCTTTCAGTAGCAACTAGTAGTAAAGTTAAAGGCCAGTATTAAAGTCTATAGTCTCGCATGCTAGTTTTACTTCTGTGAAACTCGGATCAGCCCTATTTTGACATTCAGTTTTGTTTTGTGTCGTATTCAAGGTATATATC
>JAODKE010000044.1:10011922-10023370 GCA_026779605.1 Mormyrus hasselquistii
TATATATGAAATACTATATTAAAAGCCTCTCGGTTTAACACTAGCAGCGATGCAGACAAGGAAACCAACAACGTGACTTACGACAAACATTAGAGTTCTAACATTCCACAGCGGGTGGCATCACCGCTCATGCGACTTCAATCCTGAAACGATGATTACTTTTACTTTTGCTATATGTAGCTATACTTCTAGCTACATATATCAAAACGCCGTCTGCTGTTGTATATTGACTTAAATTCTACCCCTTAAATAAGGTGACCCCATTTTTTTAGATGCATTTTCTTTTGGTATATAAGAAAAAAACACCGTAGTATATTCACTCCAGTATGTATAGGAAAATGACACGCATATCGTAATGCCGCGGTTCACTTGTGCGTATTGAACCATCCAGGGTGCACCGAAATGGTTCAGTAATATGCTGTGTACTGTTACACCCCTATTGTGTACACATCCATCCGTCTTCTAACCGCTTATCGTGATTAATAAAGTAATTCCGGACAAGCTGTTTGTAGGGCGGTTCTTTGCGCTGTGAGAAATCAGAGTGGAGATCTGCATTGATGCTGGGAATACGACACCGGACACCAGCCTTTAACTCGGTTAGTCTCACTTTTCTTAATCAACAGGAAATGAAAACGTACAATGACCTCAACAAAACTGCACACGCCCCAACACTAACCTCCCTGTCCTTGGGAACATGCTTCAAGACTACCCAGTTGGCCATACTTACTCCAGTTAAGGTCAGCTGGGTGTCATTAAATGAGATGCTTGATGCTGATCTGTAATTGATCCCTATGGGGAGCCACAAGATCACCGAAAACCAGCCGGTGGCCTGCCGCCTGCCGTCTCTCAGTACAGATGTCCTCTCCTGTAGGACGGCACCTAATAAATACAGGCGTTCCTCATTTAACGACCGAGTTCCGTTCCTACGACTAGGCTGTTAAGCGACTACGTCGGCAAGCTGGGACCTGCCCCTTATCGATATTTCAAGTATAAGGATAGAGGAAATCAGCGGTAATATACATTACCTGTATTTACAGTATGCAAACCTAAGTAATGTAACAGTTTTTTAATTATCGTGAATAAACAAAAGATCTAAAGGAAACCCCAACTTCATTGCCCTTAGTGGGCAGTGGTGGCTTGATGGTTAGGGAAGCGCACTTGTAATCAAAAGATTGCAGGATCGAATCCCCCGCCAGCCAGTCTTCACTGAGGTACCCTGAGCAAGGTACCATCCCCAAGCGCTGCTCCCCAGGCGCTGACTTAGCTGCCCCCTGCTATGTCACGAAAGTCACATATGGGTTAAATGCAGAGGACACATTTCGTTGTTGCGCACTGTGTGCTGTGGTGTGTTGACAATGACCACTAATCACCAAATTCTAATTTGTTTTAATTTGCATGACTCTTACATATTACAGAACACAAAAGTACAATCGGCAAAAATTTGTAAAAATGATGTACAAAAAAATTGAGGGAACTTCAGTATCGAGACTGAGAGGGTGATATAAGATGAGGTGCCTGGTCAGAGAGCTGGTCGTAAGTCCGGGAAGTCATTAAATTAGCTATTAATTCAGGAGTCTATCTGGATATTGTGTGTTGAATCATTTTTTTAAAGTTGTATATTTCAAGATTTTAAAATGAAAACAACTTGATTATATAGAACAGGGCTCTTCAAATCTGGACCTCGATTCCAAATCCAGGCCTTCAGTTCTCCCAGGTAGTTAGTTTAATAATTACTGATTCTGATTGGTCAGAAGCTTCACGCCTGACCGACAGGTGAAGGAAGGCTGGAAAACCAGCAGTGCTCGGACTTCGAGGACCGTGATTTGAATAACCCTGATATAGAAGAAGAAAAAAAACTCATGATTAATTGATATATTGTTTAATGGGGGCGTGTTGCTGAGCTATTCTATGAGTATTGAAGGCACCTTCTGTGTTTTGAGCTTTGCTGTTCAAGCATTTTCGTACTGATCAGATTGAGCTGTTGGGAAATGGCGGGGCGTGATCCAAATGTGCTACACAAAGGAGACTAGCTAACAACGTTTATCTTTTCCTGCTTGCTGCTGCTGTTGACTGATTTATTGATTGGGACAGTCGTCAGCTGGCTTTCCTTGGTTCACATTTTATTTACGAAAACACATTTCCAGCCTACATTTTCTTGTTTAGGTGCTCCATTTTTGGCTAGAACTTGGAAGACTTTGAACTGCTCCATATTTACATAGTGAGTTGGAATAATGAGTAGATAATAGGTCATTTTAGAAAAACCCTCACAAGTGTTTGAATTTGGAAGAAATTTACACTTGTTTATAATCAAATTTAGACTAAAGATCTTCATCCTGACACATTCACTATGGTCATGCTGGATGCCGTCATTTTCTGCTTCCTCTAGCTCGTAGAAATATGATGCGATTCATCAGGTAGGGTTCGAGAAATAGTTGACGTTTGAGTAAGTCAAATGCCACCAAATGTTTTCTTGTCCCAAAAAGGCCCTCTTGAATCCGTTATCTGCAGCATTCCTCAAGTGACGTCAGTCTCCGGTGAACGAGTGAATTTTCAACATTCCTTTGCTGACTAATATCCTAGCCCTCCTAGAGATGTCATACCCAGCAGTGTTGGATTCCTGGAAGAAAAGGATCCGTCTTTTACACCAGCGAACACTTACTGTGTGCGTCAGACCGTTCAAGGCATGGCGATAAGGTAATCTCTCGGCCAGAGAGATTGACTCATTTTGAATTGCACTTATTGTGGACCCAGATTGTACACTTCCCAGACTGCCCCTGATATAAGTTTTGGTGTGGGAACCTGTCAGACAAAGTAAATACTCCGCTCCAAATATTGTCAAATGCTAGTTAAGGTTTCCAGGTGGACAAATACTGTTTCTGTAGCTTTTTTTCCGATTTTATATTTTCATTGAAGAATCATAATACATTTTGGGAGATATTTTCACTGAAAGCTGAGAAAGTAAGTTGATTTTAAAGTAAAAAGAAATGGCTGTACCCTCAATTTGCTGTATTGTGGAATTTTTTTAAAGCGGTGTAACCGTTGTGTTTTTGTATAGGGCTATAATGTTTCAGATATTTAGATTGTCAGTCTGAGAGGTGTGTTCTCCGTTCTGCTCTGTGGTTGACCAGTAGTGATGAGAGTTACGACATGGGTCAAAGGTACAGTTCAAATTGCATACGTGGCCCGAAATCTGAATCTCTCTCGACGGGCATGACTTGCATAAACATCTCCAAACACTTGCTAAAGTGCCTTTGGCTGTGTATGCCGATCGCTGCAAAAGAAATCAAAAGGTCGGTTACACTTTGTGTATGAGTAGGAATTCTGACGAGTGTTTTTTTCTGACGCAGCCTGTAATAGGGTTTGCCTGGAACTGTGTAGCAAGAGCTTCTGACTAAATGCTGCTCTTCAAAAATAAAGCGCAAGATTCTTCTCCAGAGTCGGACTTAGTACAAACCTTTAAGGCATCGTCCTTGCTCACCTGTCAGCTCCTCGTCGAAGGGTAGATGCGGCCAACAACAGACAGCACGCGCTAGGAATTTGTTGCTGATGCCGTTTGTGTTTGCGTGAATGTGTAAATCGTTTTCATATTTGGTTAATGTGCAATTTGCGAAAGTGGAGGTGCTCTTGGAGGAAATGAAAGGGTTAATGAAACATCCCTTAAAAAAGGTTAAATATTTATTATAATGTGATGCATAATGCGGAAGACTTCCCTAGTTTTAAGTTGTATATTATAAATTTTCTATATATATATGTGTGTGTGTGTGTGTGTGTGTGTGTGTGTTACATAATATTTGAAAGAACCGGTTAAATTCAGTCCCAGTGCTGGGAACAAATATACCCGAATGTTTTCCTCCTCCTACCATCGCTGTTGTTATAACATCGAGCTTCACAAGGCCTTTGTGTCATTCTTTAAATATTAACTGCCCGGTATTAGTCATTGATTGTACCCCATAGCCTGCGGACCTTACATTTACCACACAGTTAAAAAGCTGGTTCCGTGTGTACATTAAAAATTCCCGTTTCGTGTCATGTCTGACTGCGGTAAGGAACCTTTAATTAATCATAGATATATTTTGGTGACTGACTTACTTTTCTTATGAGTTTAAAACTTTAGGAAGTTGAAAGTGGTTGGAAAACGAAGTGTGTTAAGCTTTGCGTGGAGTGACGCTGAATATGAACTGACGGCGATCTGTAAAGCTGTTTTTTAAAGTATAACATTTGGTGGCGGTAGGCTTTACCCCAGCCCCCACCCGGACGCCACGCCCCGGTTTCGAGCCTCCGGAGGCTGCTTGGATCGCGGACACCGAGCCCTGAATCCACCCGATCTGCGCGGCTGCTTGCGGCTTGTGGGGCGGCTCGCTGGAAAGCAGCTGGGCGCCGGGATCCCGTGACCTGCGCCGTCAAGCGGATCGTAGCTGGCTTTTAACGGGAGGGATGGTAGTTTTAGTATGGGCGCGCCTCTTCCAGCTGCTCGGGATTAAATGCATGTGAATCTGGGTAGCGGGGGTGCGGTGTGTCACGGACTTTCCACACACGCGCACCTAGAACCGGGGGATCCGCTACAAGGTTTCGCTTTTTCCTCTGTCGCAATCGGTTGATCGGTCGCGTTGCCTGTTACTTTTACTGCTCGTACTGATAAACAGGGGCAGTAATACTAGCGAGATTTAAAGTTGTTTAGATACTGAACGAGAGTAAATGTTCAGCTCGGCGACGGCCGGAACGTGAAGCGTTTGAATGTCTGCTGTCTGAGAAGATGGTGATCGCCGTAAGATTAAACCGAGAAACTCCTTTTACCCTCCGTCTCCACCATTAGAAGCAGACCGGCTCCAAAACATTGCCAAGCATGCCTGCTTGTACAAATACTACTGTCGCGGTAAGACGTTTTCGAACGTTCAGTCGTGCGTCTCTCTCTAATGTGGTTCATGAGTGGCTCGATTTATTCGTTAGATTTTTGAAGATTATCTGTGTACCGAAAGGCATGTTTTGGCTGGGTTTGAAGGCATTGTAGTTAATTGATCTGTTGCTAAACTTTTTTTAATGTGCCATATATACTAGCAGAAGCAGAGATATTTTGGCTTTTATATATTTTTTATATATATATATATATATATATCTATCTCCTTACCTAATATACCAGTGTCTCATTGAAAAGTTAGTCAAGCTTGGTCCCAGAGCCCGATGCGGTTTGAGGCTTAATGTGAGTGAGAGCTACTTCTATGAAGGGGCTTGGCTTGGGGGATTTTCGGTGGTAATGTTACTCAGCTGGAGGGAGGGAGGGTGTTATCATGTTGATGGTAATATGATTTCTAGTAAGTGGTGAACTAGTGACCAGAAGAAGCTTGAGGTCAACCACTGATATTGTACATTTCAAGCAGGAAAGGGTTTGCTGGGTAAATATGTCATGCTTGTAACACAAAGCCCAAACTAACCAATTTCTTTTGCTTTTTAGGGAATAGGATTCCATCCTGAGAAGTAGCAAAATGAAGTGAAAGTAGGTTGAAATAAGCACTACGCGATACTGGAGCGTGTTAAGCTTTGTGGTGACTGAAACTCTTCTTTAGTCGAGAGAGACTGGCCTGTCCAGGTGTTCAAACCAATGTCCTTGATACAAGATAAGCACTTCCTGGGCGGGACTGCGTGCACCGTATGCCAACCAAGACGCTCCAGCTCTCCCGCTGTCTCTCATCGCCCTCCGTGTTAAACCCAGCCTGAGACTGAGATGAACGGACTGGATCAGTGGCCTGAGAAGGATGTGACAACGTGGCTTAAGGAGCAGGGCTTGGCGGAGTACTCCAACCTGAATTTGAACGGATACCAACTCCTGCGTCTCTCTCGAGAGGACTTCCTCAAGCCTCCCCTGTCGCGTGTCACCTCCGATGGTGGGCAACAACTCCTGGACATGATCGAGACACTGAAGATCGAGCATCACATCGAGGCTCACAAGAATGGGCACGCCAACGGACATGCCGTGCCGCTCGGCGGAAAGGCCAGGGGGAACGGCACCATCAACGGGTTCCGCAAGGAGATGGTGCAGATCACCATGCCGGAACCAGAGAGGACACAATACCCTGTGGAATGGGCCAAGACGGGCGTGGCCTTCGGGTACGCACTCTGCTGCTTCGTCTTCACCACGGTCATGATCTCGGTGGTCCATGAACGCGTTCCTGCCAAGGAGAACACCCCTCCACTGCCGGACAAGTTTTTCGACCTATTTGACAGGGTCGAGTGGGCGTTCTCCATCTGCGAGATCAACGGGATGGTGCTGGTCAGCTTGTGGTTCCTGCAGTGGCTGCTCCTCAAACACAAGTACGTACGTCGCCGTCAACGTTATTCCGGCGAGGGTTAGGGGGGGCTTTACTAGCCAATGCTCGTGAGGAGCACAGAGAACTATTTGTCTCTCAAATAAGCCACTCATCTCTTCCCCTCTAGATCCATCGTCGGCCGGAGATTCTTCTTCGTCGTCGGCACGCTTTACCTGTACAGGTGCATCACCATGTATATCACTACTTTACCTGTACCAGGAATGCATTTCAAGTGCTCTCCTAAGGTATGTCTTCGTTATTTCCGTTCTCAGTTGATCTCCGCGGTCGCCCCGGTCGTTTAGCTAACGTCAAGCTAGCAGCTGAAAGTTACGTTTGGTGTTCAAGGTAAAATGGTAGCCGGCATCTTTGTGGCCTGGGTTTTGGATGTCCATGCTGATATACTGTAATTGCATTTTTTCCCCCCATTTAAAAATAGAATTCCTGTATCAACAAATGCTGTTAATGGTCTTGTTATAGAAGTAAAACTTTTTTTTGAGTTTCAAAGCATACGTTAATCCTTTCGTTATGTAATTGTTCTGAGCCTGAAGATGATTTTTGCTTGTTTTTAGGCTTTTGTGTGGTTACTGTAGAACTAAGGTTTATTCTGTGGCAGTAAGGTGTTTATGACTCCCCATGTTCATCAGTGTACATCGCTGTTATGCCTCTTATGGAAGACATTTAGCGTGCATGAACCGTAACTTAAAATGTACTAATACGGCCCAACGATTTCCGTCAGTCTTTGTCGCTTGGGCCCGCCGGATCCGGGATCGTTCTAACGTGACGACGGGGGGTGTGCGCTCAGTCGGTCTGTGATACTGTGACCTTAGCATTCCGCGTTCCTGTGATTTGCAGCCATCTGTCCGTTACATGACCTGTTTTTTTTTTTTTTCTTTTTTTCTTTTTTTCTTAATGCAGTCCTGTGAGTGGGTTTGACAGCAGTAAAGGTCTTACCGCTGCGAGGTCGTGACGCAGAACCGTTATGTTAAGCATAACGAATCACGAATGAGATGGTTTTGCAACAGTCGCCTCTTTCGTCCTTGTTTTGTGTTCCGGCATCTCAAACTGTGGAAGCTTTAGGACCTTAGCGCTTATGGTTTTCTGTTTCTGCTCCAGAACATTAAAACCGTTCCGTTGAATCATTTTTCAGGAATGCGGGTGGGGTTAGTGGTGGCTCCCTTGCAAAGCATGCCCACTCTGCCTGAATGATTCCCGTCCCCTTGGGGAGGGATGGGTTGTGGGTGGGAGCCGGGGGACACGTATTCAGAGAGATGAATATAAAGTGCTAATGACATCCGCCTGTTGGGTCGTAAACGTAGAATTTAGAGCTGTTTTCTGCCCAAGTGGTATCGGTTTCAAGCGGTACGGTTGCTGGTTGGACTCACTGTTCCCCGGCTGTCTCAAACCGTGAAACACGAGAGAAGTGACGCCGCCATCTTGGCGTGTTCCTTTACCGCTGTGCTGATTCTGAGTCAGAAGACGGGGTGTGTTCGCCGGCCGGCCATGTTCGTGCTGCACGTGAGGCAAGCTGGCGCACAAGCTCGATCGGAAATCACAACTCTCCCAGCTTTGTTTGTCTTCTCTCACACACACACACACACACACACTGTAGTGTGTGCTTCACCCTTGCCTTGGAGCACTTTTGACGTGCTGCTCTGTTGATACATGCCTGATATCGGGAGCTGTTTGCAGGACTACTTGCACTCCCTGTGGTGCAGATCACTCGTCAGACTATAATTAATTACGATTAAGCGATTTTGTAATGAGATTAATTCTTTAAATTGAACTTTTAACCTAGCAGTATCATGTTAAGTGGCCTAGTGGTGGGTTTGTCTACCCATGATGCAGAGAAATGTATCTATCATACTTTTTATTTATAGCCAGTACTTTGGCATTTTAAATATGACACTTCCTTCTGTGCCTGTTTTCTGGCTGTGTGTGTGTTCATTATATTGTGGGGACAAGTAACTTCATACCTTGGGGGACTCTACCAAGGGGAAACTCAATTTCATAATTTCATGACTGCAATCAAGAAATTTAAAATGCCAAAAGTGGTTTGTGTGGTTACTTATGTGTTAAAGTTTGGACTGGGTAGCGTTAAAGTTGTCATACTTAGGTTTAGGGTTTTCCCCCACAGAAATGAATGGACGGTCCCCAAAAAAGATATAAATACGTGTGTGTGTGTGTGTGTGTGTGTGTGTGTGTGTGTTACCCCCTCTTTGTCAGAATTCCTGACATGCCAGTTTAATATTTCAGCCAGAGCTCGCGGCCACCCGCTGCCCAGCTGTCAGGCTAATTGGGACGACATGCGTTTCTCTTGCAGCTGTTTGGGGACTGGGAATCCCAGATGCGGAGGGTGATGAAGATGATTGCGGGCGGTGGTCTGTCCATCACAGGCTCCCACACCATGTGTGGGGATTACCTATACAGTGGCCACACTGTCATGTTAACACTCACCTATCTCTTTATCAAAGAGTGTAAGTATCCCAGTTCCCATGTAACCTTAATGTTTCAGGCTGTATGATTTGAACGCTGCTGACTCAGCAGTGACACCTTGTGGACATGTTGCAACCTGCACAACACCCTTTGGCAGAAGTGTAAATGATTCTCTGAATAAACGGTGTGAGTAAGACGGTTTTGGTAAAGCATGCCACGTTGACTTTGTGTTCATATGCATCTTAGATTCTCCTAAAAGATTCTGGTGGTACCATTGGATCTGCTGGATTCTCAGTGTTGTGGGAATTTTCTGCATTCTTCTCGCGCATGACCACTACACTGTGGATGTAGTGGTAGCATATTACATCACTACACGTCTGTTCTGGTGGTATCACACCATGGCCAATCAGGAAGTAAGTATTGCCGTCACATGTGTCTTATCTCGGGCTGTAATTTGCTCATTTTATTCAATTTATTCGTATTTACACCAATGACCTCACAATTAGCAAATGTGCCAAGGACCTGATGTAAGTTCTGTTAAATCCCCTGCTTCCTCAGTCCAATGGTGATTTATACAGCATTACACAGTAATCACGAACACTAGATTGCAAAAATATGTACTTTGCACCGTACGTGATCTTTCTGATTTAAGTTGCAGCATGTGTAGATGATTAATCTTGAGATTATGAAAGGTTTGCAGAAACATGTTTTGTGTTCTCAGGTCTTAAATTCTCTGAGTGCTGTCATGCCCCGAGTTTAACCTCAAAGTTCAGATTAGTCAAACTAATTATAGATTTTTTTTTTTGTGAAACGTATAAAGGAAATGCGCAAATAATGTGGCTTTGTATTAATAGGCAAACTGAATTGTAATCAGAATTGCTGGCAAGTAGCTGTTTGATCATTCAGATGTTGGTCTGTAACTAGTTACATCGCAACTGTAGTAAATCACCTTTATACCCCAGCGGTAGATCCAGTGCCAGGCAAGCCCAAGTATTAATTCATGTTTTATTTGCTTGCAGCTCAATTACGGTACTGGCAACACAGAGATTTACTACCAATTAAATGGATAGAGTGTGTGTGTGTCTTACATTGTGGGGACTGGATATACCTACAATGTGATAAAGCTGTTATTTTGGGGATATTTTTTTCCCGATCCCACAAGGGGTAATTCGGTTTTCTAAGAATCTCTGACTGCAATCAGAGGTAGCAGTGCCAAATGCCGTATTTTGTTGGACTTATGGTTAAGGTTAGGGCCGGGCAGGGGTCGAGGATGTCAGAGTTGGGATTGGGGCTATGCCCACAGAAATGGAGTCCCCACAAAGATGTCGATGCTGTGTGTGCTGAGCTGTCACACCGGCTTTGATTCTTGCTTGCACTCCCTGTCACAGCAAATCGACCGGGGGGTGGGGGGCCTCGGAGCACTGATTATGGATTTGGGGGCCCCTATAAATCCTGTAATATATTACTGGATCTCTCCATGCTGATAAATAAAATGCTGTGTCCTGTATTAATCCACGAAAATACTAAAATCTGCCCCCCCCCCACCCCATCTGTTTTACTGGTCCATGACATTTTTGCACAGCATGAACTGGTTTGCGGACATCGGGGAAAAATAAACCAGTATCTGGTCCCAATTAAAATGTGGGCTGAGTTATTCATATACAGGCTATACTGGTGAACGAGTATCAGGCGGACGATTAACTATTTTAACTAGTAATTAAGTTAACTATGTAAACTTCTGCCGGTGTCAGATTCTGAAAGCTGCGATGTAGCAAATAATGCTTCTCATATTCCGTGTGTGTGTGTGGGGGGGGTCTGTGCTGACTCTATTACTCTTTGTCTATACAGGTGTTGAAAAAAACGTCTATGGGCAACTTTTTGTCACGCGTTTGGTGGTACCGGTTCTTCCAGTACTTGGAGGAGAACGTGCGTGGCATCGTGCCCCGGAAGTACCAGCTGCCCATCTCCTGGCACCAGCTGCCATGGAGCCACGTGAAATACAGCAGAGTGGAAACGCAGTGACTGTCGCTCGGGACTGTTGAGCTCCACCCCCTCCCCCTCCCCCCCACAGTTGGGAATGGACTGGAAGAAATTGCCAGAAGTGCTACAATCTTACCACAAGAATATGCCCTAATGTAGAGTTTCCCAGCTCTGTCCTTGGGATCCCCCAGACAGTGCGGCTCCAGGAGAGAGCAGGAATGCGGACCGGGTGGGGATCCCCAAGGACCGGGTTGGGGAAACCCTGCGCCGATGCACCTGTTATCCCCTTTTTCTTTCCTTTTTCTTTAAAACACTCACCTTTAAAATCTGCCAGCACTGTGACTTTCTCTTCCCCTTCCCCCAAACATTACTTTGTGGATCAAATCTGAGTACATTCAGCACTACATGTAATCGATGTTTTTCTTCTTTTAATCATTAGCAGGTGCTTTTCTGTTTTTTTTTTTTTTTTTTTTTCTCCAAGTCTATAGAGAATCATCATAGGCCCGTTCACTGAGCCTAAAGCCATTTACCCAAATCTGAAGGTCTACTATTTACAAAGTGAAGTCGTTTAGAAGATGACATCAACCAGTCTGAAAGTGTTATTGCATAGTTTTTTTTTTTTTTTTTTTTTTTTTTTTTTTGTTTTTTAAAAATCTTCAAATTTTTTTATTTTTTTTCTTAATTTGGGTAAAGAATCAAAAAATTTTTTTAAAATTTTTCCGTGTTATTTTAT
>JAODKE010000044.1:10023470-10035440 GCA_026779605.1 Mormyrus hasselquistii
GGTTTACTATTTAAAAATTGAAATTTTTTAAAAGATGACATCAACCCGTTTGAAAGTGTTATTTCATTGTTTTTTTTTTTTTTTTTTTTTTTTTTGTTTCGTTGTTAAAAATGATTAGCATTTTTGTAACTGTTCTCTAAATGTGGCAAGAGATGCAAAAATTTTTCTAAATATTTCACAGGTTTATTTTTCAAACTAATGTTAAAATAAACTTTTAGATTTTTACATTTGAAAATGAAAGCAAGCTGACAAATCTAAAGTGGTATTTAATGTTTTCTAGTGCCTTTCCTGTTGGTTGTACAGTCTGCTGATATATTTATGTTTGTGACAATGTAAAGTGGTACATTATTGTCTTGGTTCGATCCATAGAAACGGTGCCTCTTAAGGCCATGACCCAAAGCTGTTTTTTTTTTTTTCTTTCTTCCTTTCTTTTCATTTTAATTTTCAGAAGTTATTGGAGGATGACAACCCCAAAATCGGTCTAATTGTCTGAATGTAAAATCGATTTTAGCCTTAGAAATGTCTCTCCAAGGTAATTAAGTTCACAGAAACCATCACGGGTTCTGACAAACATTCTTTCCTGCATTTACTTTATAGGCATCGAAGGATACAATGTAACACTCCCCGGGAGGGTATAGTACCGTCCGTGTCCCATGTTTGTTCCGTCTATACCAAATAGCTGTATGGCTTAGGCTCGCTACACTTGAGGGTTTAAGCTCTGCACAACAGAAAGACCACCGGCCACGTCGCCACTCGGAGAGGTCCGTACGGAGTCCCGCCTCGTCCCCGGCACCCGCACATATGCCAAAAAGAATGTGATCCCCGTCACCTCTCCACCCTATACCTCAGAACTCTTGTACACCATTATGCCATCTGATGAGACAAGCTGCTATTAGTGATGTCACACTTGTTGGTGGGGGAGGGATGTGGGTGGATCTTGTAGGAAATAAATGGATAAAGCTCAGCATTAGCTACAATATCTGACTGAAGCTCGTGTTTATTTCGGTTTATCTTTGGCCTTTTGTAATTTTCTATTTTGATCCTTAGATGCTGCATTTGCAGGCTGTATTACATCTATGTTTTTTAATCAAATCCTAGCCCAGGTTTTTATATATTTTTAGATTTTTGTCTATAATTTTACACTAAAACATTCAACTTTTTTTTTTTTTTTTCTTTTTTGTGTTTTAAACATCTTTAAGCTTAGATTAAATGGGACATTCAGGACAATGTAGAACAGCTAAATTTAAGGCATACCTTTTACTGTGGGAGTGAAAAGTACTCGTGATGCTGTGTGCATGCCGGTCATCTTGCATCCTTGGTGTTCTGCTCCAGAAGAACTCAGTATCATTTATTACCCTGTTGGATCTCCGTTTTTCTACAAGCTCTCCTTCAGTACCAGAACAAATCACTGTAAATAATTGTTCCACCTGCAGTGTTTCACAGGGACTTCAACTCTGTCGTCTCCTGGGCCTAGAATGTTGTCCCCCCCCCCCTTTATTTTAAAACACATTTGTGACGTTTTTAACCATAAACAATTTTGTTTGACATTAGTATTTTTAGTCTGAGTTGAGCTGCGGCTTCCATTTGCAGAATCACACAACAAAAAACAGATGCGCTCATTGAAGTCGTCCATTAAGAATTCTTAAGAGATTCCAGGAATCCTTAACCTGGGGGCATACCACCTCGATGGCCAGGCTGATCGGAACGTCGCGACTGATTCTGCGTCTGCACGTAGGGTATCTGCTAGCCAAGTTTGGTACCGGTCAGACTCTTCAGGTGTCATTGTTGCACAGCGTTGAGTGTGTGTGTGTGTGTGTGTGTGTGTGTGTGTGAAGTCTCAATTTTTCTGCAGCTTGTACAGTTGGGACCACTAAAGTCTGAAATGTGTCTTCTGCGTGCTGCAGTCACGTTAGCTTTGTTTGGGTCTTTCATTGGATAACATGTATCCACTATCCTTTTGTTTACCAGATTGCTGGTTCGTTCTCCCACAAAAGAAATCACTATCAGTAGCTGACGGTTTCCATGGGCTACAGGAGCTGAACTCGCCAGGAGGGGAAAATCAAATATTTGCTCAGAATTTAATCTTTGTCTGTCATTCTATATTTTTTTTTATTTATTTTTTTTGCGTTCTTTTGTCAGTGAAAGTGCTCTCTCGTGGTGACATGGCGATCGAGAGGACTGTTGTTGGGTTTGTTCAAAGTGTAGCAAAATCAGTCTCGCCAAACGAAACACACGAATCGCAGATGTACACACGATGGTAGCCAAAACAAGACGAAGACAATAAAGTATGTTTCAAACTGAATCCAAGCGTGCACATCTCTTGATGATATTGCATTCTCAAAAAGATTAAATGTCTCATATTATAAAATATAGCGTGACTTGCATTTGCTTTTTGGTCTTTTTTTTTTTTTTTTGTTCTGTATATCCAGGCTTCTTTTTTTAAAAATTTGAACAGCTGTTTGTGCTATTGAGAGGTAAATTGTACATCTGCTTTCTGTTTTAATGGCTTGATATAATGTGGCAAAGGAATGATACCAGGAACGATCAAACATTTCACAGTTGAAAATAATTTATAATAAACAGAAAAATGTATGTTTTTCCTGCATCGTTGTTCCCTATCAGGCCAATGATGCGAATTATCGGATTAATAAGATAATGTAATGCTTTAAAAATGATCGGGTTTTGAAATGTGAATATTTACTAGGAATTGTATTCTCTACAGGGTCACATTATTCATGTGTGTGATCAAATGTGCCTCAAAAGATTATGTTGTGACCTTTTGATACAAGCAGCTTAAATGTCTTTCTGAGAGATTTAATTATTTATCTTTCTATTTATGTGCTTGCTTGTAGTGATTTAAGCGAGCAGTCGTCTGGCACGGGAGAAGCCAGGAAGGACAAAGATCATAAAACAGCACATGCTTATCTTCGTCCCTCTTGGGCGGTATAAATGTTTTTAGTGTCCTGGGCTGACTCTGCGTGTGCTCTGCTGGATGTATTAATTTTATCTGGAGAAGCGTGTCGGAACTTGCTGCTAGTAGCGAAAATACTTTCCGTCGTTGAGGTATGGGTTGTGTTTTATTTGTATGAAATCGCATTTTAAGCTTCGATGTCGGAGAAGCGAGCCAAGCACGTTTTAATTCTGTTTTGAGCTGCTCTTTTTGTTTGCGGAGTAAAATCAGGAATAAAAATGCTCCTATTTCCATGCCTGTTGCTCTTGTAGCTGACCGTGGTAGGGGAAAGAAATCTGGGAAGGATCTTGAGATGTTAGGGGGAGGAGGGGAGCGACTCTGAGCTTCAGGTGGGAGTCTGGGTGCTTTGTTCCATTAGGGTCATGGGTCGCAAGAAAGCATGCAGTCGTCTGACCTCTGTGGAAGTGCTGCTCATCTGCCTCTTCATACTAATGACTGGGGTCTCCATCAGCCTCGTCGTCGTTTTGGCTGTGAAACCGACTTCCGATGCACGTAAGTCGTCTTGACGTTTCCACAGATGTCAGATTATGCTGCATATAATCCAAGGAAAAATTAGAATGTAGAGTTCAAGGTCATACTGAGGGAATATTGTGCTTTTAGAAAGTGCAAATGAGCAATACGGGCGGCGATTCTAAGTTCGCTATGACTGATTTTATTGGGAAAAATGACACAGCTGCCATTGCAAGACCAGCGCGAAGCGTCTCGTTCTGTGACCCACAAGGGAATCTTCCGTTTAACGTTCAGCTGTGGAAGACTTGAAGCCTATTCCAACGCCCACCTGGAAGCCCAGTGAGAATTCGTTTGTCATCGGTGTTGGCAGAGCAGATTGTACGGGACCCGTTGGGGAGGTTCCACTGGTGAGAAACGATAACCCTGACGTTCTGTCGGCTGGTGGTTTTATCGATGTGGAATTTTTTTTTTTTTTTTTTTTTTTTTTAAGTACCAGGAGGCTGTTTTGATGACCCGTTTATAGCACCCAGCACCCGGGAGTAACATGTTAGGGTTATGTAATGCATGGAGGGGATCAAGTCGCCTGTAGCTGTCTGTCACGTGTCTCAGATGGGCTATGCCAACTTGGACCAGACTGCTGCAGGAATCCATACTCGCCTCTTCAGCCGAGCCTTCATCGTGGACGACGGGAGCCGGCGGGTGGTGTTTGTGAGTGCGGACATAGGGATGGTCTCCCAGAGGCTGCGGCTGGAGGTACCTAGACAAGCTCCGTCTCTCACACAACTCGCTTTGGCCGTTGCCTTCTGTGAAGGAATCTTCTTGAAGCCAAATGAACACCTTCACGAGGAAAACATCGTAAATGCTTATGTCGGCATGCGTGATGTATACGGCGCATGGGTATCTCCAGATGCCAAAGACGGAACAGATCCACCATAAGCACTCCAGCTGCGTCCGCGCCTAATATGTTCCACCAACCGTTCTCTTTCGCTGGCTCAGGTCCTGAAGGAGCTCACTGCCAAATATGGCGACCTTTACAGACAGGATAACGTGGTTCTGAGTGGGACTCATACACACTCCGGCCCGGCTGGGTACTTCCAGTACACATTGTTCATGATTACCAGCAAAGGTTACATAAAGACGTCTATCGAAGCCCTCGTCAACGGCATCGTGAAGGTAGCCAAACCCCCTCCAAATCTGTCCACCTGTCTCTCTCATGTTGGTGTCCTTTTGAACAAGAACCTGCTTAAATGGGATTAAGGGAAAGTAATACTAGATAGTAATGGATTCTGGTGGCGTCAGATTTTTATAGTAAAAGCTAGTTTTATAGTTTCGAGTGCTGCCCTGCTGCTTTTCCTATTTGCCAAATTTGTAATCGGGGACAATGACGAAAGAGGTGCACAGGGATTGGCGGTTTTGGTACCGCTGTGATTAAGTTCCTGGTTCCTGCACAGAGCATCGACAGGGCTCACCGAAATATGAAGCCCGGGAGAATCTTCATCAACAAAGGGGAGATCCAAGGGAGTAACCTGAATAGAAGTCCACAGGCGTACCTGAACAACCCTGCGGAGGAGCGTGGCAGGTGTGGCTGCACGACCCCTCACATGTCGTGTCGTGTCATCTTTTACGGTGCTAATTCAGTTGCACTACATCGACCAAAGCATCGGGCATCTGGTCATCACACCCACAGGAACTTTTATTACGTTCCATTCTAAATGCACACCAAGACATCTTGGGCGATTCTATGCTTTGTGGGAACAGTTTGGGGAAGGGCCCTTTTCTGTTCCAGCACGTCCAACATCAGTGCCTGAGCTCTCGAAAGCTCTTCTGCATAAATGGGCAAAACTTCCCGCAGACACACTCCATAAACTTGCGGAAAGCCTTCCCAGAAGAGTGCCAGCTGTTATAGCTGCAAAGGGGGAGACCAACTCCATATTGACGCCTATGTATTTAGAATGTCATGTCATCGAAGTTCCTGTAGGTATAATGGCCAGGTGTCCTAATACTTGTGTCCATATAGTGTGTTTACCCCGTTATAGTTGGGTCAATGCATAGTGCAGCGTTGTGCCCCTGAGAGGTAGAATCAATAATCTAAAATAGCAGAATTGCTTGACCAGAGGTCTTCAAGAGACTCTCTCACGACTGCTTACTTATGATCAACATCTGGGCTTGTGGGGTTGGTGATACACTCCACAAATTCACCTCTCCTTCAGGTATAAATCCAACACTGACAACCAGATTGTTGTTCTGAAGTTTACAGATATGGATGGAGATGGATTGGGAGCCCTCAGGTAGTAAAACAAATCACAGTTTTGTTTGTCTCAACCTTCTAATGGCTGCCTTTATCAGTAGAAACATGTCAACACTGCCTGCATTCATTTTCCTTCATTGAGACACTCCCTCCTATCATTTTCTTTGTATTGCTTGATTTCACTCCAAAAAAAAATGTGATTGGTTTAATTTTTCTCTGCCTCTAGCTGGTTTGCTGTTCATTCTGTCAGTATGAACTTAACCAACCGAATGGTGAGTTCAGACAACCTGGGGTACGCCTCCTACCTGTTCGAGCAGGAGAAAAATCCTAACTCCCTACCTGGAGAGGTGAGTTCTTTTTAATCCAGTGTGTTCATGTGACTGATCAATATTGTATCCAAATAAACCCCAGTTCTGTGTGTAGTAGCCGAGTCCAAGCAAAACAGAAATGCATCATGGTATTCAGTTTAAAATCCGTTAATTTCTATACTATAAATAACACGATAGCTGATTTATTATTATATATCTACAATTTTTCACAAAGTAATTAAAAGTTGATTGTGGATTTTCAATTAAATTAGCTGAAGAATAGCTATATTGCATGATGGTATCTAGCTGTAGGAACACCAGACGGCGCTATGTTTGTGGTCAGATACACCTTTTTGGCTACTCTTGTTTTTAACAGGGGCCTTTTGTGGCAGCCTTCTCCTCTAGCAATGAGGGAGACGTTACTCCAAATACCAAAGGTCCTTACTGTGTCAACACGGGAGAGTCATGTGACTATCTCAACAGTTCCTGTCCTATTGGTGGAGTATGTGGGGCGTCAATGCCATGTTTCCGCAAAAACTTTGTTTTGAATCTATGTGACAAAATAAAAGACAAGTAGTACACTGATTGCTGATGACATATAGGGTATTAGTATGTACTATAGTGTACAGTTTGCATGGAAGGTTGTCAGCTAGCCCCTCCTGGGCCGTAGGTTTGTCAGAGTTCTCCTATGCTTACTTCTTCAGAGGGCCTTAAGTCTTCATATACAGTATGAATGGTTGATAAGCATGTGAATATTTTTGCGAGTTTAAATGTAGGTGTGTCTACATGTACTGTGATGCATCGAGATCCCGTCTAGGCTACTTCAGTCCTTTACTTCCTAGGCTTCCTGATCAGAGCCCAGCACTCCTCACAGTTGGTTTAAATTTAAAGATACAGTTATTCCTTTATTTCATGAAATAGAAATAGCCTCTAGATTTTTCATTCATTGTCATTCAATGTCAAGACCAAGGGTCTCATATCAAATTTCACAGACTAAGATGTGCGTTGCCCTGGGTCCAGGAAAAGACATGTTTGAAAGCACAAGGATTGTTGGAGAAAGCATGTACAATAAGGCAAAGGTAGGTACAGTAGTATTATCCCAGAAGGGGGTGGATCACAGACTTCATGATATAAAATTAATAGGTGATTCCTAGCTGGCATACTGGCAATGTAGCTGTGATGATTGGTTGACTGTAGTGAGCTCATTTGCATATATATGAACAATCCCCTTCAACATTTCCTTCAGGAGCTGTACAGGAACATGCAACAGGAATTGCATGGGGCTGTCCATGGGGCCCATCAATGGGTTAATATGTCAGATGTTATGGTTCAGATCAACGCCACACACACGGTGAGTCCTGAACCCGAATGTGTTTCTCAATGCTGAGAATGCAAAGATCTTACTTGATTGTGTTCTTGGCACGAGCGATTTCACTAACTTGCCTCCCATGAATGAATTTGGAATATAATGAATCATGGGATGATTCTGGCTTTGCAAGGATGCAGCTGAAGCAACCTTGATATTTGGGGTGGGGCAGGAATGACATCCTCTGTACTTCTGTTCTTCAGTTTTGGAAATATTCTTCAGAAGATGATGTAAAACTGGTATGCAAGAACACAAAACGGTCAAATAAGCATTTCGAGAAACAAAATTACTGAAGTCTTATAGAACTCTTGAACAGAAGTTAGTTGTGAAGAGATTACCTATATCACAGTGAATTAGCATTCGGATGAAAAAGTAGCGCATTTGTAGATGTGTTCGAATATGCATTTCTTTGAAAGAATGTCTCCTATCTAATTAATAATAATGTTACTTGACTATTGACCTTCCTGTAGTAGGCAGGACATTATCCACGACACTATTGTTGCTATTGTACAGCCTTGCCTATTTGCTGTAGAGTTCCGGACTAAGTTCGAACATCAGTTGGGTGTTCCTGTTTCTTTTCCTTGAATGGAATGTTTTTGTTTTTCAAAAACATACTCTTCTCCTGAGAAAAAGAAGTAACATTTAGGCCCTGCTTGGCATTTTTGCAGACTCGCATCTGTTTCTTGTCTCTAGTAGAGGTGGACATTTCAGGTCCAGAAAGTGAAAATCCAGACCAAGGTTTTGTTTCAACCAACCAGTTGAGTACTCTGTGACTGTTTATGGTCAACTGGCTGGTTGAAACAAAATCCTAGTTTAGATTTTTTACTTTCTGGACCTGAAGTGTCCGCCTCTGGTCTCCAAGCGCATTAGCCTTCTGTCATGCTGCGTCCTCAGGGTAAAACCTACACTGTCATGCTGCGTCCTCAGGTTAAAACCTGCAAACCTGCACTGGGGTACAGCTTTGCGGGCGGGACCATCGACGGAGGTGGTGACCTCAATTTCACGCAGGGTAAGCAGAAACCCACTGCGGGGGGCAGTGCAGGTCGGCTCGCGAATCCAGAAAATGGCAGCGTGCAAGTTTGCGTGTCTCGTCAAAGGGATGGTGGAGGGTGATCCGTTCTGGGACGGCATCCGAGATGCACTGCTGGGAGTGCCATCGAATGAGACCCGGAAATGCCACAGTCCCAAACCCATCCTCTTCAGCACTGGAGAGGTAAGGTCCCGCCGCTATACCCATGCGTGCTGAGCTCTCCTGCTTTCTCAGGTCCTATTAAGAGCACATATCACATTATGAAGCCTACCCTCAGAAAATTTTGGTTGACCGTAGTTGACCGTAGAAGCCATATGGGTTATTTTTATTCCTTTTGGTTCCTCTCCTTGCTTTTTGACATTGTTTCTTTCCCTTTTATCTATTATGCACCATTTTAAGTGATGATGTAGTATTGCATTACCACACCATCTAGTCAAGGGTGACTGCATTGTGACAGATGATTCAATTGAATCGACCCACTTTGCCATTTACTGTGATTGATAAAAGTGGCTCAATGACCTGCATCCAGATGAAGAAGCCTCTTCCGTGGCACCCGGATATCGTGGACGTCCAGATCATCACCATAGGCTCCCTTGCTATTGTAGCCGTACCTGGAGAAATGACGTGAGCTTCGCCAAGACTGCACATAGTGTCATGCTGTTGAACGGAGGCTTGAGTTTTTATGGATTTCATGGATAGTCCATCCAAAATAGTCCTCATGCTTTCATCACCGCATCATGAATAACGATTTTTTTCGGATTGTCTAGCTAGATGAACAATCTTATTGTGACAAAAACAGATTTATGATGTTCTTCTAGGACAATGTCAGGAAGAAGGATCAGGGAGGCAGTCAAGCAGGTGAGGATTATCAAGACCCCCAGAACTTGGCATCTTACTAGGCTTTTTCTGAAAGGTTGAGAGACTTCTACTTAGTCTCCTACATCCATAAATTAGAATGATGTGCGATCTGCTTAGGAAATGGAGAAGAGCTCCCCTTTTGCCAATGCGGAGGTTGTGATTGCCGGACTGTCGAATGTCTATACACACTACATCACCACCTATGAGGAATATCAGGTACGACTGCTGTCACGACGGCACCATAAACTGTTAATATCTGCATAAACTCGAGCAGAAAAACGGTTTATGGTAGAGTGTGCATGTTGTTCATTCAGATATTGCAGATATCGTGCTTCTTTCGAGATTAGATGCAAACCACTTTGTTGTGTTTGTGGCAGATCCAGCGATATGAGGGGGCGTCCACCATTTATGGCCCTCATACTCTCTCGGCTTATATTCAGTGTTTCAGAGGTTTGGCCAAGGCCATTGCTGAGGTAAGGCCTGGCGGAACGCCCAGATGCTACAGCACCCAGCTCACTCCTCTCTCAGTAGAGCGATCAGCAAGCCTGCTGCATTCACATCACAATGTAATGTGTGATGATCACCAGGTCTTTAGATGACGGGTGAAACATTTGTCTGAATGCCGGCTTTTCGGTACTATGTGCATGTGTACAGTACTATATGTATATTTGCTTCCCACAATTTTGTAAGCAGATTAGTAGTGTGTCTAAAATATTAATGAGATCCGTATTCTACTTTCCCAAAAGTTAGTCAGTTGTATGTATTATGGTACTGAAAAGCTGGCGTCCAGACAAATGTTTCATCTGTCATCTAAAGCCCTGGTGATTATTGCGCATGTGAATTAAATAATAACAGAACTGATTAACCAAATTTGAAGAGTGAATTTCCAAAACGCTCTCTGCCCATTTTTATGGTTTTTAAGATGAGTCTGCAATGGCTGCCAAAGTCCAGCTTCCACATCATAGAGTATAGTACTGGGAACCAAAGATCACTCAGTCCTCATGTAATTCAGGGGAGAACTTTTGTTAAAGTACCAAAACGGGTCCACAGAAATTTTATTGAAGGCGTATGCCCTGGATCCGAGTGAGTTTTGTTAATTTGCTTTTCATTAGTAAATAAATAAAAATAAATAAATAAATAAAATGAAAAAATAAACTCTATCTAGTGAAAATGCCGTGTGTTCAGGTCTGGGATATATTAGACATTACTTTAACATTCGACACATGTTGAATGTAGAAGATTTAGGCAGGGATGAAGATGTGAACGACTTTGACAAGGGCCAGACTGGGTTTGAGCATCCCTGAGGCTTGTGATGTGGCACAAATGGCAGATGATTTTGATGATGATCACCGGAATAATGTGTCAAGACGTTAAGCACATGGAGCCCTGCTGCTTCTGTATGTAACCGTGGATCAGACTTGTTGGTCCGACACATCCCACATATGCTCGACACATCCCTGCCCATCAATATCATACAACGGGACATGGGATTCATTTGTCCAGGTGACCTCCTTCATTGCTTAATGGTCTAGGTCTGATGCTCACGTGCCCATTGTAGGTGCTGTGGACAGTTGCTATAGGTCAGTATGGGCAATCTGACTGGCCTGCAGCTTCTTAGCTTCCATGAGACATGGTGTGCTGAAACGATGATGAAAAACCCTTTATTGCTGTCGCAATAAACCACGTCACTGGTCACAAGTACCAGCGAGAAAAGCTGGCCATCACCCCGACCATACATATACACAAATATCACATTATAAGGGGTAGACCGGTCAGGAAGACAGAGGATATAGGAAAAACAGATTTACACGAGGAGAGAGGAGGAGAATAAAAAAACATCCCCCAGACTGTACTCCAGTAGGGAGAACATTGTAGAAACCAAAAAAAAACACCTCAGCAACATAAGCACATGGTCACTACACCTTACAACAGAAAAAATCGTGCAACAGGGTGACTCATAACTCCCATGATTAACATCAAAATCTTCTGCCGTCTTCCACACCTTGACGCACACCTATTTTTTAATTGGATAGTCAGTATCCATGGGAGTGGTTATAATGTTTTGTTTCATCTGTGTTTGTCTTACTGTCATCCAGAGTTCGAATATGGACTTGCCTTGTTTTTGGTAGGGTAAGGTTGGTGAGCTGCCCAGGGGTCCAGAGCCTCCATTCTTTGCAGAGAACCAGCTCATCTCCCTGTTACCTGCTGTCCCTCAGGACAAAGCACCCCCCAACACCACATTCGGGGATGTCTTGGAGCAGGTTCTGCAGAACTACAGACGGGTACGCGTAATCAGGAGCGTAGCTAGAATTTCTGGGCCCCCTAAAAATGTCACCTTGAGCCCACCTGTGCAATGTGATGTATCGTTTACATATTCAAGGGCCATTATAGATGCTGGGCCCCTTGAATCTGCCTGGGAATCCATGCCTCTACTGCAAAGCTGACTGTGACTCAAGGGCATGAGCTTATTCTTCTGGTGTCCTTCTCGATGCACCTTTGGGTTGACCATCTCTTGCGATGTTCCCCCACCCTTCCAGGGAGAGGTTGCGTCTGTAACGTTTGTCAGCGGAAATCCCCGGAACTCAGGAGACATGGTGAGGAACTATAGCCTCAGGCTTTTCGCCTTTTCGGAATTCAATGCCCCCCCCCCCCCCCCCCCCCCCCCCCGCCCCCCGCCCCCCGCCCCCGGCCCGCACCCGCCGCGTCGTTCCTGTGTGGGGCGGTTGTAGGGGTCTGAGC
>JAODKE010000044.1:10035540-10058918 GCA_026779605.1 Mormyrus hasselquistii
TCCGATTTAAAATCCCCGGAACCCGGGAGACATGGGGAGGAACTATAGCCCCGGGCTTTTCCCCTTTTCGGAATTAAATGCCCCCCCCCCCCCCCCCAGCATGTCCGGACAGGGGCTTCTTGACTCATCACATGGTGTCCTTTCAGAGGGAGAAGACTTTCGTCACCGTGGAGAAGTATGACAACAAAACACAGATCTGGGAAACAGTCCATACAGATGCCTCGTGGGAGACGAGGTACACCAGAGATTTCATGCCGCAGTTTGTAGATGCTTCCTGATAACCATGCAGGAATAACGTAACAGCAATTCTATTTTCTCTTAGCAAAGGTTTTCATTCCCAGGTAGTGTTTATACAGCCTAATTCACCACAAGGAAATTTACTTATCTGATGCCTCTTTGTCCAGCTGTTATCTTCCTAAGTCCTTTTGACGATAATAATATTGCTGAGTCAAGTCCAGTCTTTATGGTTTTGCAGTTAAACCCTTAAGGTGAAGTCTGCACTTGCATATATGGACTTGCATATATCGCAGTTAGAAAAAGATGCCAGGGAACGCAAGATGTTCGCACTTTTGTCCAAAGGCTTCGGCTAATCTGTTTATCAGTCGGAGCGTGTTTTATAAGCTTTCTGGCCCTTATTCTCCAGAGTCGTAAAAGCCAGAGGAGAGATGAGGAAGTGGGATGTTTCTGAGGTTCAGTTGTGGTTTTGAGTTATGGACTCATCTGCTTGTGGGCTGGGTGAGGGGGGGTTAATGGGTTGATGCCTTAGCGGTAATGGTCCAGTTATGAAATTGTGCACTGCAATTCTCCGGCATGACGGGGCTCTCTGCTTTGGTAGGCAGGAAGCTGCACCACCTACTGCTGGCAGTAATGAGGTCAACCGCCCTTTGATCAGGGTTGGCGTTGACACAGTCGGTGGCTTTGGAGGTCGTGGTAGCAGGGAGGGAAGGGGAGGAGCGGTCAATGGCGCCGCTGCCACGTTTGATTGCGCTCTGACGGACCCGTGTAAAGTGTATCTTCCCCATGCAGGTTTCACTGGGTGAAGGGGAAAAGTCTGAGCAACGCCACCGTCGAGTGGCACATTCCTCCTGCCGCTCTGCCCGGATCCTACCGAATCCGCCATTTTGGCCATTTTAAGACGCTGGTAGGCCTGAAGCCTGTTGTAACCTCCTATGAGGGAACGTCAGATATGTTCGAGGTTTCCTAGAAGAAAGCACTCTGTAGGTAAAAACATGTACGTTAGTTACGTCGTTTTTCGTCTTGTAATTCTGATTAAAAATAATGAAATGTGAAATGCGCGTTCATTTTCTTTTTGCTTGCTAGACACACTTGGTATGGTGAGGAGAACAAACAGAAGTTACACTAGAGCTTAAGATATTCAATATGCCATTCATCGTTCAAGCGGCCGGGATTGGCAATCCGGATCCTGCAGTGCCAGTATCCAGCGGGTTTTCCATCCTACATGGTCTCTGATGAAACACACCTTATCTCAGGCAGATAGTAGCCCAAGTATCGCAGCCTATGACTGGGCAATACCTAGTTTATGTAATATTCATATTATCTATCTATACGTCTTCCAAGGACTTATCCGGTATAGGGTCACAATAAGTCATACAGTTGAAGAAATACATAAAAACCTTGAATTATTAATTTGCTGCTGTCTACGTTTCGCACTTATGGCAAGTCCTCATTAAAATAAACTGAGAATAGACACATACATTTGCATAATACATTTATTGACTTTCCAGAGAGCAATTACTTGACACGTAGCAATTTCCCATGCAGAACCATATCATTTGCAGCAGTGATGTCACTTCTCGTTAATCCAGTTTTGATTAATTTCATCTCTCTAATGGCTGTGAATTTGTCTCATTTTTGAATAAATGATTGAGTCATTGAGTTTCAAATATCCAAAACAACAGAACGCTATACAAATAGTGTTGTATTTCTGGTAAAAAATAAAATAAAATTCTAAGTGCTACACACACTTTAATACTGTCAGAAACAGCCCAGGCCTTTTATAGTTCAGTGTTACAGAGAAAATGGTTGTTGTGCCCCTGTGTTGCATTTAACTGTGCGTGTTGAGGACTGGAACTCTGAGTACTTCTTTAAAAGATGACATGAGAGCTAATAAATATCACACTAGTCACATCAGGAGGTCTTTGGCTTTCTCAGAAATGATGGATACGTCCAGCTGCCTACCGACAGCTTACGCCTGAAAGACCAGCCTTTCAACGCACCACAAAACTTCACAGCTTATTGCATGGTTCCTTATATCTCTGCACTGGGATGCCAGCGAAAGGAAAACACATTTCTGTGTGTCCACAAATACTGAGAAATAGCATAAGCACAGAAATAAATCTCATTGGTTGAGGGGATGCGCCTCATTCAGATTCCGAGAGTCTCTATAAATGAACAGGTTACAAATTCAAAAATCCAAACGGTAAACCCGCTTCTCTGTTTTCTTCAAGGAATGTTAAGGAGATACTTCTTGTATAATTGCTACTGTAGTTAAGACTACTGCTAATTCTGTAATTTCAGCAATTTAAATAGGGGTTATGGGGTTACTGTTTAGGACAAGAGTAAAACAAGATATAACAAAATTAAAATAAAGGGAAAAAAATCGAGGTCAAGGGATGTTTTTTTTTTTTTGTAAACATCTTTCTCAAGCAACCCCATTCCCGAGAGACATCAAAGGCTGACGAGGCTCTCCAGTAAAAGAGATTAAACGCATATTTCCGATGATTAGCTATCACTTAACGAAGAATATCAATAGTATAGGACTAAACAACTTCTACGTTCTAATCTAAATATATCTCAGATAAAACCAAGAATGTGTGGCAATGTGGAAGGGTCTTCAGAAAACCCCATAGGCATCACCGCGTGTGCTTATGGCGAACGCTGGGTAGCCTTCGTAGGTAGCATACGCGGTCAGATCCTGCCCAAGGGTGACGGCTTGTTTGAGTTGAGAGGCGGCCACTGAGGCAGAGGTGCCAGCTATCGTGTAGCCTGCAGAGGAATATGAAGAGCATGCGTAAGAATGGCAAAGCCGTTGTGACATCACTGCGTTTCTTTATGAATGGAAACAACAGTAATAATAATAATAATAACAATAAAGACTTGTGAAAACAATTCTGACGGTCAAGTGGTACCAAGCCATGAATGATCTGGTCATTTTTTTTATCTAAAAATATTTTTTATATAATTTTTATAATTATAAAATCATTACGATAATTCATTAGTGTTTGTCTAGCAGCAACTGACCTAATGCTCACCACAGTAAGCATAATTCCCAGAATTCCTTGAGAGCCTCCGTACTATGAAGTGATGGCATATGAAGCATCCAGAATTGATGTCATGGTGCAGTATTTTCAGCTCGATATTGCATATTTGAGAAGCTGCCCTATAGCCTCAAAAATGTTGGTCAGTTTCAGAGTAGCAGCTGCCACATCATAAATGAAGTGTGCATGCCTAAGAATCTTCTCAAATGAGCATTCTGTGTTTTTGTTTTGTTTTTAACTGAACTAGCCTTGCTGGCTCATAGCAAAAAATTCTTAGATTCCACCTCTGCAAATGAGCCTTTGCATAATTTGAGATTTTAATTTCACTGATCTCAGGGGCAGTGGACAGTGTCCAGGTGGGTTCTAGGCTTCTACATGTGCAGGGGCACCGTAAAGGGGAGGACGTTTGCACGATTCCAGTGACGGGGGGCACCGTAAAGGGGAGGGATGTTTGCACGATTCCAGTGACGGGGGGCACCGTAAAGGGGAGAACGTTTGCACGATTCCATTGACGGGGGGCCCTAAAAATTAGGAACGTTATCAGGAAGTAGGAGAAAAAGGCAGCCATACGGACCTTCACATACCTGGGAATGCGGCGACGGCGACGGGGGCATCAGGACTCTCGGCCTGCAGTCCCAGGATCTGCATGGCGTTCTCCGCGGCGTAGACCTTGGCCTCGTCCACAGCTTCGCACAGCTTAGCTGGTGTAAACGGATGGCTAGGGGAGGCCAGAGGAGCGCATGCACGGTGAGTGTGAATGACGTGGTTAAAACAAGCGTAGATTAGACTTATGTGTCATGTCTACTTGGAAAACAGACCTCGCATCCCACCAATCGAGCCTGGCAGGATTGAGCGCGTTGCCAACAGTTACATCCAGATAAACATAGCATCATGTTGACTGGGCTGACAAAGCTTAAACTCTTCTGACGGGCATGAAGAAGGACGGGCAAAGCTAATCTGCAGGTCGAGCCCTTGCTTGTTGCAGGTGAGATGGTGCTATTGTATGTTGGCTACTTACTGGAAGTTCAGCTGAGGCTCTCCACATTGTTCTACCCCATTCCCGATGCGCCGATAATTTATTTCATGTTTATTGTTTCACTTCCAAGATTTTTAAGTCTATTGTCTTGCACTGTCTTGTCTCTTATATACTCCTCTTGTCCCCTCATGCGCTTGTCCCTTCTCCTGTTACTGTAGCAGAAGAATTTCACACTGTTCCTCGGAACACACGCCACAATAAAAAATATTTAGACCTCTTTGCTGCTGTAAAATGCTAAATCACTACAGAGCACTATCAAACTCAGGGAGCTGCATACGAACATCGGCAGAACCTCATCGGTTTCTTACATAATCCACCCATAAATATTTTCTGTAGCTTCTGTGCAGGGTTACGGTGAACGTGGGGCTGCTTCCGGGAAACACGGGGCAGGGGTCTGCAGGCACGTATGGTTTCATAACGCACACGATCATTTCGGGGCCCGCTGGGGATGAAGGCGCGGGTCTCCTTCTTTAACGTCATCTTGGCCACGTCGCATGTCGGCACGCGGTTCTAGCATAAACACCGGGCGCTCGATGGAAACGAGTTCTGGCCAGAACACGGCCGACGCTGCTGCCAGCTGAGGCTTCCCGGCTGCTTCGAATTCCCACCTCCTACTCCTCACTGACAGAAATACTTCATGGGCTTGAGAATTAATCCAGAATAAATCCACACGTACACAGGGGTAAGATCTGACTGCCTCCTATAATCGATTATAAATACGAGCGGATTCTTGGTAGCTTTGAGTAAGAGAGTCTTAATGAATAGCAGCATCAGCAGAGCAATCCCGCCGTTGGTGGGGAGGGAAACGGAGCCTGCACCGCGGAGCATTCCAGCTTACATGTTGGGGTACTGTGTGGCCAGCGCCGGGATGGTGACCTTGTACAGGAACAGCTGCCTCTGGTCCGGCCCGATAGCTGAGTGGAGCTGGTAAACAGGTTGCCCCCAGTTATTTTTTTGGCATACATCTTCCAGGATCTGCAAAAAGTTACGTTTAACATTGTGACACACCTTTACAGTCTCTATCTGAGTGCGAGTGACTCACCCCTGTCCCTTATATTAACACAGAAGCTTGCAGCATATCCGCTTTCTCTGCTCATAGCTGTATTCCTGTTAGTCATCACACTATCACCCCTGTTGACTGTATGACAAAGCTGTTATCACATTCATCTCAGTGCCACAGTTATTTTCTATGTAATCCGTTATCATGAGCCACTGTTGATCATGGTCATTATCTCGCGGTAATGCTACAGCTCTCATTCGCTGCCTCTCTCACGAGCAATAATGATCTCATGCGCGATTATTCCTCATTCTTTTATGCTGCGCGTTTGTATTTGTCCATTGCTATATGCTATTTATTTGTTTTTCTTAATGTTCTTTTAGCATGTATGGTTTTTATCGAGGCTTCTGCATCTTGTTGTACATATACAGTGACGATAGAGATCTCTTGATCTATTCTGAATGGGAAGTTATTCTTGCAGCTCAGCATTCGAGCTATAGCATACAAAGGTGTCCTGAGCGCTTGTGTGTGTTGGTGTGTGTTTCTGCTTGTTCCTGCCAGGGTTCCGGGCCCAGAACCACATCCAGGTTATTACCTGGGGGGCGTGTTTGATGCCCTGGGGTTTCAGGGTCACGGGGTTCATGGGGGTGAGCTCCATGCCAGGCAGGAGGTCATACAGCTTGTCGTCGGTGCGTTTGTCCGCCTTTAGCGGGTAGGCGGCGCAGCCGCGGCCCACCCCAGCATAGGCTAGGTATCCCCGTCCACCCAGGCCCCGCACTCCAGCGGCCCCTACAGGTACATTCATGTAAATGTCTAGGAATGCAAGAAGGCAGTAAATCAAATCAAATCACCAGAAATCAAGGCTTCAATCACCTTCACATATTCCAGTCCTGCACAGTTCAGGCGTTTCCAACTGGATATTACCGAACAATCAAGGGTGGCTTTGAGCCAGGAGATGGATCACTGTGATTGGTGTCTTCAAATTGAAGTCATGATTACGCTGATTTGTTTTGGTCCCTAAAACATTTTCAATTGGATTCCCCATTTTGGTGTTACTATGCAGGTGTGGAAGTCACCGTAAGATACAAAGCACCTTCATCTTTACTAAACTACATATAACTGTGTCTTTTTCAATCTAATTAATAATAAAAAAAAAAAATGCAAAAGTGATTCAAGGCTACATAAGATCTAATTGCTAACCGTGATGACATCTCATTAAGTAGATGCTGAGGGAGGAACTGGCCTCATTGGTGAAGAACAGTGTAAACGTGACATTTACATCAGCCTTATATTCTAATTAGGGCAACAAATGACATGTTGAGCATCTCAGGACATTCATATTTTTAAAAATAGCTTGGGGGTTGGAATGCAGGGTTATGATAGATGTCAGACACTCTGAAAGAAGTATTTTAATTCTGCAATAAGCAGATGGAGGTATGGAGGTAAATAGTGCCAGGAAACTAAATGTGTGCTATTAAGACAAAACGTGTAATATCAAATAAAAGCTGTGCTCGGACATCTGAAAATGCTTACGAGTCAGACAGTTATACATGCGGGATGGTATTCCACGAAGCAGTATTTTTCAGTTAGCTGGGTTAATTTAAGATAGAAGATACGATCATCCAATAGGAATGCTCCTTACCTAAACTCTTATTGGGCGATCATTAATTCCAGCTTAAGTTAAGCCAGATAACCGAGAAATCCTGCTTCGTGGAACAAACCCCCTGGTTTACTACACATTGAATGTGAGAGTGTATTTCAATGCAGCGGGAGGACGGGTCCAATACACAGATGGTGAATGATGATCAATTCGTCAAAGTGGTGTCTGGACAGTGTCCAAGCGGATTCAAGGCTCCTACATGTGTAGGGCTACCCTGGGGGGTGGATTAAGATCATTCTGAGGGGCCCATGTGCTGCTTGAAGGGATTAAAGGCCAACTGCAAACTGGCAGCTGCCTGGAAGTGGTGAGCAGCGCCACCTGCTGGTAAGCAATGTTACTAGGTGCTGGCGGGATGGGGGACCCACCTCTGACGGAGGGGCCGCGTACCAGACTCCGGCCGCCAGTGTGGCCTTTGGCGCTCGGGAAGCGGAACTGGTTAGGGACAGCGGCGTATGCCGGCGGGGCGTAGAAGACGGGAGCTCCCAGGTATGTGGCAGAGGGATCGTACACCTGCCCCAGTGTGTAGGAATACTCTCCTTGCAGTAGAGCGGCGACACGTCCTCCTGTCCCCCGGGTGTAACGCACATAGCTGTCCTTGTCAACGGGCTTAGCCAAGGTCACCTCGATAGGGGAGCCGTCTAGCACCTTTGGAAAATGGCATCCGAATGAATACAATGAAGCTATGATGTGTCTGATGTCAGATGTTACTTACTTCAGGACCCCGAGGAGGAGCTGCTTGGCCGCGGTCATTACCAGGCTGCTCCAGGCACTGCCGGAACCTGACCATTCCGCTTTGTTTCCGTTATGTCTCATGTCTACAGCTGCTGTGCTCTATTTTATAACTAAAGGCACTGCATACCACATTCTTTAGATTTTGTATATGCGTATCATATCAGAGTTGGGTAATTCATGGCCAGAGAGTAAAAGTCCAGACTGGGATTTTGTTTCAACCAACCAGTTGAATATAAAGAGTCACAGTGTACTCAACTGGTTGGTTGAAACAAAATCCCAGTCCGAACTTTTACTCTTTGGAACTGAATTACCCAACTCTGCATATAGCAGGGGTGGCCAATCTTATCCGCGTGTATGCCGGTTTTTGGGATAACCTGTAGGTCAGCTGTTCAAACCCAGATGTGTGGACTCTTCAGCCAATCAGTCCTCTAATTAGTAATCTAATTAGGTAGTTGCAGCGAAAACCTGCATACACACCGGCCCTTTACGGATAAGATTGGCCACCCCTGGCGTATAGTATACATTTATGTTGCATAGACATTATACAGTAATACAATATATAACTTTATACATACCTAACTGCACATTCATCTAATTATCATTCTTAAAGCCACATATTTATTCCTATTCATGTACATACATTTTTAATGTATATTTCATGTATATTTTTATATTTCTGTCTGTCAATTCTGATATCAATTCCTGTTACTTGCATTTTACCATACCTGAAGCTTCTATTCTGTTCTATTCTATTCCTTAGGGCCCTAATATATAGTAGATCAATAGATTAACTTGGTGAAGGTTTATCAAGCAAAAAAATAGAATCGCTGCTGTATAAATGAAGTGTGATTGTGATTACCTTTCCATTCAAAGCATTCATGGCATTTACTGCATCCTCTCTCTGGGTGAAATGGACAAAAGCATAGTCCCTAATTTTCTTTACTCTCTCCACAGCCCCTGCAAGCAAAGTGGCCTTTCATACCCTTGGCACGTTTAAGCAAAAAGGACAACAGAGCATCATGGAATTGGAGAATATGTCCTCAAATACTACTTGCCATACAAATTGTAAATATCACTTTTTTTTTTCTTAAAATTCTCCTTACCTCAACTGTAGACTAGAATTTGCAGCCAATATAATTCAGAAAAGGTGTACTTTTGCTTTTATAATAATCATATGATTGTTGTAAATGTGTATGCGCACACACGGCTTATTTAAACCCTGCTGACCTGACTTAATGCTGTTAAACTCCTTCTCAATGGTTTCCTCTGTGGTGGCCAACATCAGGTTCCTCACATAGAGGATCTTCACCGTGGCCATGGTGTCCTCATCCACCTCCACCTCTGGCTCCGCCCAGTCCACCGCGATGGTGTGCCCCCAAAGCTGGATCCGCCCTGCACCATGGAGCATGTCATTGGCATCAGACAGTCGGAATGGAAAGCTGTGATGAATCGTGTCTGCCGGACAAGGCTCCTCTCACAGCTCATCTAGCATGAGACCGTCAGCTGGATCACTGAGTCTTAAGACAGCTGATACTTTAGGGATATCTGAGCTATATTTATGTTTTATTCATGCTTGGGCAAGTTGAACAGATGACATCAGCTCTGAGACATTTGTTGATATTTCCCGTTCATGCTGGCATGGAGTGTGGAACGCCTGTAAATAAGGGCAGACATGGAGGTGTGGGGGCATGAAGTCATGTCCACTGAAAAACCAAGATATATCCAGAGGTGGGTAAAGATCCAGAAAGGTAAAATCCAGACCAAGATTTAGTTTCAACCAGCCAGTAGGGTACTCCGTGACTGTGACACTTTGTACTCTACTGGTTGGTTGAAGCAAAATCTTGGACTTTTATACTGGACCTGAATTTCCCATGTGTATAATTAAAAAAAAAAAAAAAAAAAAAAAAAAAAAAAAAATTCTGTCTTATCAATCAAGTTTTATAGGTTTGCATTAAATTATTTGTAGGTAATTTTATCGAGATTGTTCATCCTTTAATTCTTCAGGATGCCCCAGAAAGGGGCCCCCCCCCCCCACCCCACCCCAATTCATGCTAGCTGCCATGGGCTCCGCCCCGTCCACGGGTATCACCTGGCAACAGCTTGCGCCTCGCCATGGCCGCCGCCCGGTGACTATCATACTCCACGAAAGCAAAGCCCCTATTCTTGGACTTGTCCGCGGCGCTGGGGTACACAATGACGTCCAGCACGCCGTCCGTCACTTTCCGCATCTCTGCTAGGATCTCCTCCCTCTTTTTGGTTTTTGGGATGCCCCCCACGAAGAGGCGGCAGTTATCCACGCTGGCACAGACACCGAGAAGCCTTCCATTCCTGTAGAGCATCACGCAAAGACCTCAGGATACTATATCCATCCGCCTCTCCATCCATTCATTAATCCATCCACCTCTCCATCCATTAATGCATCCATTCATTAATCCATCTACCCATCCATTAGTCCACACATTCCTCCATCCAACCATCCATCTTCCAACCACAAAATCATACACATGAAAAGTGATGAAAATGATATTAGCGTCCGAACTCCATAGTGACGTCTGACAAGAACAGTCACAGAAATTAGTCTGTCTGTTTATAACATCCATCTGTCTGTAGCTGCTTTTCCACTATGCGGTTAGGTCGAGCATGCGGCCTTTCCCCGGTAGGACAAGGCCTGGGAACTCCTTACGCAATGCCAGTACATTTCTTACGTTCTCAATAATTTTTATTGCATTTGCTTTAAGTTCATATATAGAAGCCTCGATATCTATCTCCGGCTTCTGCACTGAAAACCCGCATTAATGTGGCGTGTGAGGAGCTGTAAGCTCATTCTGCTGAAAGGCCCTCACCTTATTTCATAGTTATTAAGCTGTTTCATAGCGTTCTTGGCCTCTTGCTTCGTGCTGAAGGTCACAAACGCGTAGCCCCGGTTATTCCCGTTGAAATCCATCATCATCCGCACCTCGTAGATTTTCCCGAACTGTTAAACAAGCCGTCTGTCAGACACTAGGTGGCGCTCCGGCAAGTATGGCACACGTTCTGGCCTTCTGATCTTTGAGGTGGCTCGTCTGACAGAAGTCACCAGTCTGGGCTTACGGCAGCGATAAGGTAGCCCATACCTTCTCACAGAGGGGCACCAGTTCATCCTCAAAGAGGTCGCGGGGTAGCTTCCCCACGAAGATCTCGCTGCCCTTCTCAGGGGGAGGGCCTTCCCATTCTGGGGGTGGGCCACCGTACCGCCTCTGCCCATTCTCCTGTGAACATAATGAGGAACTTCACCATGGGGAAGGGTGCCCCATCAAGGCTGCTCAGCATCTATGTAAGATAGTGTTTCCCAATCCGGTCCATGGGGACCCACAGACAGTCCCATAATTTTGCTCCCTCCGAGTTCCTGGCAGAAATGTAAACTATCTGGACTGGAAGGGAACTTGGGAGGAGAGAAACATGGACCGCTGTGAACCTCTGAAGACTGGATTGGGAAATGCTGCCATAACTGAACCCAGTTAGCCATTTGAAGCTTATTTATTAAAGCTAGCTGTCAAATCTGCACACAATGCCCCTGTAGGACCTTAGTAGTTAGAGGCCTCTGATTTGTATCAAAGGCTAAAAGTACGTCAGAAATGTGTCCTTGAACCAGGGACACTGCTAGAGATTCTGGGCCCCTATGCCTGACCAGTCCAATTATGTTCCAAATTTTTAGGGTCCCTGTTATTCAGGGGCCCTTGGAATCATCCTGACTGCCCCCCCCCCCCCCCTCCTCCCCCGTGGCGCCTTTGCCATGAACATTCCTAATATAAGCATTTGGGTCAAGCATAATTACAGAAGTGACCGGTTTTGCCGGATATTAACGTACAATGCTCATTTAAAACTAATTTACCGTATATGAAAGTGTGTAAATCCTTTGTTTCACGGCGGCGTGTGACGTTTACTTTGCTGCTTTGCTAGATAAACTGCCTCTGGGTGGCAGACTGCGTCGTACCGTTGAGCTGGGTTGCCCATAGTAACATTGCCCATAAGCACCGAGCCATTACAAACACCACAGCGAGGAACATGGACGCGGCCAATGTGCTTGTGGTTGATTGTTAGACTCAACCTGTTGCTTGCTAGTACTTTTCCACAGAGAACCTGGGGCGGCTACAAGGGTCTCATTATTTGTCCTGCAATCACGCAGTATATTACAGCAAGAACATGACAAATTAAACCGCAGTAGCTTAAAAAAAACCAACGCCAATAAAGCCATCGGAAAAAAAAACAAAATGCAGGTTTCTCTGTTGCTTAAGACGCTCATTGTCACTTCTCTACATACAGACAACGCCTGTTCTTTGATTTTGGTAACAGAAACTCGTTTAATCATTTAGCCACATACCACGGTAATGTGTCAACGTGTAAAACGGACTTAGATTAGCGCAGACCTATCAGTGTGAATTGAGAAGTTGATTGCTGATTCCTCTAAATACATGCACTGAAAGATTTTGCCTGACCAAGTGTGGAGAAAAATAAATATTCTGTCCTATTCCATTTCTCAGATGTATATACATAAATATTAATGTGCTTCAATACATTTGCTTGCAATTTAACTTAGTTTAGATACATTTTCTTCGAAATGATGGATTTCAATTTTTATATTAGAATTCGCACCGATTTACGTCGGATAATAACTAATATCAATATACTTTCCGGTCACTAGATGGCAGTACACACCCTGCGTTGTTATTGCTCGGATGATACTCGTAAAATAATCTTATTTAATCCACACATACTACTTTTGCAAAAACTCTAGAGCACGTCATTGATATGAAATAACTGAGTGTTGATGGACAGCAAATCAATGTTAAGGCAGAGAGGGGAAGGAAACTTTGAGAGCAACGATGATATGTCGGTTACCCATTTCCGCCACAATCCCAGCCGCCCCCCTCCCGTCATCCCCCCGGCCGCGATGCCAAAGCGGGCGATGGAGGTCAGCTTCCTACCTGAAGCAAACGATATCCCGTGCGCTGGATGAGTGAGCGCAGCGCTGCCTCTTTCTGCATGCCAGTCAGTCCATCCCCGGATTTTTGATTGGTTTCCATTGTGAGTGATTATCAGCAATAAATCAGCGAAATTAACGGTGCTCACTGAAATTAAATCAAAGTTCGAGACATGTGAATGACAGCGAGAAAAACACGAGACGGTCATGCCCTGGACACACCACTCGCGGGAAACCGGGGTTTCTCACGCGTATCATGGTGTGACCCTGTCACCCGCTTAAAGCCGTCCCAACACTCCATCACCAAGAAAAAAAAATCACAATAATCTGAATTTAATTTTAATTTAAAGATCTGCTTTTGTTATCTGCCCACACTCTGGATGGAACCATAAAAAATAGAAAGTGGATTGACCAAAAAAATCAGCTATCTCTTTACACGTTAATAAACATGCAATGTGAGAGAACAGTGTGTTTCAGTCAAGGACTGCTACCTAATTATTAACTGAACCAGACGAAATATGTGGGTCACTACCAAGTCTCCAAGTCTCTTTTTGAAAGGGTTTTAACACTAGTAACATATCCCCTCAAGGCAGAATTATTACAACTGGATGCTAGAGACACATTCACACTTTTAAATATAGAAGAAATGGTAATACAGCCCACTTTAAACATGCCGTTTTTTTTTCGTAGGCATGAGTTGGTCCCGCTGTCCTCACTTTTATTTAACCCTGTGTGCGATGAAGTCGGCCATTTTGGTGACGGATGACAGGACATCCCGCTGCGATGGTATTGAGTTGTGATGATCGCACTCTACCGCACCGGAGAAAGTGCGAACGTAATCGGTCTCCCGAGCCAAAAACCGGCAGGGGTCAGCAGTGGAACCACATGTCTCCCTGGATATCTGAGTCTTTTGCTCAATGGCACCCCTTGCAGGGCGGGCCGTCATGCTGGCAGTGCAAATATGACCGAAGACACCAGAATTACCCTTCGAGCTCTGGCTGACCGCAGGTCGATGTAAACTGATAGCGACTGAATCTGCCCTGCGGTGCTGCTTGCTGGAGGCCACTGGCCAATGTCATTTGAGGGTCGTCTTAAAACCCCTACGTTTAGCCTAGACGGTAGCTGGACCAATGAATTATCCCTGCTTAAAAAACCATTAGCGCGGCCTCGAAATAGGCACCTCCGTCTTTCAGGTTCCTACCTACCGTGTGAGGGGGGGGGGGGGGAACCAAAACAAACATGATGCATTTATGCTACTCAAGTTACATTAACGTTCCAGTCCGAGATGAAGCTACCTGGGGTGGTGAAAAAGAAGCATAATACTTTCTATTTTTGGCGGCTGATAAAGAGGGTGTCATTAAAACGGAAAGCTCTCAAGGAGAGAACTGGTGCAGAAGTTCCATTAGCTCTGCCGTTGCTTTTCCGAGACAACTTGGTTACCGTTTGCATTAACAAGATAACTAGACAGGCGCTTATCTGCATGCGATCAATGGCTGCTTTTCTAATGTTTGTTGACTGAAACTAAACACACACGAGGCTGAAGGCCACAGACTGGTCTCGTTTTATCAAAAAACTCACTGTAACACTTTTCCTGGACAGCGGCACATTTTATTTTACTAAAGAGTCATTTTACTGCTACCATCTGCTCTACTTATGTCAATGCAAATCAGTCCTTGTACCGTAAGTATCAATTTGCCCCAGTTTTAATGTTACGGTTTTAATTTTAATTCACTCATTCTCAGAAAAAGGCGATTTGACTCTCCGTATATTTGTCTCCAACGTAAGAAACGAGGCCTCAATAGCTGCTATTTTACACCCTTTCCTGCATTATGTGAAGTAAAATTGTTGAAAATACTCTCGAAACTTTGATTGTCAATGTATCTCGAAAGGAATGAACTATCGCAAACGGTAAAAATACTTTGTTAACCTTTATTCTTCACGAGATCTCACTAATCGCCATTTTATTTTGTATCACATCCCCGTAACGAATATAATATCACAACATATATGACCCGCGCCAAGGAGTACCACAAAACAAACTACTTTCTGTGTTTTAACTCTGTCTAACCATGTCTTTAAGTACTCCATCTCCCCTGCTTTGGTTACCAGGTTTGCTTACAGGTGACCGGCAGAGCACGATGGAAAAAAAAAAAGAACGACAGCTAAAAGAGGATCCGGGGAACAGAAAGAACGACCAGTCCCCTCGGATGTCGGCTCTAGCGGGAAGGCTTACCTGAGCAATTTCGGAGCTACCCGCTCGGACCACTCACACGTTCATTCTGAGGGAGGCTGGCACTGTGTCGCTGGGGTGATTCTGTAATCACATAATATCAAACTCCAAAGGTGAACTGTCCTGAGGTTGCTTTACAAGCCCAGTGGGTTAAACGTTAACCAGCACTATCTCTGCCCCCCCTTCCCACCCCCACTCCTGCCCTTTAGCTGTGGGGGCCCTTTGTCCAGGATTAAGACCACAGTGCTTTCAGCCTCGGTGTGGCACGATGTGTGCGTCCACATGGTGGGAGATGTAACGGCCACTGCCAGCTTTGTGAGCGATACTGAATAAACACGGTCGCCGCCACATTTTCCAGCGGAACGAGGGATCACGCCTCGCACTGGCAGAGACGGGGCCTTGGCTTCGCATCTCGCTCTCAGTCACCGGCTCATCGCATGACCAAAAACGACATCAGACTGAAATGATCAATGAATAGGCTGGGGGGGGGGGGCTATCTTGGAAACAATGGCCAGCTTGCATTACACCCCAACGACGCTCGTCGTTTTGATTGATCAAAGACGAACGGTTTGAAAGCTCATCAACTTGGCCGACGTGACCAGCCATTTTTTTCACCTCCTGTTTTTTTTTTTCTTCCTTCCTTGCTGTGTCCAGCGAAACCAATGATTGACCAGGTAAACAGGCTACTGCAGATGTTGTGCTGTCGCTGTGTTTGCTGTCTGGGACCCCTGTTTGTTTGAGTTAGATACTGCTGGGAATATGGCGTGATCCCAGGACAGCCCTACCTGCCTGACCGGCTGCCGTCCAGATGTTCGAGGCTTCAGCCTTTTGCTTTGGTAACTCCTGGTGTCACGCCGAGTTGCCTGCGACTTCTTTGGGGAACGACCATTCCATAAAACTTCATCTCCTCTATCTGTTTTCACTTTGGGGGGGGGGGGGGCGGGGGAACTTTTTCCAGAGAAACCCTGAGGTGGTAGCTATTTTGGTGAAGGGCACCCCAGACATTTTCTTTAAGAGCTGTAGATTATTTATTGCAAATCAACGATCATTTGCAACATGCGTTACATAACAATTACAGGCACTGTACAGGCAGTTATTAACGCTGAGAGGTTTTGCTTTAGATGTAACAGCACAATCCAGATCGCAGCTTTAATGGGCTCTTACCAGTCACCAAGTGCAAATGGGCAATTTGACTAATAAATAGCATATATTTAATCAAGTTTAATCAACAGAAAATGTGCATGATGCTAAAAAATCTAACTTTTATTTATGAATTTATGTATTTAATGGAAATATATGCTGGGTGCAGATGGTTGCTTTTTAGTTACCATCTTTGACCTGTTCTGTAGGATTTACTGTGAGCATTCATCGGTCAGTTCCCTCAAAGCACAAACTCGATAAGTGCACCAAAGACTATCCATTTAGCATAATTATGTCATAACGATGTAAAACAGGGTAGAGCTGCACAAGATCTAGCGCCCCCCTGTGGTGAGGCTTTGTAAAGAATAAAAAATATGAATAAATAACTGAGCAAAAAGCAAAAAGGGTTGGGGTTTTAAGCAGCGCCTAAACCTCATTAGTCTAGTTTTCTGGACTGGTCTTGTAAAAGCATAGCTTGATCTTGGACTATTTCAGCAATGTTTGCTACATTATCGTGTACTCCCCCTTGAAGGGGTCACCTGAGGTCTGTGCAGACCTGACACAGCACCCCCTTTCCCAGGACCTGGGGTTTGCTGAACTCTGATGATCAATCACAGATGACGAGAACTTTCCTGGCCTAATCCTGCCTTTCTCCCTGTCATACCCAGTACAGGCCACGTCCAAGTGCGAAGGCAACCACGGAGTCCTGTTTGAAGATCAGCGCAGTCTCTGCCCGCGTGCTTAGCAATAACATAGAGTGCTAGGAAATGCTAAAGATGATGCATGCGTTTGGGCAGAGCAGGGTGAGAGTGAAGCTGATTACGGGGACGGGTCTTGTGGTGGGCACATGTGCCGCCGGTTTTCGGGGGGGTTTCCAGCCAGGATCTGGAAATGCACTCGGAGAAGTGAGAATGATACGACAGTGCGAGTCATCCTGCGTTGTGTACCCGGGGCCTGTCAGGCTATGGCACTGGGCTGCCTGAGCTGTCAAAAGTCCAGCGTCCTTCAGTTTCGTTTATTTTTTAATATCGTTACTCTAATATCGTAACTCAATGGTACTGCGAGGACCACTCACTGTTCGTTTTGGGCCAACTGCCGTGAAACCAGGGAGTTTATTCTAGGCAACTACCTTAAACTGTCAAAGAAGTGAAACAATGAAGAAGAAGTCAGAGGTGAACATTTATCTTGGCGGGGGAACAGCAGTGCCATCAACTGTGATGTTTATTTTGTGCAGTCGTGGAATAGAAAATAAACTGAGATGCGGTAACTGCGTGTGCCCTGCTGCCGCATAGTTCAGCGTGTTTCTGTTAACTATATCTGTGCGTGTGCCCCGCCGTCACGTGGCTTAGCATGTTTCTGTCAGCGGTAACTGTGCGTGTGCCCCAACGTCACGTGGCTTAGCGTGTTTCTGTCAGCGGTAACTGTGCGTGTGCCCCGCCGTCACGTGGCTTAGCGTGTTTCTGTCAGCGGTAACTGCATGTGCCCTGCTGTCACAAGGCTTAGCGTGTTTCTGCCAGCGGTAACTGTGCGTGTGCCCCGCCGTCATGTAGCTCAGCATGTTTCTGGCACCAAATGGCCTCGAAGGAGCGGAAATGAAAGCAGCGCCAGCTGAAATATCGATAGCCATCCGGTGCCGGTTATGAGGTAGACTGCGATGGCTCTCTGGGTTCCTCTCTTCCTGACCACTGCGTATCCTGTGGGAGCAGAGCTCCACGGTTCTGGTTGATCCTATTGATCGTTCCCTCACTCCCCCCCCGGAAACTTGACTTTTATAACAGATTCATCGAGGTGAATGCACTCTGGACTGTAGACCCCATGGCAAAGGATTGCATTATGAATTGTGACCTCTAGTAATACCCCCCCCCCCCCCCCCGGCTTTCTCAGAGTCTGGACTCGGAGCACTAAGCCTCAAGGGGGTCCTCTCTGTGGCAGATTGCTTTTTGGGTCAGCCTGATGTCTTGTGTTTCAGGGCGTGGCTGGGTTCCAGTAGACCATGGTCTCAGTAGGGGATGGACACCCTGGCAGATTCAGGGCCCTCAGCATTTTCCTGCATGGTTTTATTCACTTTTAAATACACCTTACCGAAAAAAAATAAATAATTATACATATATATAGCCATAATCTTGAAAAAAAATAATGTCTTCTGTTAAATCTGTCAGTCCTGCATTTACAGTCAAAGGAAAATGAAAATACATCTTAAGTTCTTCTAAGAAGCGAAAATGACAGACCCTGAGTTTAGACCGTTCAGCCTGTCATCGTGTTTTCATCACTGTAGCCATTTTTATAACTCCGTTAATGTGGTTTATGTACCAAGTAGCAAACCTGACAGGCATTATGGCCTGTGACCAGAATATTAACATGTAAATACACGCTTAAAACTTTGCTAGAATAATGGCATGAAGTGGCCACTTGCGAGACTTTCCGATGAGAGAGAGTCCTAGTGATTTAATCTTTCTGTTTGCCATCATAAAAGGTCTAATTCGATGTCAAATTACACTGGCAAAAAAACATTGAAGAATACAATTTCTAAACAATTTCTGTTGTATCCTCTATGTTAGGTAGTGTTTGTTGTAATTATCCATGTCCCATTCATTTAAAGGCTTGTGGGGGGGGTGCCAACACGAAGAGAGCTTTCCAGAATGTTCCCTCTAGCTTGCCCGACCACTCACGAAGACAGGAGAATGACAACACTGCGGGCTGACCGCCGGGGCACAGTCAAGACGCTCCGGTGTTAAACAATTCATGACACTCGCACCGGGCTGCCCATGGCTAAAATTAGCGGAGGACTCCCCTCTCCACGGTGACACTAGAAAAACATCGTCCGTGTCGGGCCGTGCCGGGCCGCGCTCAGCGAACCCGATCTCCCCCGTGGCCCCTTAGCGGGAGGGACCTTCCAAATAGGTAGGTTTCCATTCTCAAGAAAAACACGCTGTCCCAGGAAGGAGTCCTCACCTAGACATGGAGAGGGGTTACAAGGAGGTCACTGCAAGGGCTATAATAACACGACGCACTGAAACACTTGGTCAGTAGCTATCTCATTTATCGGAGAATTTGCGTTTTTTCACGTTTTCCTTACATTGCTTTATTTGACGATGACAAGCAATTGTTATTGGTGTTATAATCACAGCCGATTTTAGCCGTACTTTAAGTGGGTTTCAGGTACCTGAATTCCCAACATGGTAAATAAATCACGATATTATTCCTTGTTTTGACACCAACTAAGGTTTAATCTTGATGGATGGATTGATTTTTCATTTTATAACTATTAATTGTCTCATTAAGATTAGTTTACTTCGCATTCCTGCCATATATAACAATTTTAAATCATCAATAAAGAAATTCCTGCTGTAATGCTTTTAAACGCAATGAACATTACTTGATATGCTGTTTAGTAGCAGCTAAACATTATGGAACAATATCATTACGTACGGGGGAACCTATAAGAAAGATTACATCATGAGTATTTGGCAAATGTTTTAAATGTTAAAATGAATACTGAATCCTGATGTAATAGGTCGCAGCCTGCAGGCCTGCCTTCATCGAGCCCCTGGACCAGCAGCTTCGGTATTTACGCTCCAGCTGAGCTGTCGCTGTTGCCGCACACGCCAGCGGGAAGCCGGCTTTGGCACCGCCGAGGCATGACATCGGAGGCTGCCCCGGATGAAGCCACCAGCCAGGCAGATGAGCGCTAACGAGCGGTCATGCTGGGTCAGAGCTGAGACCTGGATCGGCGGCAGGGAGAGAGGGATGCGCCATGTTCTTTTGGCTGTGAGACGGTGTGATCTGCAGCGCTGCTGGCTCACGGCCCCGCAAGGCAGCCTCCTACCTGAAGATTCGCAGGCCTGCCTCGCCCTGTCCCACCCAAGCTATGTTTTCTCCCATCTGCCTCCAGCCCCGATCTTTTTGTCTTTTTGTGGCATGGAAATCCCAGCATCCCATTTGTTTTGGGTCCCTGCTAGAGGCACTGAGATAATTTATAGGTTTTCAACACTGTCTTGTTTATGTGAGACATGCTGCTCTACCATGTGACCTTAATGGTGATCCTATCCTCTCCTTTTGGACCCAAACATCCAACAATATGATTCAGGGGAGATTCTAGGATTTTTTTAAGGGGGTGGGAATAAGATGGGCCATAATTCACACAGTGGGGACAGCCTTATCATTAGCCAATGATATGTTTTCAACTGCTGTGTAACGGGAAGGGAGCACTCCAGGGGCCAATCAGCTTTCAGCTGGGGCCAGTGTACCCTGTGGCCCCGCCCCTCTATGTGCCCATGACCAAATGGCCCCATAAATGGACTCCAGTAGCCCCCACCCCGCATGCCTTTGGGCCACAATTCATATGCAGCTTGAAAGAAACAGACGTGCTCACGTCTTGATGGTTCTCAAGTAGCTAAACACATGGTCCACCCAGAAGAGTATTATGTCACGCGAGAAGCCGGTTTGCTCTCAATTAAACCCCAGTGCATTAGGAGATCAAGGGTCCCCATCAGAGAGAATCACTAAATACCTTCCAGTTCTGAATTTCTCTTTGTTTGAAATAACGAGGTTCGCAGCTGCGATAAATAATTTATAACCCGCTTGATGTTAAATGGAGATAAGATTTATGGCCTTTACCGGTGAGGCACCGTATCAAATGTCACGTATTGCTAAAAAAGAACGGCGGATGTACGTAATCCGCAGCGTTCTGTGAGCTTCGGCTCACGCGCAAGCCAGTAATCGCAGGACGTGTGTCCATCTTACCTCCCATGATGTGCACTGCAATAAAATCTGCGCAAAAAACAGCTAGAGGAACGCGCACTGTTTCATAAAATGAGATGTCAAGGTTTGTTTTTCTTTCTCTTTTTTAAAAAGCCCTTTTCTGTTTTTATCACACCTGCTCTTAGGCTGTTATTCAGCAACAGCTAGACAAGGCAGTTTGCTGTCATTGCTTTAGTCTATCTGCTTCTTTTCTTACTCACCCCTTAAATCTTTTTTCTTGCATTTAATCAGTTTGCATTTAATAGGTTTTTCCATCATACATAAAAAAATATTAAATATAATATTTATTCCTGCGAACAGTTTCTAAAATAATACATACTATACATTTTAATAAATATCTAAATGTATTTATTTAGATAATTCTTAAATGGACATCATTCATTATCTTTAAGATTTCTATCTTTTTAAAATGCGCTGGCAGAGAATGAGTGTTCAAGTTTACAGTATCCGTAAAAGCATCAGATTTTAAGTTAAAATGGGATATATATGTCCTGTCTACTTAGTCTGTCTAATCAGGATTTACACTGGATCTGCAACAGCCCAGAGACAATGAGGAATGGTGATGGAATAAGCTAATTTCTCACAATATCCATCATTAAGTGAATCACAGGGCCAAAAAAATGCATTAACTGTCCAATTACGTGCTGCAGAGCTCATCAAATCACCAGTTAGCCATTTTACCATTTTTTAAAACCTTTTTTTTTTTTTTTTTTTTTTAAAACTTCTGCTTTCATTTTTTCATGAAAAAATGTCCTTTGAACACCCCGCAGCCCATTCACACATAAGCCCGATGAAAAACGTCCCTTTTCTGTTGTTTTAAGCCGGCGAGTTACTTAAAATAGAAGGAAAACCAGCTGATCTTCAAATCGGCTGAAGCATCAAATCGGAGAATATGAGCTTCTGTTCAGAAGAGCAGCATAAGAAGAGCAGCCTAAGAAGAGCAGCCTGTGCTGAGAGTGTCTCACCTGGGGAAAGACGACGCGGAAAGCCCAGCACTGCCTTATTATAAACAGGCAAAAATAAAGATCTTTGACAGTCACGAGAATCAAGCGCAAAATTAGACCTCAAAATAAAAAAGTCTGTTTATTCAGGAAATATGTTCACAAATGGCATATTTTTCTGCATGCAAATGGCATCTTATTTGCGACCTGGGGATTGATAAAATCTTTTAATTATGCCAGTTTGATGCAGAGGAGTTTCCCCCTCATTTGTGAACGAGCCCTTTGGTGTTCGAGAGTGAGGACAAGGCACCATTAAACACCTGGAAGTGCGTGCGGCACCTGAGCGTGGCTGCAGTGTCACCGTTTACGTTTTTTACATTTTAAAATAACAGCCGCAGACGGGAGCGACTCCGTCCTTGGAGAGGATTTCTGCTGGAAGAGCATGAGGAATAAACAGTATTGATCTTGAAAAATGCTGTCTCCACTTGGACACCCTCTTCGGTTTCGACCGGGTGGGGGGGGGGGGGGGGGCGGGCGTTACAGGAAGAGGATGACTAATGTCTACCCAGGCTCTCTTGTAAACTGATCCCCCCCATGGAAATTCAGGGGGCAATTGTTTATTCTGATGTGATGTTTGGTAATGCTTGCATTTTGTGAATTACCCGGGCCTCTCTTGGTAACTGAAGATACTGTTGGCGCCAAACACATTCTTTACTCCAGACCAGGACGGAGCATGAATTACATTCACAGTTGACACAGGTAACGTGCTGAAAAAAGCAGATTACAGAAACAGGGTGATTCCCTTTATATACAGACGGCAAACGGAGGCAACAAAGAAATGTTATACATTTTCTTTTACTTGGTTTAAAATGGACCTTAGAAAAAATACTGAGCTTCTTTTGAGGCTACAAGCGTTACTCTCAACACAGCGTGACCACAGACTGGGGCTCATACACAATCAGGCTGGATTTTTAAGATGATGTCGCATTCGTGTCCTGAGTTAAACAGCACTGGTCACTGGACTTCATGACCACAAAAATCACCGCCGAACACAAAATCAGATTAATAGCTATGCAAAGAATACCAGAATGGCAACCATCCACAGAGTGAGTCATGCAATTCAGAGTATCATAGTATTAATGGCCTGGCATCCCCAGCCTCGCGCCCCATGCTTGCTGGGACAGCCCATCCCCCCCCCCCACGCCCGCCCACGACCTTGAACAGAATAAGCGGTTGGAAGATGGATGGATGGATAATATTAATGGGTTAGCATCCGGTCCAGGGTGTGCCCCCGCCTTCTGCCTGGGATATGCTGCCCCCCCCTCCCCAAAGCCTCTGTTGAAAATGTTGTTGGAAGTTGGATGGCAGGATTATGTATAACAATTAATATATTAATATAAAATGTGAGCTGTGTTCCAAAGAAGGTTTTCATGAAAGAGTAGGAAGGGGTCTTACAGTTCACTGGATGAGATACAGAAACGCATCCCCTCGTCCCCACACCCCCACACCGGCACTAGCCCCAGACCACCAGCACTGTCTTGCAGCTGAACTTACCACTAAACCCTGTCAGGTCCAATCATGTTACTCTGTGCTGAAACCAGGATACAGATCCTCTGACCTCATCACACACATCCTCCTCTTCT
>JAODKE010000044.1:10058967-10074964 GCA_026779605.1 Mormyrus hasselquistii
TTTCCCTGGGTACAAACAGTGATTAAAGATGTTATCTGTTTAGTAATACTACTAGCTCTTTACAAACAAAATACTCATTGATACTCACTTAATACTTCAAGGGTGCAACGTACTTCCTCTCCTGAGGTTTAAACGTATTTGATTCAAAGTCCAATGAACATTTTCTGCTGAATCTCATTAATGTGGATCCTTATACATTTATTTACTCATATAAATTGTTTAATGGTCTGAGTGTGAGAGCTGCACTGCTGCTGAAGACATGTACATCCTGTTCGTCCAGACAAATGCTGCAATTACACATTAATCTAGTTTTATATTTGATCTGCACTTTGTCATAGTATTCTATTATCTGTAATGATGGTGGGTTTCTCCATAAACCATCGCTGTTGTGAGCGAACTAGCTTGGCTTTTTCATGAATGGTTTGGGCTTTTGTGAATGTACTTGGGATCACGAATGCCATTCACGCTCATGGTCTGTGGAGCCTGGTCACTCCCATTGAAGCTTAAGACGGGAATAGGCTGGAAGTTTTGCATCTGTGCATAATTAGAATATCTGCAACCAGTATTAGCTGTGCAAGTCACGGGCAGCTCCGCTAATTACCCGAGGGTAGGGCATTGATTAACAAGGCCACTCTCCACATTCAGGCTTTCTCCTGGAAAGCACACCAGATAAAAATATCCAGTGAAATACAATCCAGCTGTACAGTATATATTACATATTACACAAAACCAATAATTTTATCCTCTACAGTAAACTATTAATCAGGTACTGTGTTTGGCTAGTACATCTTACCACTACTGCTGAAATACTGAAACTACTACTACTACTAATAATTATTATTATAACAACGCCAATAATAATAATTATAAAGAAGCAGAGTAAATAAAATATTAAAAGCAAGCATATTCCAGTTTATGAAACTAATCCTGAATAAATCTTGTTTGTGACACACTGTATTTACCCAAGATTATTTTTGTTTCTATTTCAGTTAATCGTTCTGGACATCAGGCAACTCTTGTAATAAATCGTGTTACTGAAATAAAGCAATATGGTAACAAAGAAAGCACGCGCGCCGTATATGTATGAAAAAACAAAACTACTAAGTTAAATGAAAGATTTTGCATTCTCTCATTCGTGTTATGATTTAAATAATTATTTTGAGGGCAGTGAATATGTACTCTGTACCTATTCCGACAGTATTATCCGTGGGATAGCACAGTGCCCCATAAAACCAGCAAGCATAACACATAATCTAGTTTACGCGATATGCGACCCTGTGTAGGACAAGAGGGTATAGAAAATTAATGAATAGGCACATCTTGCATATCTAAGAAAACGCAACGTTCCCGAAAACCACACGTGTCACGATCAGTGCGGAGGCCGGTATAAATGCGGAGCCCGCAAACAAAAAGGACCGCGACCCCAATGAAAGCACCGGCCCATGCCACCTATAAGAACTGGATCAGGTTACACCGGCCCTACGTCAGCCTCTGGATCACATGGTGATTGCTGCTATTTCAGGCATTAAGTCTTGGGTCAAAAGTTTTTATTATTTTTTTTTCTTGGCTTTTTGTCCCCGTGCTTTGGAAAACACGGTGGATGCCGGCTGCGATTCGCGCTCCCGTTGCGCTCCATCATAAAGTGACCGAGCCTCTTGGAGGAGGGATAACTATCTCTAATTGGCTTCCGCAGATGACCGCCAGCTCCCACGGGTGTGAGGATTAGCACTAGGCGCACCAACGCCGGCTGCTTTAAACGTTATTCCCGGCTTCACCTCTCCGCCTATTCAGCAATAAGTAGAGCCGGCACAGCGCCCATTTGTGCGGGCTCTTTGACTCGCAAACGCAAGAGACTCCTGGACCTTCAACGTCGCCAGTTCGCCCGTGATCCGGCGGGGGGGGGGGAGAAAAAGTTTGAGCTGAAACTCTATGAAAATGAGTGATCTGCAGGGGGAATTCACCAAGCTCCTTGTGCTGAAGGATGAGAGGATAAAGGACATGGAGAGACGCCTCGGCGAGAAAGAAGAGGAGATCCATGAACTGAAAAGAAAGCTGCACAAATGTCAGTCGGTGCTGCCGAGCGCGCAGATCATCGGACCCAGGACCAGACGAGCCCAAGGAATTTCGGCGGAACCACAGACATATAGGTCCTTCCAAGATCTAACCAGCCAAGCCTTTCGGAAACACGCTAAGTCTGACAGGTAAATCATTTCTTCAGTTTAAACATCTGGCATGAAATTTGCGACAGATATAGACTGAGTATTTTGGGGGGTAGTTAAATTAAGATTTCAATGCATATTTCTTCTAATGAATTGTTATTTTGGATGTCGTACAGTATGATACGCACCAAGCGATTCTGGGCAAACAGACACTAACGTGGCATAAAAAGTACTTTGCGACTTGCATTCAGACTTTCTGAAATGTCACCGGCTTGCACTTTCGCTCAGAATTGCTATAGGGGTTTCGAGAGGGGAAAAATAACACAAGGCACTGGAGTTTAATTGATCGTATCCATTATTGAATTCCCGGGGGAAATTGAGTACAGGAAGTACACGGCTTTATTGGCTCTTAGTGGAAGGATGCTGAGAGCCGAAATGCATGTTTAGGGATATTTAATACACCATTAGAAAACGCTGGTGCGCCCACATGTTTCCAGTGCTTTCTTTGCACTCGGTCTCCTCTCTTGTTTTCAAATCGCCCATGGATGTTTTTTTTTTGCCAATCTGTAACACCGGCGTGTCAGAAAGTCTCAGAGAGCGATTAAAACTATAGAAAATCAGCTTTGGCAGACAAATCTCATTCCCTGCATTGATATCGTAGAATGTTACCATAGAGATTGGAAGTATTACATCAAAATGAGCTGAGTATGTATTTCTCGTGTGTCTTAAGGCACTAATAAAATCATCATAATCATGATGAAATTGTTTTACTGTAAGTACATTCTGTGTGGATCCCTTTATGCCCGCTTGGGTGAAAATAAGGAGTCACGTTAGTTTATTTCGCATGGGAAAATGTGTTCTGCACATAAATAGTAACGACACTGTCTTTACTGCTTTTTCAATGTGCATCGGCTAGGATGGACATAAATAAGATCTGCCGTCATTGTCTTTCTGTAGTTAAATGTTGACTATATATGGTGTTCAGGTATAAATAAACACAGACAATGCGCGATAATCCAGGCTATGAGACGAAGTATAGGCAATGAGCTTGATTAGCAACATTTATCTCCGATCACTTTAGATAATTTTAAACCGGTCAGGGACCGTGTTAAAAGGAACCTTTTAATGTAAAGACCTAGACTTTTGACAGTCAGTTAACTAATATCCTTGCCGGTTTATTACCATAAACAAGTAATCACCAACAACCTACCTTCTTAGCAGAGGGAGGTCTCTCGTTTAAATTAGTACCACTGCAAGTAATGTTAACACAGACACAAATTTAAGACCCACTGCTCTGCGATACGACAACACTTAGTATTTCCAGTGATTAGATAATTACTGCTCAACGGTATTTGGGCCAATTGTTCTTATTATATTCATTCTACCGTTAACATCTAGCATGTGAAAGTTGTAATTAATAAGCATTTCCTTTTTATTCAGCGGAATAATAACGGATTTGTCAATAAGTGACTCTTTCGACATGAGCAAGGTAACGCCTAACGCAAAAAGTGAAGGACGGCTGACCGCTGTAGGTAATCAGTCATCCATTTCACTGTAGGGCATAATTAATCTTTGGCGTTTTAAACAGTTTCTCGAGTATGGCAGTTCTAAGTATATGCTTCCTGCGTTTACATTCATTAACTGTTTCATGTTTGGAACCTGAAGATCAAGAATATTTTTTTTCCCGAATTTTTTCCAAATCTTTGATATTTTCTTATAAACTGTTATTGTTCAACACAACAGCACTTAAGGCATGTTTATAACCAAGATATGATAAATATTCTGTCGATGAACAGACCTCCCGTAATCGTACATTAGTTAAAACAGTGACACATCTCCGAAAAGAGGGTGTACTGTACGTCAAAACAACGATCGTTCTATTCATATTGTAACCACAAGATGGCAGAAAAACTCTCTTCCTTATTCTGGTTCGTGTATCGTGAATAGCTTGAATCTTGAAACTTTATTAGTTATATTTAAGACACATTAATATACGAAGTATTTGGGTCGTCTATTACACATGTGGAAAGGTAAATTCTCATTTATGTAATATTTTTAATTATATTTTTATGTTGGTTATTTAGAATTAAATACATAAGTCTACAAGTACACTCCGCATAAAGATTATGGCATTAATTTATGCACTATTAAGGGAAATATTAGCTGCAACGATTATGACGTTTTCGGTGAAAGGTGGTTTTAAAATGATGCAGATTCACCTCGCTCTCTAGCATAGTTTTCCAGTGAATATTAGCAGACGTAAATCCAAGAGTGGATTTACAAGGAAACAAATGGTGATGAGGCTAAGCATGTGACACCTATGTTATATAATAATGTGTTACAACTGGTTTTTTCTTTTCATTTCAGTAGTTTTGTAATAATATTACTTTATATTATCTTTATTTTATACAGTAGTCACATGCCAAAAGTTATATATTATAAAAAATCAGGTTACAAAATTCTGTTAATTTAAACAAATGTAATTCAGTTATCTGTAATACTCAATTTTGTCCAGAAAAAAAAGATTAGTATAAAACTTGTCTTCCACAAAAAAACATTGTTTTATTCATTGCCTTCCTTTTGTCAAAGCAAAAAAAAAAAAACAATGTTTCTTCATCACCTTATGTCCTGAGGCAACGAAATAAACCAGATTATAGAAAGTTTATCAAATTGTTTCCTGAGTCACTGGTAAGAACCTACTGTTCCATATGGCCTAGCAATGGAAAGTCAAAAAGAAGTGATGGTTATGGCTTTGTTTATATTGAAAGTTAGAAGGTTGGTCTGGGTTTAGCACATTTATGAAAAAGTGCTTTAATAATCTTTTCTCCAAAGTGCTTTCCAGATGAGTAGTTTTTCGTGGTGTCTGTTATGTAGATACCAATGTAATTTTGTAGTATTTTAAGAAGTCATTTCCTTTGAGAGTCCAACAGTGTCCAACTTACTGCTGCACACACACACACACACACACACACACACACACACACACACACACACACACACACACACACACACACAGTATCAAAATTAAACAGAAGTTTCAGGTTAAATGGAAAACCGTTATTAAACAAACGACAAAATGTTATATGAAATCATTTCTTCCTTCGAGCTCAGCTCCCGGCATGAAAGTGGTCTGCAGAAAGTACTTTTTCAGAGCACATTTTTCTGTGGTATAGAAAAAAAAGGTGGAAATAAACTTAAAGATGATTGTTGCAGTGCCACTGGAGATGACAGATGAATTAAACAAAGGGGACTCTGCACTGACCAAGCCCGTGTGAAAGACACCCAGAGGGGGTTAGGGCAGGCGAGGGGTTGGGCCCTCCTGTCATAATTGGCAAGCTTCTTCAAGCACACTTCAGAGTGGAAAGTGCGTGATCTTGATCAGGCAGACAAGAAGCCAACAGAGTCTATTCCTATTGTACAACCGAGACCCAGTGAGGGATCAGCTCTTACATTAGCATCCTTTCTACACTCCGCACGTTCGCTTTGATCTGGGTTGTTGCTGACTCTCTGCTATATTGACACCATCTCATCAGACTGAGCTGAATTTCTGAAATGGAATGAAAGTTGCACACTGAAAGAATTCTTAGGCTCAGTTGTCATTGGTTTGCGTCGGACATAGTACTTTTTGTTTGCTGGTTATCATATATTTTTTTCTGATTAAATGTATTGTTTTTGAGTAGCACAATAGCCATGATTTTTTGCTTGATATCGTTCATTGTCATATTTTTCCCCAAATAATGTGGTTTAATACAGTACAGGTCACATATTATTTACCACAAGAGGGCGCTTATGATCTTCCATTTTTTTCCCTGTTGACGTTTTCATTGGTTTATACCAAAATGTGATTGAACCAATACGCAATTATTCCTTTAAGAAAATATAACAACAGCATATATTTAGGGAAAATATTTATGCTGTTAATTTTAGTACTTTTCATTCATGCTTTTCTGATAGATGAATGCAAGATGAAAGGGCGAGGGAAAATGATGAATGAATGAATGTTGAAGTAATTTTGTATCCTTTAATGGATTTTGTAATTACACTTTAGTAATCTACCTTTTTAAATTATAAATTATTCACAATTTTTCCTGTGAAAGACCTTTTTAGATGAAAAGATGTACATGTCGGTCATGTGCATATATAAAAGATGTATCTAGACACACAGACACACACAGACACACACAGACACACACAGACACACGCAGACACACACACACACACACACACACATATATATATATATATATATATATATATATACCTTTGCATTGCAAGACTATAATAGATGATAATCCCGCTGAATGTGGGACTATAATAGATGATAATCCCCCAGTGTATGTATGTCATATGTATGGTTTATTTCTGGTAAAGGTATTCAAAGATAATGAGATGACAGTCTGAAAAAACGTGGTTGTTCAGAGGCACAATAATGCAGCTCCATGGAAGTGGCAGGATCAGATTTCTAGATGTTTCCAAGAACCTGGATCAGATGAGTGAGATGCTTTGGGATGTATTTGAACTTACTCAAGCCCTGAAGCACTAGTGCATCACTGAAGCTGAGCAGATGCAGGTGAAGCAGAACATACTAGCCGACAGAGCTGTAGTATTTTGCTGGTATTTTGTAGCAAAACTAAGGGCATGACATTTTACAGGGAGTCTCTACACAGGAAGAGATGCAGGTCTGAGTTGTTGGTCTGCTGTCCCTCAAGGGTCTTGCCTAACAGCAGCATGAAGTCAGAAATGGTGTGTGGAAGATCTAAGGGATCAGGTACACAGAACAATAGCTCAGTAATTACTGAACTGGTGGCTGAGAGGGAAGTTAGTCGAACAGCAGTCTGATCCCTTCTTAGGTGACCTGGAACCTGATGACTGCAGTGCTGGATTTTTCAGTTTGCACAGTGGTGCACAATATACAATATCCTGCAGATCCAGTAAGACTGGCCAAAAAGATAAGCCACACAGCTGCCAGACGAGGGGATTTGTGACATTATAGCTGCGTTAGTTATGGATGGAGAGAAGATCAGAATCATCTTCTGATAAGGAGTCGTCTAAGGGGACGTTGGAGTGTGTTAGAGCAGTGACACTGTGCTATGCTGGATCAAAGGCTGCTCAGGCTGAGATGAAGATAGAGATGCGAGCAATATGCTGAGCGAGAGAGGAAACGACATGAGGGAGAACATTGACATGTAAGCCTACTTGTCATTGAAAGATTGCAGGATCGAATCCCCCACCAGCCAGTCACCACTGAGGTACCCTGAGCAAGGTACTGTCCCCAAGCACTGCTCCCCGGCCGCTGAATTAGCTGCCCCCTGCTATGTCACAAAAGTGACAAATGGGTTAAATGCAGAGGACACATTTCACTGTTGCGCACTGTGTGCTGTGCTGTGGTGTGTTGACAATGACCACTAATCACCAAATTCCAAGCGAGGAGGCATGTTGCCGTTGGACACTGAGAAAACTCCTCAATCCCAAACCCGTCCCAGCAGCGTTAGACTAGTGGCTGAGTCTGTGCTTGGACCATGAAGGTAAGTTCTCATAGGATGCAATGCTTGAAAGCGAAAGAATTCCTGCAAGATTCCATATTCATCGTATTGATGAACATACAAGGAATAAAATATGCATGTACCGTATATCACGATATGAACAATGTGGATGCTATGCCTTATATATAGCTGGTCATACTTGAAAGAACATCATGAAAGGAACATATTGGAAAGATGTAGAAAAGAGGTATCTGAAAAAAAAAACATTCCATAAACGTTTCTTGGAAAGGCAGCACGTCAAGATGGCTGCATAGCTGTGGATTCAAAGTTTGACGATTTCTGTAGGAAAATGTTTCATGCAAATTATCCCAAGGGCTATAGCAAGTTGGGTGTGTGGGTATAACATCTGTGTAACCATGACAACTGTGCTTGAACAGTGAACTCTAAAAACAATAGCTATTCTAGAATTTAATGAAAACCTGTAACTTTATCACGTGGCCTTTCATGGGAGCGAACATCCACTGCTGACCCTCTGTTTTGAAGCTTCCTCACATGCACTTACCTTATCTCTGTATTGTGAGTTGTCAGTCTTGTAAATGAAAAATGTAAATTCAGGCCAAATGTTCAGAACACCAGCCAAGTCATTTATTAGGAATTGTTGTTTAATGGGATGGAAAATGTGAGAAAGGCAAACATCCAGGTTGGCTGGAAAAACCACGTCACCCACTTCGCGCTCTCTTTACGTCTGTTTGACAATCCTGTAGACGGATGCCACTCGCATCGCCTCCAATAAAACATACAACTAAATTGTCCAATGTTTTTAAGGTTGTAAATGCATGCGTTCATAATTTAGATCTTTTAAATACAATTACATCCGATCAGAGTCAATCCACAATTTTTGGTTTGATTATCCGGAAAGTTGTCTGAATTCAAGCAATTTCTTCAGTTCACATTGAACAAAACTGACAGTATTGAGCGCAACAGATGGATCTCTTTCGTCATTTCAGTTTCTAATCCAAAATTTGTTTACTTCGAGTAATACGTAGCTTGGAAAGGTAAACAGCTTACCTAAAAGAGGTAACTATTCATCAAACTCGCATAACAATTATTTGCTGAATAGTTGTCCATATATATTATGAATAAGCAAAATGTACGGAATCAATTATAAATTAAAACAGGAAATATTTCAGCCCACTTTTTGATTCGTTTTTGGTACACGGCTGGCATCACGTTTATTTGAAAGCAAAATTAAATCAAAGCGAAACATGTAGAAATTTTGGCAAGACAAACAGGTTTCCCTTGAAAATAGTGAAGGTGGTGGGTCCCATGGTGCTTGAATGACACGGCTTTGCGCCGACTGAGCCCCCCCCCCCTTCTCATTACGGCGTGTGTAATGCCTTATTGGTTGACCACAATAGTGGGGAGCGCCTCGGACTTCATACTTTCCTGCCCAATGCGACGCGCTTCGGCGTTTTTCTACCGCCTCGCAGACACTTCGTTATCCGTCTGTTAAACTTCAGCCTTTTTTGCGCTTCAGTGCCTGTCATGCCCACCTATGCCGCCCGCCCCCTTTTTAAGCTACGAAACGCTTTTTAAACTAATGCAGTAGCCACCGATCACCCTTAAATGACGTTAACACGCAAAGTTAACGGTGCCGATTTCCCTGGGAATCTAATATAAACCGACAGCGTTCCGTCCATTTTTTTGGGTGCTGGAAAGGAAAAGAATTCTATCCTGGATACTTGGCAAACTTTGTAGTGCCAGTGAAGTCTCGTCCTTTGAGAAGCATGGGCACATTGCGCGATCTCCAGTACGCTTTACAGGAGAAAATCGAGGAACTGAGGCAGCGAGACGCTCTCATAGATGAACTGGAGCTGGAGCTGGATCAGAAAGACGAGTTGATCCAGAAGCTGCAGAATGAGCTGGATAAATATCGCTCGGTGATCAGACCGGCAACCCAACAGGTCCACAAGCAGAGCGTCCTCCAGGAACATCAGAGGACCAAGAGGCAGGCTATCTCAGCTGAGCCCACCGCCTTTGACATACAGGATCTCAGCCACGTTACCCTTCCTTTCTACCCAAAGAGCTCACAGTAGGTTTTGCGATTCCTTTTAAAGTCGTTATGCATTGCGATCGACCCCGTTTTCAGTTTCATGAAAAGCAATTTCGCAGGAATAAGCGTACGTGCATAAACGCATCGCTTGTGAGTCTTACTTAACTTATCGCAGCTTGTATCGCCGGAAGGTATTTCACACCCACATTTTAATACCAAGTAGTTTTCAAGTGTAATTACCTACAATCAGGCGTAATTTGTGCCTTACTATTCATAATCATATGATATAAAACGACATGCACAATCGTTTCACCGATTGTGCTCCAAAAAGTTATTGAAGTTACATACATAGTCGCATCATTTTCAGCTGATTGAATTCTAATACAACTAAATAAAACAACTCCTGGCATCTTGAAGCTGCTTGTTTCACGCATATTGTATTACCTGTATCCGACATTTTCTTTTTAATGCTCTGTATTCATACCAGTACTGGCATTTTACAATATCTTAAAATATTTTAAATGAAGGTTTTTTTCGGGCGGTGGGCATGGTGTATGTAGGTATTGTTCAGGAAATGACAGGTAAACATCGTGTCAGTTTTTCGGCTCAGTATGCAAAGCTCCGTGTGACAGAATGATCTGTTGTAAATCCGTTTAAACAACTGTGCATGAATATTAATATTCTGACAATGTGAGTCATGTATTCTCCTCTCCGGACTGAGCGTTTCTCCTGCGTGTCGGCACTCCGGTCTCAGACCAGTAACATGTTATGGTGATTGTTATTTTCTGGATCAGCGGGTGCTCATGGTGTGTGTGACTCACCTCGCAGGAACGAGGTGAAGGCGGCCGATCACTTTCCCACTTGTTGAGCTTTGTTGCTGTCTACTGAGATCATGGTGCGTTGGGGTGGTATACGGAGCCCGTTATTCATTCATCATTAAACACGTGTGTAAAGCAGTCGACTTGCGCATTTTTGGGCCATTTAATATTTCACTTGCAGAGACCGCAGCATTAGAATAAAGAAGTCAACAAAGGCCAGGTTAATGGGGGTTTTCTCCCCCAGTCAAATGTTTCGGGTATGCTCCAAAGCAGGAGGATAGCAGTGCGACAAAGGCAGCTTATTTATTACGTGTACTGGCTGTGCCTGACATTTGACTTTACACCGCATCTTTTTTTTCCATTTCATTCCACCTCCTCCGATGCTTGATTAACGTTCAGAAAACATTTACATAATCTAAATATAAACGTACGCGTAGCAGTGTAAGCACGACCACGAATGGAGTCCAACGAGCACAGATAAGGATATTTTTGTCGGCAGCTAGTATACAAAGCTGAGACAACCGTGTTGGGGGATGGAAAATAAGCATATGTAGCGTGTTATTTGGAGCAGAAAAGAAACTCGTCGTCCCTCCACCAGATATTTGCTGGTTTTTTGTTTAAATGCGCGCACCTTTTCACTTTTATTTGGCTGTCCCAGTGCATCCTTGATTCCTTTCATCAAGGATGGCTTCCGCAGTAAAATGTCAAGGCGGAGCCTATTCACTGCCAGTGCCCGACAAATCCAGTGTTTAAATAAACCTTGCATATCACTGGATTTAATCCAGCTGCCTTGGTTTACAGTCATTATTATAATATATTAACGGAATGGTGTATATGTTCACTTGTTTATTTATATGTTATTTCCTTTTGATGTAACTAATGGTCAGTGTAGAGGGGTGCCAGGGAAGTGAGAGGAGGACAATGAATTCAGTGAGTTTTGTGCCTCAAAAATTATCTTCAGCACATACCGTTATGATGCAAGAAGCCCACGTTTCTCAAGCAGAAGCTGTCAGACCGGCCTCTCTGGAATTCATTAGCTTCAGGGGGTGAAAAGTTAAGCAGTTGGCTTCTCATAGGCATTTGTCATGACCAAATTTGCTTGGGGCGTATTGTTTTGTAAGAATCTAAATAATTCTTGCTCCAGTGGGACAGTATCTCTTTTTTTGCCCATATACAGCAGAGTGTGTTTGCATTCACTGCATTTGTTTACCCATATTTCCCTACTTGCAACGCTGGCAAATGGTCAAACAGATCTCTATTCATGTTTCTTTACTGCATTTCAAATTGGCTTGGAGGCACAGTTCCAAGATTTCGGTCAGGCACCTTATTTTATTTCCCTAAAAGTCATCCACAGGGCTAGTAGGTGTGGACCAGCTCAGGCAGTTTGCTAGAAGGTTCCGGAATGTCTCTCTGTTGTTACATCCTGCCCATCACATCCACCTGACACTCCTGTCTCCTCCCCAGCGTGACCCTAACAAGCTGTGCCTGTTACTCATTTATTTTAACTCGTTCCTAACCTTTGTGTTGATGACTCCCAGCTGCCCCTTGTTTGCTCCTTCGATAGTCTCCTATATACGTGCTTCCCAGGCCTATGTTCCCCAGTCCAGTCATTGACGTCGTACCTTCCTATTGCCTGTGCTTGTCATAATTTCTAGTCCTCCCGTCTGATTGCTTGCAATCCTGTTAGCTTACCATCCCTGTTTGTTTAGTTCAATAAAACCCTTTTCTTGTTTTGCCAACATGCCTGTCCTCGAGTCCTTTGTCCCTCAAGGTACCTGTGAATTGCTGACTCAATACTTCAGCAATTGAAATAGGAGTATTTGAGAAGGAATGGCAGCTACAACAGGTTCCATCTTCTTTTATTGCCAGTCCTTTACCGATATCTCACAGATACCTGCCCCGGTGACATGCTGATTACACTTGGGTTAGATTGCTTATTGGCTCAGAGTGCACAGCCTGACCGATCGATGATCGCTGCACTATAGGCTTTTTAATAATGTCGTTGTGGAACATATCCATTTGGTCCCTTCTTAAAGGAGCATATTTTGTCCTTTTAAGGGAATATGCCTGTGTTTACCTCTCAGGCTTGACAGGCAAAAAAAAATCTTCTTTTATTAAGGGATAAGGGGGAAGGGGATACAAATTGTAAAAAGTGAAGCTTTTATGAGGCTAGGAGGTGATGTCTGCAGACAAGCCTAATGTCGTGTCTTAAACACAACTGGAGCTGGTCGCCTCTGTGGTCAGATGCTGTCTTGCCATGTTCCAGGGAATGTCTGTGCCTCGTCTGGGCAAACAACACATGGTCATTTCTCAGAAATGCCTTCCAGACCGTTCAGGCTAGTTAAAAGCCAGTCGTACGTTTTCAGTTCGCCCGATCGAAGGTCTGAAACTGCATCTCGTGTTGGCTTCAATCGGCAAAGATGGCTTCTGTACAGCTACTTATCCGCTAGGACACCCCACCAATGATTCTTAATATCTAAGAGTCCAATGACCTGCATATGTTTTTTTTTTCCTGAATGTCCTTGTTGCTTTTTCAAGTGGCAATAGTTTTAATCAATCTCTCACAAACTATATTGATTGGTGGGTTTTATTCTCTTGTAACCTTTCCTTGATTGGACGACCTGTTGGGTACATAAAGTGGTCTGGAAGAGGATGATGCTTGTTTCACTAGTTACCAGACTGCCCTTGTTACCATGGTGATGTAAACATCATTCCTGAGGCACACAGGAATGCGGTTTTTCATCCCAGTGTCTCCCAGTGGTATATATTTCTTCCTCTCTTGTACGTGATGTATGTCAATGCAGTTATTAATGACATTCAGTAATTGATAAAAAAAACATTTTAGCCGGAGAAAAAAAATTATTGATTGGCATGATTGGTTCCTCTGTAGATCTCACTGCAGGGGTGTCTGGTAATTTCTGAGACAATAACAGTATTATACTTAGTTAAAGTCCCATTAAGCTTGTTGGAAATTAGTCTTTTGCAGTGTTGATAAGAGAAGTCTTTTTTATTGTGCTCAGTGCATTTGCATTGCAATGAGATGTATCTGTCTATCTGTCCATTTCAGCTGAGAATCACGCGATTGATGCCTCATGTTAGCTGCTGCATGCAGATTTTATTCCCAGGACCGAACCAGGAGGGGGTTCTGTGTAGGGATGTAGTAACAGCTACAGTATATACATGGTATTTTGCACAGTGATTGCTGTTGCGATTTGAATTAGATCTAAGACTACTACTTGTCCTGCAAGTAAATAGATATGAATAATAAAAATAACTGCTGATTAAGTATTTTTCCTTCAAGCTTTTTCTTACCTGTATATATGATGAGCTGCGTTTAAATGTTTGCATGCAGTTCAGATGTTGAGGTGACCCCCAAACACATTTTCCTTTATTACTTGTATAACAATGCATTTTTACGTTTGTGGGAAAATAGAACAAACACTTCATAAATTATGTCAGCATAGCTGCTCTGGTCTGGAGATGAACTGTGGCCCCATTCCAGTGTGGAAAATGTGCCCCCCTCCCCCCGCCTCACTGACATTCATTTTGAGTGGAATATCCCACTTAAGACCCAGCTGTAGAACGGAGCTCTCTGTTTCCCCCTCTCTCTCAGTCCAAGCTAAATAAAGAATGGGAACATCCACATTTCCTCATTCCCTTGTTTTTACTCCTTGTAGCAGAATATACATGAGACTTCACAGTGATACAGGGGGACATCCAGGTCTTTGTAGCCTTCCTTGAAAAACTTAGTTTCCACTGAAGATGAGTATCTACCCAAAGTACATCTATCTATCTATCTATCTATCTATCTATCTATCTATCTATCTATCTATCTATCTATCTGTCTCTCTGTCTGTCTGTCTGTCTCTCTGCCTGTCTGTCTGTCTCTCTGCCTGTCTGCCCCTCTGTCTGACTCTCTGTCTGCTGTCTGTTTCTCTGTCTGTATCTCTGTTTGTCTCTCTGTCTCTCATCCTGTCTGTCTGTCTCTCTGCCTGTCTGTCTGTCTATCTGTCTGTCTCTCTGCCTGTCTGTCTCTCTGCCTGTCTGTCTGTCTGTCTATGTGGGTAATGAATGGCTCAGTGGGCTTTGTTTCGGTGCCAGAAAATCACATCAGCAGTTTGAGCCCTGGCCTCGGCAGCATAGTCACATGACTGTGGGCCCTTCAGGAAGCCCCTTAACCCCCAGCTCGCGTGGTGCGGCATGCTGGCTGACCCTGCACTCTGACCCCCCAGGGTGCGGCAGGCAAAGAGAAGAATTCCAATGTTCTTGTGCAAATGGCAAATAAAAGAATGATTAGGATTGTTAATATTATTACTATTATTCAGTTATGAAGAGCGACAACATGTGGATAAAGTCTTCTAGAAAACTATTTGCAGAATAATTTCATTGCTTGACTGTTTACCAAATTATGGGCTACAGTACTGAAAATCATCGCCATCTCCATTTTTCTCCCATTTCTCCCCAAAAGCCATATGACCACAGGGAAACCACTACGTTAATGGTAAAATTTATACACTTTCAATTATAACGTGTTTATCTTAGGGATAAAGTCATATACTTGCTGGGAAAATCATGCTTAATCATGTATCTATAGCTTACATGTGATAACTTTGGCTGTCTCCATGGTAACTGTCCCAAAATGATTTTTTGAGTTATGCGCATCTGCTGGTGGATGTCGCTTGAAGAGAAACAAATATTTTTGGTTGTCTCTGGAAAGGTTCGTTTCATTAGTTCAGTTAAGAATTTTGAACAATATCTACCATATAGTCTATACAAAAACAAAACAATTCACGTTTTTATCACTGTGAGGAAAACAAGGTTTATCAGATGGTTTTAGATGCTGTTTTTTTTGTTTTATTTGATGACTGTACGATATATAAAAATTTAAATGATTTTAGAATCAGAAACTTGGAGTGTCTCCCACCTCCCAGTTGTGACTGCTAATGTTTTTTTTTCTTTTATAAGTGTGTTAGTTCTCCTTGGTCTTTTAATTAAATTTTATTTTTATTCATATTTAATTCGATCCAGCCTCCAGCCATGTGTCACGTGTTTCAAGAGGCATCTGTGCACTGGCATACGAGCGGTAGCAAGATAAGCTCGGACAACGGCGAAGCTGTATAGCGACGCAAGCGCGTTAAGGGCGGATGGGCGGCGCGCGGCTGGGGGACGCGCGCCGCGCCACGCTCGTCTCCGTGGGCGACGTGGGCAAACACACGGAATTCCCGCGAGACGGCGGTGGCTGCAGCTTTTCTTCGTTTACTTGTGCGGATGCTGTGAGGCTACCCAGAGCTGAGGGATGTGTCAGGAGATAGACTGCAGGACCTGCTAATAGACTTTTTTTGGTCAATTGGTCTCCTCCTAAAGTAATCTGTCGTGAAATATATAAACTAGGTCAGTTTTAAAAAAGAAATTAATTTTAAAAGGTCCCCCCTCATCCGACTCAGTTCCTCATCTGCTGCTTAGAGGCAGTTACAGGTACGGTGG
>JAODKE010000044.1:10087879-10136070 GCA_026779605.1 Mormyrus hasselquistii
GACTGGCGATTAAAGCGAGAGCTTTCTATTCTCACCAATTAGAATCGGCGATGCCTTCTCTCCGAGTTTCCCGATGAGATGGAGGAAGAGACTTTTAAATTGTGTGTCATTTTAAATGTCACGTTAATCCCCTTCCAAATTCTGCAGCTCTGGGTCATCTTCATAAACAAAAACTTTGAACCTGGGTAATTATTCTTTTTAAATTTATGCCACGCGCAGTTTTTGTGCTTGAAACTCGTCCCAGATTTCTCTACCCGTCTAAGTGCGGTTTCTGCCAATAACAATTTATGCATATTAAAGGTTTCAACACAGATTCTGGAACTGCCTGTGCATTGTTGTGTGTTAAGAGTAAATACCATCTCACAAGGATGCAGATCCAGGTCAGTATTATTCCGAAATGTAAAGTCCATGGATGCCCTATCAACGCAAAAACTACTTTTCTCAGTATTATTTTGCTTCAGATATTGTTTGGTTAACGGCTACATTTTAACGTGAGATTGATGTTCTAGTTCCTCTTTCAGAGGGCATTCTTCATTTTTGATGTTAAATTACCACGAAAAACACATTGATTAATATTTATAGTCAATGTTTGAATATGAAATTAGTTAATCAACATCCAGTGAAAAAACACTGTACCTTAAAAACAAAGAATGGGATGTAAGGAACTATTCTTTGTAAACTAATGTGCCCATCGAGATGTTTCTTTCCTCCCTAGTAATTTGCCGTCCTTGAATGCATCTCTTTGCAGGAATAAGATAAATTGCTTAGATAAAATTAGACCATTCTGTGGCATTACTCTTCTTTAATGTAGAGAGTTAAAAACAACAATCGCATCATGGATGTTTCACTGACATCGCGTCATCTGTCATTCCCTGCTGAAAAAAGCCTGCTTGACTAACTTAAGATGGTTGACCGGTTTATGATACTTGACCAGCTTTAGGCATGTTTTTGCATGATGGTTAGATGGTTTAGCTGAGGGGTAGGCAGCCCTGATGCCGGAGTGCCGGTGTCCAGCAGGTTTCCCATCTTACCAGGTGAGACTATCTGCCTGAGATCAGCTGTGGTTCATCAGAGACCAAGTTGGGTGGAAAATCTGCTGGATATCGGCACTCCGGGATCAGGGTTGCCTACCCCTAGTTTAGTTGGTCATACCAGCTTATAGGGGTCATCCTAGTTGGTTTAGCTGGTCATATCAGCATGACCGGCTTGATATGCTGGCCACCAGCATGACCAACTGGTGACCCATCCGCTAAACCGTCAAATAATAATAATAATAATAATACATTTTATTTGAAGCACCTTTCAAAGTACTGAAGGACACTATACAGTAAAAGCAAAATATAAAAGTAGTAAGACTATAAACAACAAATAGGTAGCATGTACAGACAGAGATTCATTGATTAACAGACACGCCAGCGCCAGACTGACATCAACCAAAACAACATAAAATAAATATAAAAGAAAATCTCAAAAAGTAAAGAGCAGTCTGAGAAGGCCAGAGTGAAGAGGTGAGTTTGAGCATGGATTTGAATATGGAGAGTGAAGTGCATGTATGTAGTGCACAGGGCCACACTAAGTGCCCTGTCACCCATGGAACGGAGAGGAACAGAGGGGGTGGATAGAAGGTGTGCATCAGTAGAGCACAAGGTGCAGGTGGGTTTGTATGAGGGGAGAAGATCCGCGAGCAGCAAGAACTAGGATATGACCAACTGAGACCATCTTAGATCATCTTAGACCAGGGGAATTTCTAGCTGTTGAAAAGATATAGACAAAAATACTCAGGGCTATAGCACCGAGTGATCGGACCTAAAGGCACCCATGTCTTAGACCAGCTAAAACCAGCTTAAACCAGCTGGTTTTAGCTGTTTTTTTCAGGAGGGTTGTCTCCATAGTCAAGCTTATATATTCCTTTACTGAGGTCTGTGTAGCAGGGCCGCCCAAGGGGTGTCCAGCATTTATTTTACGGTGAGAGCCACTTTTACAAAGAGTATACACTGATGAGCTATTGAATCACGGTGGTGTATTTGGCTGCTGACTGGGGAGGGGGGGCGGGGCTCTGTATATTTTGCAGACTGGGGGGTGGTCCCCCTTAATGTTACAATTTACAAATCGCAAGTGACCAGTTGGCCACTAATGAAATAAAGCACTGGCGGTTAATCATCCTGCGATTGACCTGGAAACACACCATGATCGGCCAGTCAGTCACTATCAAGAGGTTTGGGCAGCCATGCTGTATAGGATATGGGTGATGCCGTTCTCATTAAGAACACGCCTGTCTGCACACCTCTCAGACTTCACACTGCACACCCACCAGGTTGAAAAAAGGCTGAAAGCAGGGGCATGCTTTGCATAAGCTGTTTTTAAATGGTCCGGCTTGAACAATGACTCACCTGTCGCTCCGTTGAATGTGCCTGTTGGGGTTTGAGGTTGAAGGTAGCCTGAATAAATGTACCCATTTTTGGCAAAGAGCTATTTGCTTGTGCAGAGCAGTTTTCCACTTGGAGAAGCACCCCAGAGGAGGTGTTAGCTTATAATTCTATTTTTTTTTTCTTAGATACTCAACTTTATTTGTCTAGCCAGTTGTTTGGTGGCGTTTGTCAGACACTGCCCGTTTTAAAAAAAAGAAAAAAAAGAAAAAAACATTTCAAGCATCTCAAATGACGTTACAACATCTAGCAGTATACGCGTAGATGATATTTGGCAACTTTGCTATAAGACATTTCTGGGCGAAATACAAATTTTTGTTAAGAAGAAATACTAGATGTAGCCATTTATAGTAATGTATTGTTATTTTTCTGATAACGTTTTTCATCTTTTTTCTGCATAGTTTGGGTCATTCTTATGCTTTTTACCCGTATTACCAGTCATTTATAAAGTTTGGCTGTATTTCCTGTTTTACAAAAAGGGGGGAAAATCAGAAATAAAATGACAAAATGAATGAAAACCTAAGAATAGAGGTAATTTTTGCTACAATGTTTGATGCTTGTCCTTATTTAACTATCTAAACACCAGTACCACAATTTAAAAGGTAACATTTAATGTGTTAGTTAGACATGCAGTAATGTTTTGGACTAGTGTGAGTAAATATCACCTTACATCGATGGAATACACTTGAATGCAAAAAAAGCTGCTGCTGTATGAACAGCCTATTGGCAATGCTTCTGTAAGTGGCATGTGGGAGTCTGCTGTAGTGATTTAGCCAAATATTGGGGTCAGACACACACATCCTCAATCTCTTTCATATTTTGAATCTGCACAATCTCATGGTAATATATACAGATACTTTGCCAAGCTAGTAAGTCATGAAACTGGGAAATGAGAACCATTTATGTGACAGATTTGACTTGAGGGCGTGATATCAGATTGTGATGGCAGAAAGGATCAAGGAGCTCTGTTACACAGATTCCAGTGATGTCATCTTTAGTGATATGAGATGAAGATGGCAAAAAGGATCAAGGAGCTCTCCTTCACAGATTCTAGTAATGTCATCTTTAGTGATATCAGATGAAGATGGCACAAACATTCAAAGAGCTCTGCTGCACAGATTGCAGTGATATCATATTTAGTGATAGCAAAAAGGATCAAGGAGCTCTCTATCAGTACCATCGTCAGTGATATCAGTTGAAGATGACAAAAAACGTTCAAAGAGCTCTGTTCCACTGATTGCAGTGATGTCATATTTAGTGATACCAGATGAAGATAGCAAAAAGGATCAAGGAGCTCTCTATCATAGATTGCAGTGATGTCATCTTTAGTGATATCAGATGATGATAGCACAAAAACTTCAAAGAGTTGTGCTGCACAGATCCCCATGATGTCACCTCTAATGATCTCTGGTGCAGAATAGCTCACATTTACATGTCAGCTCGGATGGGAAGGCACTGTATCATATCTCATAATGAGCTGTTTGCTCGACTGACTGTTCCACGCTGCTGAATAGAAGATACAGGGAAAAAAACTTACCGTTCGTTTGAGATGGAGGCCACCCTGATTTCACTGACAGGCCTTTCTTGCCCGTTCTCATTCATTTGTTTGTAACGCAGGTATTGTATTATTTGAATTGCTCACCTGGCGGAACAGAGGAGAGATGAGGCTGAAAAATAACGCGGGCGTGAGGAAACCTGGCGCTCGCATGGAGAGGAGTGAGGGGGATGAAAGCGGAGGCTCGGGCAGCTGGGGGGAAGGTGGGGGCACCACCGTGCCGAGGGATGGACACCTGCGGGTCGTTCTGGAAGCTCCTGGAGCCCTGGCACACGGGAGAGCAGGGGGCTGTCAGTCTCATGGGACTAACAGGTGTAAGCGAAGACCTCCCCCTCCCCCATGCAAGCCCCATTCCTTGCCTTTATGAGCAAATCTTACATGTTGGCCAACTCACAATTTCTGGTATCTGCCATATATATTCAGACTTTAACTGTTTTATGATTTTTAACTTGGTTTTAAGTATGGAGGGGTAATCGTAGATCATAAACATTCACAAATTCATTGTTATAGTTATTATGCTGTATAACAAGAGTATAGATTTGTGTATGGTCAGTAGGGCTAAGTCCTTACCAGTGTTGAGGGAGTACGGTGCTTGTTTATGGGGGTGGGGTGTTCAGGGCAGGTTTGATCCCCACCAATGTTGATATCAAACCTACGCCCTTGCGGTTTAAGTTAATGTTCTCCTAATTTGGAATATGTTATTTAATTTCCACCTTCTGACAAGCTCTTTTCTGGCGTTTCATCTTCAGAGCGCAGGAGTCCCAATTTATCCTGGCAGTTGAATGTCTTGTAAAAGCATAAAAATGCCTCATTTAAATTCTTCCTTTCGATAAGCAAACGTTCTTCAGACTTTTTTTCCAGTTTATGGCATCACTGTGCTTTTTATAATTATTTGTTGCTTACTTTTGGAATTTAATTAGTGGAGCATTTTAAAAATTAAAAAAAATATATAGCCTCCCTTGGGAAAAAAAATGTGATAATTATCAGAGATCCTTTCACTCTAGATGTACTTTGGTAGCGTGTAAACACTAGTAACAGTATCTCGCCGTGAGAAAACAAAAGAATTATAGTTGTCAGTTTCCCCTACTGCTGCTCCAAGGAAAAAATGAGATCCTTGACATACAGGTATGAAGTTGACAGCTCTGGCTGACATTAATCTTGTTAAAAAATTCACAGAAAACCCAGTTTGAGCTACAGAGATATCTACAGTGTAGGGAAAGACTCGCTTAATCAGTTCTCCACATATAAACAATATCACTGCCACAGAGATCATTGATTATATATCATGAAGCATTTCTAGAAAAACATTATTTATTGTGATTTATCTTGTGCTTACGTAGAAAACTTTAGTATGCTTTGTTCCATTCTGTGAAATCTTCATTCCTAGAATACGCAAACCCGTAATCTGTATAGTGAAAGACTATATTATATATTTACATAAATAATAAGAAATGCTAGTTATGTTTAATAAAGAAGGTCTACATGTGGTCTGTGCTCCCACGAAATCAAAAAAAATCTCCCCCAAAAATGACTGCTGCACTTCTAGAAGTTTCCGGTCTGCAGGTGGTATGCAGTGCAGCCATTTCATTGCTGGAAAAAGGAAGGATGTTCCTTTTCCTGCACTATAAATATGCATCGGCTTAATAAGATGATCCGAGGCAGGTCTAGCTGTACAATCCGTGTCCGTATTTGGTATCTTCCTGCCAAGCATAGCCTGCGTTTTCTAAACTGTTAAGCACTTAATCATTCCCTCCCCAAGCAGGACACTTTCCTTCGTGTGAATGAGTCTTGTTGTAGTCTTTATGTTTGGTCAAGTTCACACTTCCAGACCTGTGTAGTCTTCTTCTGCGTGATTATACACTTCCTTTCTGTCAGACCCTGACAACCTGCAGAAAAGCAGATCTTTAAAACCTACTAATCACAACAGTGAGGAAATGTAAATCTATTCTCTGGGCTACCTTCCAGGACAGGTAAACTGACCCTGTTGGCTGGTTTTCCTTAAGGGCTTCCTCTGGTAAATGTAGAAATTTTTCACTCAGATTAACGGCTGTTCAAGGCAGTATGCAATCCATTCTGTGCAGAAAAACAAACACGGGCTCAGTGCCATAAGCAAATATTTGCAGTAAAACTTAATATAACGCAAACTGCTTTATCGGCTTTTCAGATATACACTCTGCCATTTCTGAAATCAGGCTGTAAAAAATGTCTGTCACAGATAGTATTTAAAAATTAATTCCAGGATAGCCTCCAGACCCCCGATGGCTCTGAATAGGACAAGACATCATGTCCTTCCTCATGGAGAGAACAAAGAAAGATATTTTACTTCTAGAAGGTGCTGTGTGTTCAGAAATGTTCCGGTACCATTGACGATGACGCAGCATAATCCATGATCTGCCTTGAAATGGATCTTGTCATTCATCTGTGTGCATGATGTCTATCAAGGCAGCTATTGAGTGACCATGAAAAACCGACTCATTTCCTCATGTCGATTCCTTCAAACCTCTATCCCGTGCTGATCTTTCAGATAAGCGTGTTCAACTGCTCTCAGAGAGATGCGTCCGTGCTTCGGTAATGAGTTGCAGAAATTGCTTCTTGCCGGCTGTGATTTCTATATCCCGTGTTCCGCGTTGCTGTTTTCTGTTCGGGCCCAGAATTAGGCGGAATGAGAGGATTTGGGCCAAAGGTTTGCGCTGTAATTTATGGCCGATGCAAACGTCTAAAGATCATCAAGCCCAAGCAATAGTGGAGAACATGCAAAGCGACTCACCATAGAGTGTCAGAGGGTTATACATGACAAAAGTGACCTTCATATTTTTTTTCCTCATCTATTGGTTTTGACAGGAGTGAGGTATCCATTGATCCCCCCAAGAGTACGTTTTGTACACACCTTTGTCCTCCTTTGCTATCACTGTAGTCAAAATGACTACTGGGTACCACAAAGGCCTCCTGCTGTCAGCGATAACTCACAGCACCTCGGCAACCTACAATACCATCCTGTTCAGCTGTCTCAGACTGTCAGATAGATGCCAGGCAAGCTCTCGATGACCCGTGATTAATGCCCGGCCTCTGAATTTAGGATTTTATAGATTACTTGCTGCTCAGATCCCTATCGATTCTTTTAAACTTATGAAAAAGATTATTATTAAAATATGTCTGATCTCCATAGTGAATTTTTTTTTCTAAGGAAGCGATAACCCACCAGGCTTTGTCGAGGTACAGGTGGGAATAAAGTGCCTTATGTGTGTAATTTCTTTTCCATTAAGAGTGATATGCCTAGAATTTATTAGGTAATAGTCTGTGCAAAAGGGGACAGCTCCAACCCCTTTGATGGCGTTTGAAAGAAAAAGAAGAGAACGCCATCCTTTCTGGATATATCCTGTGGATACTAGGGGCTGCCGGTCACTTTGCATTTGAGAAAGTCAGATAGCCAAATGTCATTCAAACCAGATGATCGGGCCTGGAATCGGCTGCCGGGAGGAGAGTCGTTTTCTGGCGTGCGAGGAATTTATTTCTAATATCATTTGTTTGGGGAAAAAGTGATGATGAAATCGTGATACGTGAAGACGTGCGAAGCCACAACCAAATTTTTGTTTGCAAATGAAAGGTAAATTTGTCCTGGTGGAGGCAAATCAAAAGGTGAAAAGGTTAGTGTGTTATATTGCATGAGGCCAAACTTGCTGGGTCTTTTAATGCTACAAACTATAATAGAAATGAATCCTTGGGTACAGATTATTATACGTTTTTCTGCGCTGTAATATATTGACATACGTTTCTCTCCTTTTAGATGGGAAGGTGGAGGTGACAAAGGAGGGCGTGAAGCTTTGCACCATGGGTCCCGGAAAGGTGTTTGGAGAACTGGCCATTCTCTACAACTGCACCCGGACAGCCACAGTCAAGAGTAAGCCCTGATTTTCTTCTAAGCGTCCCTCCCCCGCGCCCCAGATGTCCCACCAAACACTCTCTGAATCCAGTGACACAATCTGCACGTGGGTAGGCAAAAATGACTTGACAGATTCTCCCTTTTTATTATTACAGTTGTAACTATGACATCACTATGACATCACTAAAACACATGTCATGTGTTATACGGTATAGTAGTGTTTTCAGATCTCAACTGCACTGGATTAACTGAATGCTCACATGAAGGCAAGATTTTTTCCTCTCGACGTGTAAAGTTTGAGCTCAGTATTACGTGAAGCACTCTGGAGAAGTTTCTAGAATGAAACACAGAGACAAAGCAATTTCATTAGACGCAGGTAAAGTTAATGCGATGGAAAAGGCAAATTGAAACGGATGGCTCCATTAACGAGGCAATGCTGCTGGTTCCCCCATCCAAACCAGTCACATTTTTCAACTTTTGTCTGCTTCCAGGACAAAAACAAATGCAAATTCTGTGAGCAGCAGCTGCAGCTTTCTGAAATCTGATTAGGCATTTTTATTTGCGCCATCCACTTCAATTGTTTTCATAATTCAAACCTGAGAGTACTTTGGAATATTTTTCATGCGTCTCACACACGCACACACACACACATGCACACTCCCTCAGTCTCTCTCGCTTATATTCAATTATATATGAAATACTTTGGAAAGAAATTAGGGCCTTTAATGAGACTATTATCTTTGTAATAGGCCAGATTTATCAGTAATGTCAGAACTGAAAAACATCCTTAGAAGAAAGATCAGTTAGATTTTGAACCATATATGTGACTGAAGTTACGTGTGACTGAAGTTACATGTTCTGTTAGGTCACTTCTGATTCTTGGACAGATGAAAAATAGTCCTTGCTATGTTTACTAGTTGTCACTCTGCCCCGAAGTTCTCTCTGTCTGTGCGTCAATGCCCGGTTTAATGCCCATGCCTGTGCGTTAATGCCCGGTTTAATGCCCATGCCTGTGCGTTAATGCCCGGTTTAATGCCCATGCTTGTGCGTCAATGCCCGGTTTAATGGCCATGGCGAGGCACGAGGTCCATGCATTTAGTCAGAGGCGATTGTAGGGACGTGGGGGGGGGGGCCTCCAGCACACCCCGCCCAACATGGTAAAATTTATGACCATTATTTTACCGTAGCGGTGAGGATGATGGGGCAGAATGTCCAGGCCTGTCAGGTGACCTGTGGCCCGAAGTGTTTTACATATGGAAATTTCCAGAAGGGGGATTTGGTACAAGCTTAGGAAACTGCTTCCGTCTATGTCAGCCCTGATGTCTGGCAGTTATTCACTGCGCTTTTTCGGCCCAAATCAATTCAGCGGCGAGCAAACGATGGGCATATCCCACTGCGAAATGAGAGGGCAGTGTGGTAAATGGAGCTTTTGTGGCACTTTAATAACCTCTGCCTTTAAAACACACCGAATACAATTGGTTGGGGCGGAAAGAAAATTGTTGTCGTCCCCGTTATATGGGATGTACGTGTATCAGCTCTGCTGTGGTTATGAATAACAGAATCAGTGATTTTGGTTGGGGTCTGGTGTGCAGCAGGATTATACAGCAGGAACTGTCAGGATGTTTCAGTGTCTCGCTTGGGAGCAGCTGCAGCAACTGAAATTTGTTCTTATACGAAAACCCGACACAATAAGCGAAACAAACGACAACATCACCGGCGCACATTCGTTAGTATAGATGCATGGAAACGCGACGGCATTGGCGCGATCAGTTTTTGTGGACAGTTGGAGGAAAAGAAGGTAATGTCACACACGCACATGCGCGCACAGACATACCCTGACAGTTACAGTCCCGTTCCGTTCTGCTGTTTCCGATGGTTCCTCCACCTGCTATTTTTGCACGTTTTATTCCAAGTGACAGGTCCATCAAAGCTGGGCTTTTTCAGCTTAGGGTCTGCCATCCCCTGGGCATCTGTGCAGTGGCTCAGAGGGTCTGCAGAAATGTATCATGAACTGATGAAATGCAAGGGGGGGCCTAGTTGAAGCTGCAAGGGGACCCCCCCCATCTTCAACCGGAGAGCTGTTAGAGAACCAATAAAACCCCTCTCCCAACCTTTAGTATTTAGTTACTTAGGGGATCATGTTTTTAAATATGGTGACCTTCATACCAAAGCCAAGTGGCCGTTCTCTCACCAGTCCAGCATCCCTCTGGATACCCCATGAGATGGACGTATGGAATGGAAGAACCCAGCCTCAAGCATGATAAGTGAGGCTACACTGAGCGTCCGCATGGATCTTGATGAAAAAACTAAGGACCAGCCTCGCAATCAGCAGGCACCACCCTGTCCCAAGAGACCGCGGCCGCTTTGCTGAATTGCTTGGCTTGTTGGTGTTTATAAAAGGCAGGCATTCCGACTAGCAAATTTAAGGCTTGAGGCATGTTGGGGGGGGCACTGCACTGCACGACTGAGCTAGTCCTTCCCTTCAGACTCTGCTCGCTTACCGTGTGCCTGTTGCCATAGACACGTGTCCAGCCTGATTTTACCGAGCCTCGGGAGAGAGGAAGAGAGCAAGACTTCACTCTGTAATATAGTCCTGTGCATGGCACAGATCCATGAAGGCAACTGTTATGGGTTAAAAACCCAGCTCCTGATGTAGCGGATGGGTGACATCGAATCCAGTACCATAGATTTTTCATGGAAATGTATCATAATTTGCTGCCCAGCTACTAGGGACTATATGGTTATAAACTTGTAGAACATGTGACCGTTTGACCATTGGATTGTTAGGTTGAAATGTAATAAATTCAAGCAGCGTGACATCTGGAATACAGCATATAAGGATTGAGTTAGGATGAACTGTTCATGTACTGTCAGCTTAACTAATATTACAGAATATGTAAATATTTATCTGTATGAAATCCAAGCCCTTTTAAAAATGGACGCGCCTGAGTGTAACGCGCTTTGAGAACAGACTGTATGGCGGGCTTACACAGGTCATTATCTCACATCATCAGACAATCGCTGCGGGTAGGGATCCACACAGGCTCTGTGGCGCCCCTTGTATTTTTTGTGTGAAATGATTTATCGATCGCAGTCTTTAATTTCAGGAACCTAATCTCGATGAATGGGCATATTTTACTGACGTTTTGACTGTGGTGGGGCATCGCTGAGTCACACGGACGAATTTGCATGGTCACTTACACCTATTTGCATTGCTTCGGCTGTTTATAGAGTCTCCTAGAATGACAACGTGCGGCCTTAACTCTCGCTGTTTTACATACCTCTGACCGACCGGCTGTAGTGTGATCTGTGGAAAGGTGTTGCGTGTATTAACGTGTATTAGATTATTGCGTGTGGCCTTGTTTGGACGCTCCCATGCTGTGGAAACCTTATCAAGTCAGATTGCACTGTTTGATGAGAGTACTGTCCACAGAATCTGCTTTCGATATGCGGTTAAAGGTGGGAGACGACTGGGGACAGACATGACTCATCATTTACCTTTGGCTTGAGAGGATATCCGGTGTTTCTGCGGACGGATAATGAGCATGATGGGTGTATGTGATGAAATGTGACCAAACAGCGCAGGTGGGTCAAATGCGGCTGAAAGAGCTGTGAGATGCCTTCTAGGCAGCTGTGATTTACCCAAGTGGGCCTCCTCCCCGTGCTTTTAGAGTGCCGTGGTCTGCAGACCAATGAGGGCGGTCTGCTGATGTCGGTCGAGGTACATGCAGACTCTTTTCCTCCATTCCCAGGAGTTACCCAGAATGCACTCGACTTCCTCGACCTGATCTCATCATGAACCTTCCAGGGATTTGCAGCAGTAAATGAGTTTTGGGGCCAATCATAACCGTAAGTGTCCAGGTGTTATAAATTCACGTCATTTAGTGTGTTACCAAATCTTGAGGGAGTTAGTGGCTCAGAGGGTTAGGATTTGTGATGGGAAGGTCACTGGTTCGCATCCCCGGGCAGACACAGTGATGCCACCGTCGGGCCCCTGGGTGACACCCTTAGGGGCCTGCAGAGGCGCCAGACATTGGCTATCCCTGCGCTGTGGCTTTTAAGCTGGATCTCATGTGTCTGTGTGTCTCATAGGCAAGAAGTGGGCAGTGGTGGCTTAATGGTTAGGGACGCGCACTCTGAAAGATTGCAGGTTCGAATCCCTGACCAGTAAGGCACCACCGAGGTGCCAAGCAAGGTACTGCTCCTTGGGCACTGAATTAGATGCCCCCTGTTATGTCACATTGGCACATATGGGTTAAATGCAGAGAACTCAGTGCTGTGTTGTGTCAACAATGACAATAAACCCATAAAAAGGGGGAAAAGAGAACTACCCCATGGTGATGACTAAAATATCACTATTCTATATGTACATGACATACATTCCAACCATTTTTTTCAGTTAACTTTGAATAATGAGGTCAGCAAGGAATTTACTTTACAAAATGATGGTTTATAAGTAGATTCTATAGACGACAGAGTAAATAGATGTTCATTATCACCCCTGCGGTATGTAACGCTATATCTCTGACATAAAGTAATTCACTATTAAAGAACAGCAAGATAATAAAGATGAATCTCCTGTCAGACTCTTATCAGTGAAGTGGAAAAGCCCCATTTGATGGTACCACACTCAGGAAACACTGAAAGCGATGGTGCTCTGTTATCTATGATTGCACTTATCTGAAATACATTGTAGAATTTTTCTGTCTTTTACTATTGCCGGCCCCACCTGTGCCTGACACATCTCTGTTGGTGAGTTCTTTTCACAAGTTGATTTAAAAAGCAGCGATTAACTCTCTCTCTCTCCACATATATTTATATATATATATATATATATACATATACATATATACACGCATATACATATATATATATACACATTTTAATTTAAACAGCTAAATATCAAAAGCTATAATCAGTGCCTTTTTAGGTCCATAAAACAAATTGTTTTTTGTATGAACAAAAGTACAGTACTGATAAGTACAAATAAGTACAGTACTGATAAGTACTGATAAGTACAATTAAGTACAATACTGATAAGTACAAATAAGTACAGTACTCTGCGGAAATTTTATGCATTCGGCGTTTAAATGATCTTCATGTTTGTGTAAAACTGTTATATTATAGTTATATCATGTCTGTTTATCAGCTTAGCCGTTTCAAAACTGGTACCACTTTACAATTAAGTTCCCTTTGGCCACTTATAAATGGTAGTGACTAATTAATAATAATTTAAAAAGATCTGTTATTGCTTGTTTATAATTGTCTGTTAATGATTTACTACGTGTTACAACCTAATTAATAACCTGATTATAAACCATTATAAACCATTCATTGTTTCATTGAAGTCCATTCATTTTTAAGGGTAGTCTTATTGTAAGATGGTACCTCAAAACCTCCTCTAAAGTCTCCCCAATAATTGCACATACCATCCAGGACACCAATGTATTTGGCTAGTCAACACCATATGGAGTTATTTAGCTAATTAAGTTATTCACCGCCAGCTCAAATGCTTGGAATGGCTGAAGGAAAGGTTTGGGGACCAAAGCAGTGTTCATTTAGCAATCCTGATATTGTTTTGTTGTGTTACTGTTCATTTTCTTATGTTCTGATGTTAATTTGTGTTGCTTTTTCTGTGCAAATATACACTTACTACCAAGATAAATATCTTAACATTGTCTTTGACTGCCTAAGACCTTTGCACAGTATTGTACAGTATGATTAAGACTCCTCCTATGCCTGTTTGTGTAGCTTGCTTGTCCTCCCTGCGTTCGCCCAGACTAGCATCCCATCCAGGCCTCGTGTCCTGCATTTCCTGGCTCACTACGAGCCTGCAATTTCACACACACACACACACATACCTTTCTGTGGGAAAGATCTGTAGTAGCAGTAATTAGATGAGGTGCGTTATCTCATTTTTACCACAGCCTAGTACAAAATACAGTACCTGCCTTAACATCTTCATCTCAGTAACTGGGAAACACAGTTTAGCATATCACGCTGTTTTATCTTGCTAAATTGCGGTGTGCAGCACTATGGAAAGGAATGTTTCACTTGCAATGTTAAATCATCCCGATACTCGCTTTATTTTTGCCAGTGAAATGAGCAGAACGGCAGACCATCCACGGTCTGTCCTCCTTGCGCCATGAAAATAACTGAAGGAAAAGGCTCTAATTAGTACCATCAGTGACAGCTGAAAACATCAAATGAGGTGATTTACTAACCAAGTAATTATGTTATTAAACTAATTAACTGCTGAGGTTGAAGGTGAATCAGCATAGTATGTGGCTATGGAGGACCAGACCTGGCTAAATTAATCATTAAATAGCCAAGGCAGGACTGTACGGAGTCACTTTTAGTGCTGCTGAGTGAAGAACAAATTCCTCCACGCGGTGCTTTTCTGTTTGCATGCTTCTCCTCAGCTAGCTAATCCTCCCCCTGCTATCAACGTGACTCACAACAGCAGGCTGAAAATCCAGAGCGGTCTGCGTGAACGCCCCGGGAAAAGCTGCGATCCCATGAAACCTACTGCGCTCCCTCCTCGAAGAACGCCAGGAACATCAACAACAAGCCGGGCTCTGTGACGCGGGTCGAGCAATGCAGCCTCCGTGTCTCAGCCCCCGGCCCGGCTCGGTATCCTGCAAAGCGAACCGCGAGATCCTCATGGCATAGTGCTGGATTAGAGTACGCAATTAGAATTTGGTGTTTTAATAGGATCCTGTTTCCGTGGCAGCGTGAAAATGGAAGGCGTTGGTCAGCATGCACATTTCAGACAAATATTTCTGAATTGAGACACCTGCCTGACACTGTTCAGCTGTAAAAACGATTGTGGGTGGGATCGTGTGTAACATCAATTATATTTATGTGTGTAATTCCTGCTGAATGTTAAATTCATTTGAATCAGATAACAGATATGTTTTCATAGTGCAGCAGAACATAGCTTACAGTTTGATGTATTTTTACAGTTGGATATTTTTAAGTGACTTTAAATGTCTGGGTCCAAGCAGAGCATATTATTCGTTTGAACTAGCTGCTGTGCCTCGGAGAAGCATACTGGAAGTAGAAACTGTGATTTGTGTGGGAAAAATCCTTAGTAACATCTTTGTCTTCATGCCGAGCGTAATCGCTCAAACTTTACTTGCACCGTCTGACGACGTGGAATGAGCGGCGCGTCCTGTGATCCACAATGGACCATCAAACCTTGGAGAAAGGAGCCCCGATGGGGGTGACTGTCCAGTCTCACCTTCAGCAACATAACGCAAAAGCCCTTTTGAATGTTTCACGTTCCTGGGTAGAGAATGATGGCTAAGGCTAACCTTTTATGGTAGAACTACCGACAAGTTTTAAAGGGAACACTTTAGATTGTCATTAAAATACTTCCTCTTCCAAACAATACTGGCTTTATACGCGATTAATGTTCTATTCAGCTAACTAGTCAGCCAACATTAGGTTTTCCTATTTGGAAAACTAATTTCCTCTTACACTCATTCACAGGTTATGGCACTTTTAATCAGCGGTGATTACAACCAAATGTTCTTTGTCTTGTTATCGATCAGTTTTTCACGAAACCGTGCAGGAATTTTGGCCGGCTCCTCCATGCAGAACTGCTTGCGATTAAGGATATTCTTGAATTAGGAAACATGAACTGCTCCCATGAAGTCCACCTAAATTGGGATCAGATCTGGATCTTGGGCCGTCCCAGTTTTTTATTGTTTCTCAATGGATTTGACGCCAGCTTCCTGATGTCTTGGTCCAGCAGCACTTGAGTTTACTTGTGGTTGTGCTGGCACCCTCCTGCACGATTCTTCTTTGGCACAGCGATGAATTTATGGTTCTTTCAGTTACACCTCGTCCAGGTCCTGATGTAGCTAATCATCTCCACACCAAAACATAATCATCATCAGGTTCTACCGCTGGATCTTAGCAGGCATCAAAAGGCTCACATCTGGCAGAAGGTTTCCACTACGTATTCACCTATCCTTCTGACATGCAATTGGTTTATATCAAACCTGAGATCAGTAGTGATGTTGTTAGCGAACACAGGAACATCACCTCAGCCATACACTCCATTTTTACACATCGCTAAGGCTTCTGCATCTTTTAGGCGTCGTACCTCCTTGGACAATTTGATGTCTTTCACTTGAAGAGATGTTGGCAGGATGGCATCTAACTGAGAAGAATCACAGCTGTTCCAGAGTGTCCCAAAGAGGGGGGTATAAAGGACCTTGGAACCTTCTTCTGATTGTGCCAGCAGGTGCTTCTAGAACCTCAATGAAGGCAAGGACCAAAGTCATCTCTGTTTATACTGGGAATGGCTGGCTTATGTCAGCCTTCATTGTCTACCAACTAAACACCCAACCTTAACGTTCCCCACGCTATTGTATATTAAAAACAAATCACTCCCGAACACAGCTAGTAATATAAGTTATATAAGTTATGGATGGGGTCTTCTCTTGATGATTGCTCTTCATCACTTAACATATCAGCACTTCATAAGCATTACTGCTTATAAATTTTTTATGCTGCGTTTCCCCAGCCTGTGCGAACAATGACATGCAGACGTAGATGTGCATCGTTTTCCAGCCAGGCGCATTTTAAATATGACTTGGAAATGTTGTTTGTGAAAATGACTGGAGTTGATTGCACCACTGAAAACAACATTTAGTGAACACATCAGAATTTGGCATGGGAGATGTTATGGGAATCCAGTTCAGAGTTACTGCACTCGAATCCCTGGTGTGGGTGCCTTATGGAAAACATCTGGAAGAAGTTGGATTAATTTCCCATCTAATAGAAATTTGTATTTCTTTGGACTTCTGTAGGTTGGACCTTCTTTTGAAGAATATGCCAATTGATCATTACGTTAATTAAATGTCCCATTTACAGATGCTCAGCCCTCTTTGTTGTGGTGCCCCTGGTGAGATTCTACACCACCCCCCCCACACACCCCAGAGCAGCAAAAAACAAATTTGGTCAATTCATTTACAATACAGACATTCCAGTAACCCGGGGTATCTAGCTTTTAGCTAGCTAGCTCACATTTGTTTCACAAGGAAAGTAATGAAATATTAAAACTAGTGTAAGTATCTGTAATGTCTCGGAATGCAAGCAGAGGTATGTCTTCTGATTTTTATCACTTACTCTTTTGCGTCCCCAAATCAAATGGCGCCCTAGGCGGTCGCCTATGTCACCTGTGGGGGGGGGGAGGGGAGACTTTTTCACATGGCACTTTGCCTTTGATCACCTGGGATGTTTGGAGTTCACATGTTCTTATATTCCCCTTAGTGTGTGATTGTACAATGCGTGTGTGTGCGTGTGTGTGTTTGGCATGTGATGTACTGGTGTCCTGTCCTGGATGCCCCCAGCCTTGTTCCTTATGCTGCCTGGGACTGGCTACAGGCCCCCTCACAATATAACATTGGAAAATGGATGCAGGGATTTATTTTAATGGTGTCCTGTCTGCCTAAAGTACTATTTGGAATATTAATGCAATGAAAAAAGCAAATATTTACAGGAGGATTGTGTGTTTGTGTGTGTGCATCTGTCAAAACGTCTGCGTTTGCATCCAAATGTTACATTTTGTCTTTGCAGTTTTAAACGTCGCTCTCTTTTGCTCCTTTGCCGGGGGTCTCTGGGAGACGTGCTGAAAGGGCAGTATAACAGGCTTGTACTTTGTGAAGGTGATACCCTGTACATGTTGTTGGGGCAGCTTCCTGTTAAAGGGTGTGACCTGGATGACTGTTATCTTATCCCGAGTTTGCTTGAATTCGGTCATGACTGGTCAATGCTCAGTTTTCCCCTTGGCTAATTAGAGTGTATTATTTTTTTAAAGAGAGCATTTGACACTGAGACTGACATAGCAATGGTGTTAAGGCAGTGTTGAGTGATGCATCTGATTTAGTGCCTATTTTTTTAGGCATAAATGTTAGGATTTTTAGCTGAGAGCAAACGTAGATTTTTAATGTAACTGGCATAAAATGAAAGCATGTAACAGAAACCTTGGCAGTACAGCAAGGAGCAGTTAAGTTTACTCTTGGGTAAGAATCGACATCGTATACTGAGTGGTTCATGGTCTCACACTGTTTGACTTCTTGCATAAGAAGCCACCCAAGTTATTTAGGTAAATAACCTCGAAGCTGCATTTTGAATTAATAGGTTACTTTGGGATGGATGGAGTATTTCATTCTCAGTGACATCAGTAGGAGGAAGAGGCTGTTGGCTTGGTTAAGGCTGGTTGGTATCTCGATAAAATATCGCACCACAACTATAAACATTCATATCGTCATCAGTTTGAATATATAGCCTACACACTTGTTTTTGCATAATTGACAGTTAAAATGCACTATTTTACACAAATTCCACCAGGGTAGGAGTCTGTTGTTGTCATAATATGCCATTATACCCATCGCATGCTCAGTAGCTATTAGGAAAACAATATCTCATCATAATCAGAAAAACTCAAGACCTCCTGTTTGTATTTTACTGTATTCTACATATGAATTTTAGAACATTGTGATAAATATCAATATTTTGAATATCTCTAAAAATATTGCGATATCAATTTTAGGGCATATCACCCATCCCTTATCAAACCCTGGAAGGAAACTGCGAACAAAATGTACTGTTGGTTTTTGGTGATGGTTTGGTGATGGTGTTCTGAATCTGCTTATAGGGCAATTCTGCAAAAAATTTAAACAACAAATGGAACATTGCAGTAAAGAAATAATGTCATGAATTATATCTTGATAATTATCGATATTGTTTGATATGAAAATATTTGGGCGTTCTTTGCTTACGTATTCAATGCACAGCTACACAGGCTGGTATCACAGGGAAATTTCTTTAATGTGATAACTTGGTACATGGCAGTGGACCCCAGGTGGTACAAGACAAGAACCTTGTCTGATAAAAAAGGAAATGGATGTTTCTACGTTGATTACAGCATGTGGCTCAGTGGGCTAAGCCTGTGTAGCTGTAATCACAAGGTCACCAGTTCAAACCCAGCTTCAGCACGTCTTTGGGTCCTTGAGCAAGGCCCTTAACCCCCAGCTCCCAGGGTGCTGCTACAGGTAGCTGCCCTTTGCGGACAGCTTACTCTACAAGGAGCAAGTTGAGGGAGGCGTGAAGAGAATTTTCCTACGGGGATCAATAAAGGTTCAGTTATATTTGTGAACTACTTTGGTATCTAATATTTGTCTTCTTTTTGAAAATCTTGGCGCTTCTTATTGCACCAAGGATTCTTGGGAAATTGAGGATTAGAAAGTAGAATGGTGTGATTAAAAATATCAAGAAAAACAAATTTGGGACAATCACACCAAAAAGGTACTAAAATCTAGAAAATTCTACTAATTTGCAAACTGTGTTTATAATTTTGGAATAAAGATGGAACTGGAATGTCTTCTCTGGCACTATATAGGTCATTTTTTGGGAAACCACAGTATACGTAAAAACAAACAAACGAAGGAATAAAACAAGTTAGAAGCAGAAGACAGTATATGTGCATATGAATTTTATATCTTTTTTGGTGCACATATATGCTCATGACTCCTTGTGGAAGCCTCCGTTTCCTGAATAGGCAGCTCATTACTGTGTCACATGTCCTTCCGTTCCTAGTTTGCCGGCACTTCGGTGCCATTTTACCCATCGGTACCGTGCCATTTACTGCAAGGTGCCGTTCATTGCAGAGTAAGCCCTGTAATTATTTATGCACTCACCAGCACACTCGGGAACTCAAGATCAAAGTGTTCTTACCATCCTGAGCCTTGTAGCAATTACACTTTGGTCTGGAACAGTGCTGTCATTAGCCAGGTTTTGCCTTTGGTACATTTAGGTACCTTAGAGTTGAATAGATCTGTTTTTTTATAAATGTTACTTTTCTAATGGTATGCTGTAATCCGAGAGGTGGTGTAGGGCATAGTGACAGAAAACAGTGATTAAGTTTTTTATAGCTTGTTAGACAAAGGCAAAAAGTGGAACGGGAAATGGATGTTTCTACATTAATTACAGCTTGAGTGTTTTTGCACTAATCAAGGGAAGTGGATTGACCTACAGAAATGCAGACAAACCCGGGGAAAACTCCAGGCACCTGAGGCGAGATAAGATGAGACGCACAAGAGAGGCCATAATTTATATGGCAGGGCCAATGTTTTCATTAGCCAATCATATGTTTTGAATCTGTGAGTGACAGGGGCCAATCAGCTTTCAAGTGCCCCTGTGGCCCCAGCCCTGTGTATGCCCTTGATATGAATATTTCATTTTATTATGTCCTATTGCTAATGTGCATTTTATTGGGGGAACCATTGTTGTTAGCTTGACACTTATCTACCATTTTTTAATCTGTTCATTTTTTACAGCATGTTTTTACATCATTACAGCCTTCAAACCCTGGAGATGTGTTTTTTTGTCCTTTTGACACACTTCCTTTATTCCTTCATCCCTCAAGTGATTATCGTAAGAAAAAAAATGCCCCCCCACCCCATGGTGCAGTATGTGGATTAAAAGGGAGAAGGTCTCAGATTTCCATCGATTGCTACCCTCTGAATTTGATGATAAATAACCATAATGATCAGAAAACTCTGTTTCAATGTCAAACTCTGAGACCTTGTTTCGGCTTTTGCATTGTAATATATGAATAGCTATGTGTGTTTTAACTCGGACGGAACGCGACGTGATTATCACATTCGGCATTAGGACAGTTGTCAAGGGAGCTTTTTTCTTTCCATCGAGGTTTGTTTCGAGTTAAGACTTTGCGGACTTGATGTTTTCTCCATTGTGGCTGACAGAGCAATTCTATCCCTCACTCAATGACTTGTTTTTGCCTCCTGTCACCTTCCTCTTTGGAAAGTGAATGACTTCTGTTCTCCTGTCAGCCATCATACATTCCATCTACACGCTTGGTTAGTCTGCCCTGTCTGTTGAAACGGCATACATGCCGACATTATATAAATAGTGATCCAGAGCTCTATCCATCATGGAAATGTCCATGGTTCCCTGTGTACCTCGTACCTTGTACCTGTGCACTTTTGGAAAATGATGGCGGGCGGATTCTCCGTAAATTGAAATATTCTGGAACCTGCCTCAGTGACATATTCTTTGCCTACTAGCCTTCTTTGACTTTTTTGCTGTGCTCAACGTGCTGGTTTTATGCTAAAAAGCTCAATATTTACAAGAGTGGGAAGTGGGGCCTCTTTAATTTATGAAGGAGGGTGATGAACATTGTGTCTAGGATGTCGTGTTGGCGTTGCGCAACTGCCAGAGCGTGGCGGGGCTGTCGCTGGGTCCATGTCACGTCTCGCAGCGATTATTTTTGCTCCGGTGTCATCTTAATTGTGCTTTCGGTCCACCGTAGTAATGCTTCCCGATTTGTACTGAGACAGGAATGGTCAAAATCTGTTGAGTGGTTCCTTAAATAGGTCTGGCGCTGAGGAGGGCTACAGGGAGAGGGCAGATACGAAAACATTTATTTCAATTAGTTGCCATGGTGACACATTCATGTGCAGCAGGGCTCTATGCGTTTGAGGGTTGAAAATGTCCAGGTGGTTTTTGACAAGCAGCAGTTTGGTTGGCAGAGGGGCTACGAGAGAGTCTGGCCGCTCGGCGTCGCATCACTCACCAGCCACGCCGGGGACCCCCCCTGCGCGTTCAAGTGCAGCAGGACTTCTCGTGTCCGAGAGTCGAAAGCATTCAGGGGGCCTTCGACAAGCGGAGGTTCAGTCGGAACAGGAGCTGCTAGAGAATTTCGCTTCTCGGGACAAGTTAAGAGTTATTCACCAGACACATCAGGGGGACCCCCCCCAAAATCCCGCGTGCGAAATGCCAGCTGTTAGATTCCACTGCGTTATGGGTTCTGCTGTTATATATTTAGCGTATATAATTTAGCAGCAGGTACCAGGTTTGTCCTGGATGCCAAGGATACTGCAGATGGAAAAGTTGATGTGGGTTGTGCGTTTCGGAAGGGGGCAAGGGTTGACGGGAACAGACTTAGGTAAAAATGTGCCGTTCCTTTAGGGTGAATACAAACCAAGCAGTCTTTTCATGTTTTAGTGAACGGCAGTGGTCACTTTAATTTTGAAGCAGGGCAGCCTGTTGTTTGATTCAAGTACCATATTAGCTCGATAGCTTGATAAAATCAGACAAATTGCGCGTCACTGTTGCTGACGAACAAGCGTTTATGGGTTGAATTTCCTCCGGCAACTTGTTTGAGGTTACCAGGTAACCATGCGAGATCCTTGGTCTGATGAATGCACAGCAATTGAAGGAGAGTTTCTGTGGCAGCGTAGTGCTTTTTTCTTGAGCCAGAAAATGAAAGAAATTGGTCCATGCTTACACTGAAATTTCAGCTCACTTTAAAAAGATCCTTTATCAGTTCAACTTAAATACTTAATTGCATCCATTCAGTCAGATGAATGAGTGAATTTAGATTGTGCTTCTTTTATTTGCTTTTTAATGAAATTTCCAATTTTATTTATTTTTATTTGACCTCGAGCCTTCGTGCCTCAAGTGACCCGCTTTGACTTTATCAGACGATAAGTTTCTTGAAGTGTCTGTTCTGGGAAGGCTAATCGTTTTATACGGAAATAAATTGGCAGCGTGGTGCTTAGATCTGACACACATTTCTGATGGTGTTGTGAGCCTTATATAGGCTCTCCATCAGTGTTGCCTTTATTTATAATCCACTGTGTAATTTTGCATCTATGTGTTGGGTGGCTTTAAGTCACCTGGTCCCCCGATTTGAGTGCTAAATTTTCCGAGGAAGGTCATAGAGGATACACCCGTGTTCGCTGACCTTTTATAAAGAGGTGACAAGCAGCTACAATTACTGCCAGAAGCAGCTGACTATGAGAAACCAGACATTATGAGAATGATGGCTAACATCTTGCATATGTTTACTAAACAGATCATAGGGATATCATCTCGTCATCCTACTTACGTAGACTTAACATATGTCTTATGATGTACAACCTATTTACTCCTTCATAATTCAGTGCTCTTCATTTTTCTTGGAAAAAAAAAAATCTAAAAATATTAATAGTGAGAAAAATGGTCTATTGCAATGAAAAAACAGCCTGTTGCCTCCCAAGAGAAATTATATGGTGCGGTTGGTTTGTCACGGCAACTTTAGATTTTTCTCCCCTACGGAAGGAGCAGCCAGAACGGAGCAGTCAATAGCAGCACAGAATTCTATTACAGCTGTTCTTAGAGCAGTGCCTCCTGAATGGCATTATGTGGGGGCTACATGTTGCCATCAGAGGTCAGTAGAAGGGAACACATTTGACTGTAGCAGACGATGGTGTTGGCAAGCTTTGAGTTTTGGGTTTACCCCTGGAAGCATTTATCTCTTTCAAATCGTCGAGGTTGGCAGGGGTGGGCACCATGAAAGAATAAGTATTTGGCCCCCAACCCTATCCAATCTAATTATGCTCTGAATATTTCAGGGCCCCTGTCACTCTGGGGCCCTTGGAACCATCCTAACTTCCTGCCCTTTATGGCGCCCCTGGTGGTAGGCTGAGGGATCGCGTCACCCAGCTCCGACCCTGGGGGTCTGCTGTAGGTCTCTCATGATGTTAGTTTCAGCCCCGCCATGGATGCTTACAGAGCAGTGGGACTCAGCCGTTCTGCCTTGTTCCATGAGGATGAAGAGCAGTTGTCGGTTGTTGCACATATATTGATCTTTCCTGCTTTTTGTAAATGTTCTACCAGGGCTTATGGCTCATGACAATGGGAGGATTTGTACGAAAATTGACCGGAAGAGCAATTTTGTAATTATTGTAACTGACATGTTTTAGGAATATATAAGAAGAAGATTCTTGTTTTTTGAACTTGATTTTCTTCATGGCGAAATGCTTAATAAAATGTAACAGTGGTCAAATGTTCCTTTTTCATTAATTAGGTTTCACTTTAGTGTGAGTCTCATGAATAACTCATTTTTCGGGAATATTGACATTATAGCAGTGATCTGTCATAGCAGTGGATTGGGGTTATATTATAAGATCCATAAAAGTCCATTCTTTAGGAGGAGCCTTGTATTTATTCCTGGCATCTCCCTCCCTTAGGATACATGGTGGTCATTGATTAACTACTTTACTGGCCTAAGTGTGAATTGAAACTGGATATCCAACTCTTGCTCTTAATTTATGTTTTATGCACTAACTGTTATCAATAGATATCACCATTAATCTTTCACACGCGTCGGAGATCAGTTTAGTGATATTTCATCACAATTAACAAATCCAGCTGGTTTTGAGAAGAATTACTAAAGATGAACGAGATATGACATTGCTTTTCCATCTGAATACTAAAAATCCTTTTGGAAATAACAATATGTCCATGCCTAATATACATAAAAACAAAGAACATTTTTATAAAATTCTGTAAAAGGCATAATTTTGACATCATGTTCTGTTCTTTTTCCAGTTCTTTTTGAATGATTATAAACAGATTAATTTGACGGTATTCTCCAATACAGAATGTGTTTTGCCATAACAGTCTTTTTTCCTTTAATTTGATAAAGTTCCCAAATGATATAGATGCCTGCAGTGTTTACTATCATTAAAATGAAAGCTGACTTCAGAAATACAAGCAGGGTATATATAACACTGGAGAATATAACTTTGTAATTTAAATCTTATTTAAATCTTATTTGCTCTGTCCTGCATTGTTCTATAAAGGATCTCCTCGCTCACCATTACACCTTGTCATCAGTAGTTTTAACTTTTCCTGACTGTTCATGATGTTTTAAAGGTGATGTTTTCATCTCCACACTTCCCCTGGTGTCTCCGCTGGTGGGTTGGCTGAATAGTTCATGGTATTGTGGAATTTAATGGCTATTTGGCTGGGCTGAAATGTATTAGTGCTGGAGGGGAATTAACCCCAAAATTCATATTCATTATCCAAGCTAATTTATTTTGTTACCAGGCAGTGTCCTATATATCTTATTGAAATTGTATTACATGCATTTTGTACAGAAAATTTGTTTTTTTTTTGACATTTTCTCCTTACATCATCAAGAGACATTTCTGTTTTGATTTGTCAGTTTATTGAGAATAAAATTTTTGACCTCTACAAATTCTGAGACTCTGTATCGTGACATTCACAATAAAGCAGGTTCTGTTAGCATAACCACTGTAAACATGAATGATTTTAACAAATGATGTTCTGTACACATTGTGTGGCTAGCCACATGATCAAATTGAGATTTAGACTTCAAGTCACGAGATCATATTATTTCACAGTGGAAGCGGATTTTGATTTGATCTCAATGATGTGTACACACACACACACACACACACACACACACACACACACGTTTGTATTGATATCTTTGTGGGGACCATACACTCATTTATGTGGGCAAAGCTCAGTGGAAATAAGTAAGAATTCTAGAAGAGAAAATACCTTTGTTTATAGGCACGTAAACTGGTGTTTTATAACTCAGACTATAAACACAGGTTGTCTTTGGAGCGAGTGTTACATAACGGAGTCATGAAAAGGAGAGTGTAAGAGTTGACAATGAAAGCCTCACACATCTGCAAGCAAATCCAGTTACCTTCAGCTTGTCGAGTTGCATAACTGAGGAAGATTTCTGTTTCATTGTCATTTAGTGAACATTCTCAAGTGCATTTCTTTATTCAATATTTTCACCTCATCTCAAAAGGCATTAGGCTCCTTTAGGCCGAATCTGTACAATAAGCGCATTTACAAAAGACCATTAGGACTGACATGACATTAAACACCAGACGGATTGTACTGGCTGTTAGTGTTTCAAAAAGTTCAATGGCTTTGCTCTGTGGCTTCATTACCTGATGAAGCCGTAATGATGTGGCGCTAACTGTGAATTTAAACGGGACATGGACTTTATTGGGGTCTGAGTACCACCTTTTAACAGAGTATTGACTGAAATAAATTTCAATGGCATTTGCTCTTAGTTTTCAACCGTATACAGAGTTTGGAGCATGGCTTAGAGTACCAGGTAACCTAGATTTTAAGGCATTAGATTCTCAGACCATGGTGTTGTGACCGCAGAGGAGAATTGTGGGAAAATAACGGATCAAATGCGAGATTCTAGAAGGATCTGGCAAGCAACACAGTCATTTGTTGTGCAATATATTTAACACGTCATTGCTACGTGGCTCTACGTACCTTAAGAAGAACGTGAGTGTAACCGTCTTGGCGTGCGAACGTCAGTCCGTGTCGTTCATGTGACCGCGTGCCCCCACCGGGACCTTTGGCCTTTTAGATAACCGAAAAACAACTGAATGTCCTCACAGCAGCTTGAGTTGCCCACATACTGAATTATTCAATATTATTCAGAGCGCTTGGAAAATAGACTCCGCTGTGTGTCCATTCCTGCCGGGATGACCGTGGCGTGCCGTTAATAATGCAGAATTACCAGGAAAGCATCATTCGGTACAAAGTGAAACATGCATGACGTCCTTTTTTGAGCCTGAAAAAGCTCCCTGTCTGCTTCATGGAAAATGTGAAAGTGCAGCTGTCACAGAAGGGCCCACACTCTCAGCGACGCACCAAGGCTTTGGCTAGCGGCGATGGGGCCGAGCACAGTCGGCTTCTTTCCTCACTCGGAATTCGAGGCGATATCATAAATACAGCAACAATGGTTTGATTTACTGGCCGTAGAATTATGGAAATCCCGGCAAGCGGCTGAATGGGTCCTTGTTCGACGTGCACCGCCGACTTCACAAAAGAAGCAGACGCGACGTTTTATTTACGACGCGTCGGGGTATCCTCGTGTGTTTCGAACGCCTTCGCAATGGGCTAGCGCCTGCGTTTCGGGAGCGTTTGCCTTGAGCTTGGCATGTGGTTGAGGTTCTGAGGGTTCTTAAGCAGTAGCAGAGACCAATGTGGATGCGATCCGAGACACAAAACCATCTCCTTCATCCAGCTGCTATTATTATATTTGATTGTTCCTGGAAAGCATATTTTCAGAGAAATTGTACCACCCCGTCTGTCATTCACCACAATTTATTTCCGTTCACCACTTTTTCTTCAGTTCGCATATAATTTTCTAACAAGCCCATAGTTAATGCAGATTGTTCCTTAGGTCATCTTAGAGCATGAATATTAATTTATGTTTGATTTCAAATAAAGTAAATTGTAAGTACAAAACATTTTATGTGATTTTATTTTCCATTACTACATCAGGAATGCACAAATGTATCCGATTATAGCATCATGTGACTTTATTATTCATAAAACATCTTTAGCAGCAACAGATGTTGCTGAATGAATGTGACACTTTGAATTATCCTGCAGCTGTAGATAAATCCACAGCTTTTAAACACAGAGCACTTAATAACAGATTCAGACCATTAATCAGGACTCTTGGTCAGTTTTATCAGTAGTATGGTAATTGCAAGCATCGTCAAGTAATTTAGTGCTGGAATATTCTGTATAATTCTCTAAGGGTTTAAGTAAGAGAGGTGCTGAGAATGTACAGACTGCAGCATTATTTGTGTTTGGAAGAAGGGGAGCCATTCAGGTAGGTTTTGCCATTCAATATTTGCCACTGTTCGTACCTCGGAACAGAGGGCCACTCTGTCTGCTCCACAGAGATAACTTAAATCTGTCACAGGTCTGTCTGGCTCGTATTGGTCAGAAAAATTTTAAATTATGAACCGGTGAAGGGAACAATGTACATAGTTTGAAAATGCGGACCATTCCAGGCCGTATTTCTATTTGCAACGGCCTGTTGAATTGCCTTTTTTCTTCATTTTCTCTTTTTTATTTTTTTGTGGCTTCAGCTTTGTCCCACACAGACCATTAAGTCAAGCGCAGCCATGACCCAGCTGTGTTCCTCGTAACGGGATCTCCTGCCGTTCGTTTTGCAGTCACCCGCGCCCTGCTGGATTTACGGGAGTAAACACAGTAAACCTGGAACGGGCTGGCCTGCAGCGATACGTTAAGCGCCTGCTCTATAGCGCTAGACAGGGTAGTTAAAAGAATCCCAGGAGCAGACGTGGGACGAGTCTTTGAGTCCTTGATTCTGGGATTTAAGAATTAAAAGCAATAGCTTAGCGTGCAGCTAGAACATTTCAAGTCCTGCTTGCACTGGACTTTCCCACCTTTTTCTCTTAAAGAATAAACTGGGCCACTCCACCTTTATTCCTCAAGCTTTTTTCTGTTTTATTTTATTATCCTACCTTTTGCTTTCAGTCTTCTGTGTCTTTCAGTCGAGGTGACATAAAGAGAAGACAGAACGGGTTATTAAAGAACGGAAGAGGCTGATAGCGGTGGCTACCTGTTCGATCGGCGTGGCTAAAATTAAATCATGATATCATAATTCCAGGAGTAATTTGTTTCATTCAGCCACAGATAACGTCGTCAAGAGAGCAATCAGCGGCATATTGAGATCAGTCTGGCTTGTCTAATCACTCCTCAGGCCACTTTTGTCTGTGTGTAGCTACCAAGCTTTAAATGAGACAAAGCACAGAAATGCGGTTATTCACGAGTGTGATAGACGAACCACCCTGAAATCATGAAATCTGCGCTCAACTTAATATAACGATATCAGTTGCTGATGAAAGGCAGCAAAGACTGCAGAGATTGTGCTATCGATTAAAAGACAGAAATTTTTACGCCTAGTGCGATTAAATTCTGTCCTAAAAATATATTCTTCGATTCTGGAGGTCCTCTGAAGAACAGCTGGCAGTTTTATCAGAAGTAAACGTGGTGGGTAAAAGGTGTAGGACAGAGTCGAAACTCTGGTCAGGTGTTGCTATACTGTGCTGAGGCATTAAATAAAGATTTACTCATAAGGCAAGAACTGACGATTTTCTCTGCCCTCCACAGCTGAAATCAACCCAATCCGAGGGCATTGTTTTTTTAAATGCCAGAGTAAGTAACACCAAAAGAAAACGTCCCACATATAGATGGGTAGCCACACCACGTCAAAACATGTTACATGTCGTGACCATTAAGTATGTCGCTCCTTTAAGCATTTAAATCTTATGTGCTGTTGACATTTAACAGAGTGTGACCTGGTTCCCGGAAGGCATACAACTGTAATTTCCTTTGAGTGGCAATATTTGAAAAACAGGTACTTTAAATAGGTACATGTTGTAAGTGACAAGTATTTTATGTGGGTAATTCTTGGCAGATGAGCAAATATGTATAGGCAGTTGCTGTCCAAAGAGAATGTTAAGGCAATTGTAAAGTCCCGTTGAATCATGTTAATTCTATACTATTTTAGTTGCGTAATCAATTTTAGACAGAATGTAGTTTTATATACTTTGTGTTTTGAAAACAAATGCAGAGTGTTTTTGGATGTGACTGGATAAGTGGTTAATGAAGATGTATGGATGGATAGATGGATGGATGGATGAAATGAAATGTTTTGAGACTGTTTTATATGATACACAGCTTCTGCTGAACATAATCATTTTTGGTGACAATGACCATCCATGAACGGCTGTCTGCACAGTGTGAATTCATAATCTGTATCTGTGAGAAGCAGAAAGACGTTGGCATGTAGTGCCAGCTTCGGATCGCTAAGCCGGCATGATGCTGTCACTTGTACATATATTGACTGGCACACGTGCTAATAGCAGACAGCTGAACGACTTGTTGAACACATGCTCCTAATTCCTGTCCTGCTATGAAGAAGAAACATAATGCTGAGAAACGTCAATCAGTATTCTTACCCGAAATCATCGTAAGGCAGGTAGAATGAAGAGGAAGGGTTTAGTAAACGGCACGCGTGTCTGTAAACGCGAGGCTTTTGTGCCAGATCTCCGGTCTTAACTGTTCTGAACATCTGCCGCCTGGTGGATTTCAGCCAGGAGATTCATTGTCTCAGTAAACATGTTTATCAGTAGAGCGCCATCATTATAGCGTTGCTAGACATGCATAATTGGGTCCAAATTAAATTCTTCCGGTGCTGTGAAAGACGGAATTGTAACACATTACAAGTTTTATCATTTAAGGGTCTTGTGCATTAATGCGACCAGGTAGCTCTTCGGCAACAAGCTTCAAATGCTGCTTTCATATGCAATAAAACAGTCAGACAGCAAAAAGCGACGTGCAGAAAGATACTTTTGTTGTCAGCGGAGGTTGTATCAGAGATCAAATAAACTCGGCTCATTTTGTCTCAGAACTGGGAGAATATTGTTCTGTGCTCTGCTAGGGGATCAAATGTCAGTTATTTCTGGGTCCTGACATTTTGTGTCCTTTAGGGATCTTTTGATAAATAAAGCATAGCTAGCAAAACTTGAAATTAATGTAAATGGAAAACGTTGCACTTAAGGATATGGGCTACAGAGTCCAATTTTTTATGTCGCCTTAAAGCAGTGATTAATTTAATTTGGCGTACATGTGTGGGCAGACAATACAAGTGTTTGCTGAGAAAATGAAGAAAAAAACGACTGTACAATCAGCCCAAAAATACAAAATGCCCACATTGAAAACAACAGCTTAAACACCCATCCAAGTTCACAGTTATAATTTAGCTGGTATTCGTCTTGGTGCATTGCTGAGTGAGGCTTGAAAAGCGTAGAAGGTTTGCTTCAGTGGATGTAATCTTTGATTGTTTTTGGCTCTTGGATCTCTGCTCATTTAGACAGTGACAGCAGATTAGACTTCCAAAGATTCAAGATGGCCGTTTTTTAATTCCTTACTGGCACCCTTGTTTTTATGTGCTGTACTAGTCTTTGTTTTTTTTTATTTTTTTGTTTCGTTCTCCCCAGAGAAGTTATGAAGAGCCATGGAAAAATAAATGAGTTTTTAAACATCCTTTGCAGCATCAAAAGCTGGGCCAGCTGAAAGTCGTTAACTCCGTGGCGACGTGGTGGCCATCCTCCGCTTCCCTCCTTGCGTCTGACAACGTGTCACACACAAGATGTTCACACGGGTGATCTGGTGCCCAAATACTTCATGGAGTTTCAATGGGTCGCTGCTCGCAGCTCGGAATGCTGGGTAGTCGGTCAACCGGCATGGTGGGCATTAGCCCCTGGGATGAGACTGTCGCTAATGGGGCCAAGAAGCTCACAGTGAACCGACAGTGACAAGAGTTGTTTCTTTATATGGTACATATTCCAGATTGGGAGGACATTTGCAGAAGTGAGGTCTGTCCCCTCTGTTTGGGACCCACACACTGACATTAAAAGCGACCCCGAGAAAGTTTACCAGAACAATGGCACCAAAAATGCTAATCTACAGCTTCAAGCCAGACAATAAATAAGAAACTGGAACAATGCCAGCATTTTCTGCTATTCTGTCTTACGAATCGGTGCTACCTGTTGTGACGGACCATCAGTTATTCTGAAAAGGATCAAGTGCTCACTGTCAGTAATGAATGGCTTTCATGACGGTCTTCACATCCGGAACCTGTGAGTGAAACCAAAGCAAAATACCTCATTTGTTACACAAGGTGATAAACTGAGATTTTGATGCGGGACAGTATAGTGATGACAGTGTCTCACCGTACAGAGAGTCCCCGGATTAAGAAGGTCTGACTTACGGACAACTTGTATTTACGAACACACTGCAATAACGCCTATTATATTAATAATTTGCGTTAAACACAATGATTCATAATAACAAACTCACGCACTACTTTGTGACGCTCATGAGATCATTGTGCAGCCTTAGCGGTTCGTAGGCTAGAGGTACAGTACAGTACTGAATGTAGTTATTATTACTGTATAGCATTATGCGCTGTGTTATTATCGTTCCCTCTTACCTACACATTTGACTTAAAGACAGCCTTAGGCAATGGATCTCATTCGTAACCTGGAGCCTGCCTGTGTAACAGAGTGATGGAGCTTAATTCCCCTTCAATAAGAAATGCATAATTTAAGGCTCTGAAAATTTACAAATGTAATTTTATGCTATTTCCCCTTAGAACTACATGAGCTGGATTTCATTCCTTAAATGACAGGAATATTTTTATTTTTCATTGCGTATCATTTACCAAATTTATTTGCCTTATTAAATTGCACTTAAATCGTAATAAAAATATCAAGTCTTATTTTCTATTAATCAGATACTTGATACAGATCATTGTCATTTTAAAGTCTTCTAATTACCGTGCTGTTCAGGCCGCTGTAGACCAGGGAATATCCCAAACGAGGCAGATACCCTGCCAGCTTCTAATCTAATATCTAATATTTACTGCCATCAGATAACCCATGATGAATCTGGCAACATGATGCTACTTAAGTTTTCAAAGCAGAGCTCTCCACTGGCAAATAAAAAAATAAAACGCTCATGGGGCTGACTATGGCTTAAAGCATTCGCTATACGAGAAGCTCCACTGCACGGAAATGACCAAACATCAATGCTGTCCACCACGCCGATGTGGCCTGTCCTACGTCCACAGGTCCGGACGACGGAGACCTATTTGTCTGGAGCTGTAATTGGCTCCTCCGTTGAGAGCGTAACCCGGGGCAGCCTTTCTGAATTGGGCCATGGTTACCCGTCAATTTACGTGGACTCTGATGTCGTTCGGGCCACTTTGATATATTCTGAAAAGTGCCCATGTCTGTGTGCAGCTTTCCCTGCTGGCTGTAATTTCCATCGTGCAAATTGCAGATGTCTGACTGTGACATCGGTTCACATGCCAGGGGTGACCAGTTCCGGGCTGTGTTTTTAGGAGATCAGACAGTGGCGCGGACTCGTGGCCGATCCGCGGTTCCGGCTGTGCCGTTTTTAGTGGGGCGAGGCTCTCGGAACCCCCCGGGGCGTTAATCTCTGACGTGCCGGCCTCGTTTTGAAGCAGACTGAGAGCGGCTCTCCTGTGTCGGCACAAGGAGGATTGTCTCTCAGGGGAAAGCCTCAGCTTCTTGAGGTTTCCGTCTTTTTTTTTTTGGCGGGAAATCCGCGCGGAGCCCGCCGGCCTTGCTCGGGGCCCCCAGCCGCTGAAAATGCCGACAGCTGAGGGAGAGACAGCGCTGCATGGTGGATGAAACATTATGTAAATGTCGCCATCTAGCCTTCCTGCCGCTGGGTCTAAGGGGATATCAGGGCTTTTCATCTAATAGTGATTTTGGATAATCCCGGAGGCACCTCTAACGTTCCTGTTAATGTCTCGGAAAAATGAAGCCAAACGGCTGCTATTCTGGGCTGTTGTTATATTTTCCAGATTTACTCATCCTTTGTATCAGCTCGTTTAGGGAAATCGCGTTCTGCACAATTAGCCACGACACGAGTCGAGGGTCAGCGAAATGGTTTTCCAGATCCACGCCCCAGTCGAGTACGTATGGAGATGCATGTGGTCCCCGTGGATTTTTTGAGTTTGTCAGGGTAGCTTCCAAAGTGCATGAGAGCTGGAATTTCCACCTGTGTACGTCCATATAACCGTACAACAAAAGACTAGCATCCTGTGCACTGGGTAACCTGCCTTTCTAAGTTCCAGATCACACTGATCTTTGTTACTAATAGCTTGAATTAATTTAGTATTAAAACGTATTAGACTTACGCATTAAAAGGCCATCCATGCTGTAGGTAGCCGCTAATTAAAAATATTTGTAACTATTCAGGCTATGATTCCTTAGCAGATCTGCGATTGCCTCACCCCACATTGTCTTGCCTTACACGGGCTTTACTTTCAGTATAAATTGGATTAGAATGATGTAATAACAGTTTTCTTAAATCCGGGTTTCATGAATGTAGCCACTGTGCTTTTTTCACTCGATTGCTCGATTGACGTATGGGGTATACGGCATTCCATCATCGGAATAGCCGGTCTTCACAGCGGCAGCTGCTCTTCCGCTTTCGGGAAGCAGAGGATGGAGATGTGAACGAACAGATAGCAGCAGGGGCTTTAATGAGTGACCCCAGGTCACTGTGTGCTCTAATATATCTGCTAGTTAATTATTAATTAGCTCAGTCATGATGCCCCCTGATTAAATATACACTTTCATTGAAAGCCGGCTCGAAATGAGATAGTTATTACAAAGTAATTGTACTCATAATTTATACTGTTTTTATATTCAAAACAAGTGCTTTGAGTATTTTTTGGGCTACTTTTACTACTGATGTGTTGCTTTTAATGATGAAATATTATTCTTGTCATGATGTAATGTTTTAATAATCTGTGAACCCAATTTCCTTCTCTCTCTCCTATGTATCCATCCATCCATCCATCCATCCATCCATTCATCCATCCATCCATCCATCCATCCATCCATCCATCCAGTCTTCCTTCCCTCCAATACTGCTTATCCAGTACGGACTCACAGGTTATATAACTGCCTCTTTTCCAGCTCTCACCAACGTGAAACTGTGGGCCATCGACCGGCAATGTTTTCAGACGATCATGATGCGGACGGGGCTGATCAAGCACGCCGAATACATGGAATTTTTAAAAAGGTGAGGGACACTTCTTGAGGGCATGTCGCGAAACTCACGTCTTCTGTCTGCTCGCAGAAGGTTCCGGGACACGGGGCAGCCTCGCCACGTCTTCTCGCGAGAGGGAAACACATCCCGGCGTTTCCCCGGCTTTTGATCATCACCGTGCGATTTGCATAATGGTTGACAGAAAAGAAGAAGAGATCTCGAATCTAGAAAAGCTTGTTTTACATATTAAAGAAAGAAACAAACCTTATTAATGTGGCAAGTCAGATGAAAGAAATGATCATCAAAGAGCATGAATCACTGCATAATGTATGTTTCGTTGTTTCCAGCTTGGTACCAGTGTGTGATTATTGTAAGTGATTAGCTATTTTTAGCTGCACGTGATTCATTTTTAAAGATTATTGTAGCACATCGACATGCAGTAATGTATTCCCTATTCTCACATAATCTCCTTCTTCTCCGGTTTTCTTGTTTAACACCGGCTGATGTCGTAGAATTCTACTTTCCTCTAAATCCATCAATCTAGATTGCCTTTAATGCACTTATCGTAAATGATTTGTGATATTTCGGGATGCTGGGTTATTCAGAAAATACCAGTCTCTCCCCGCCGGACCCCAATACTCCTTGCAACCCCACAGAATCTCTGGCCCAGAAATACTGTAATGGCCTGGAAATAGCAGTGGATGATCATTAAACCTCAGATACTGCATTACACTGCTGCAGTTACTCATGGTCTAAAACGTGAATTGCCAGTGAACGATTCAGTACGGGATGACAGGGGAAGCTCCGTCCTCCTAATGCTTTTAACTTTGCGTTTGTGTTGCACAAAATGACTTTCTTTAATTAAATGTCTATACCTATACAAATATACATAGCTATAAAATTTAATTTGAAACATCATTGTATAATATAAATGATATAAATTGAACTGAATATAATAATGTCCCAATGATTAATTAATAGCTGTCTTTATCGTTTAACCACACAAGGAACAAAGACAGGTTTCCATTAGGGTCTTTCTTGGGTCTTATTTAAGGAGCATCAGAAATATCTATGTTAAGTACTGTATTACATTCCAGTATGTAGAATGGATTTAACAACCTTAAAGCATTTTAAATATTACTTGTGTATATATAATGGTTTCTGTAAAGGCCTTGCATATATGAATTGCATATAAAAATATCATAACTACAGCTCTCCTTTTTTTACTGGATGACAAATCTGTATACACCCATCTTCCGTTTCGTTTGTTTTTCAGTCTGAAGTAATATTGATTTGATGCCTGACTACTTTTTAATTATTTTGGAAAACCACAGCACATGAAGCATAGAAATCACAGAAGATTAGGCTGTAGCTTTTAAAACAAAAAAGCCTTAAAAAGGTCATTCTGTCAAGCGTCAACAGAAATATCTCCATAAATATCTTGTACGAGTGATTTGAAATATTGAACACTCCTGTTGTGAACGAGGCATTTTGCAAATCTGTGACTGTATGGTATTACTGCCTACCACAGCACATGATATTATAGAGTATAAGTATACTATTAAACAGTTAAACAAAAGGTTGAATTAAGAAACAGGATTGCTTTTGGCAGCAGAGACAACGGGCTACAAATGTAACTCTTCCACCACAAGTCTACAAGTGAAGAGGAATGACAATCAAAAGTATGTTCAGGGTGGTTCTCCGCTATTGTCTGTATAGTCTGTAGTAAACATTATTCAGATGAAGACCATCAGTATATACCTTCTTATCATATTGAGACAAAATTAGTTGTATAATATTTGTATTACTTTAGGATGGTATTTTTGCTGGTATAGGAGCCATATTTTGGTTGCATCTCACTGTACGTTGCCTCGAATGTTCCGCAAGATGAAGAGGCCACACGTGCTTACTTACAAGGCTGTCCAAACTGCTCTTTACTGGAAATCGCCTGACAGATGATGTCACGTACTGGAAAGGCAGGCATTGATTAAAGTGAAGTCAGCTTTTAGTCGTAATGCAAGATGCCTTTTGTGCATTGCTGGCTAAAGAGTGCTTGTAGTCTCACCCATTTCACATAAATCGATGGTCTCACTTTCCTCCTTCCGTTATGCTATGGTAATGGCGAGGTTATTAAAGTCATTCTGACAAGTTGGACACATATTTAATTTTTTTTTTTTTGCTCTCACTCAAATATTATGCCTGAATTTATATGATCTTACACTGAGAAAAGTGTACGTTTAATTATATAAATATTTGTCATATATTATGTAAGGTAGTCAATGTAAAATATTTATTGAGTTTTTTTTTATATGCTTCTCATAATCCTTGTTCTATTAAAATATATATTTACAGATGATATTATATGTCAGGGTTATGAGGCATATCTGCTTTTCCTATGTAACCTCACACCTAAACTGAGGCGCCCTACGAGAGCTCAAATCTATTCACACTCTCAGTCCCAGGAGTCTTTTGAAGCTATGCTTTAAAAAAAGTGACAAGTCCTCAGCTCCAAAAGTAGCTATAAGTGTTGCAAACAGAGCTGTCAGCTTGTTTACTTTTGACTGTGTTTGTTTTCAAGGCATTGTGTAAATCTAATAATCATCTGCCTTTCGGATTCTTGGGCGTCCTTCCAAGTGTGTCATCCCTTTAATATCGAAGAAACAAAGACGTTAACTATACAACTCTGTTCTTCGGAGCTGACTTCAAAAAGACACCGGAAATGAGGAGTATAGGAATTTCCAGATCTATCTAAAGATCAGGATTAATTGTCCCATGTTCCTTGCAGCTTTTGACATTTTCCGACATTCAGGGTCTTAGGCTTTGACACGAAGACTAGTGATAAGTCCCTGGGTTTTCAGAAGGTAGTCAAGGCCATCTATGTTTATCTAGGTCCTCTATATCGCTTTTTTTTTACAATTACATTCTTCAGGGGAAGGAGTTGTAAGCGAATAAAATCCTTATAGATGCCAGGGGAAGTTGAGTGGTAGATAACCTAAAGTAAGGCATATTTTCCCCTGTACATTTTGTTTCTTTAACTATTTAGCCTTCACTTAGGTACGGTAACATGCTACTTCTTTGACACAGTATGCCTACATGTAATAAGCAATGAATATGGCAATGTCTCGCTGCAACAAGACTGCAGTATATCTGTATGCTGGCGGGGTATATATACAGTACCAGTCAAAAGTCTGGACACGCCAAGCTGAGTGATAGTGTCTCATCACATGACCCGGCCACCTGACCTAAACGCAGCAGAAATGGTTTTGGAGGAGTTTGACCAGATGGCGAAGTAAAAGCGACCAATGAATGCGCAGCATATATGTGGGAACTCCTCTAGGGCAGTTGGAAAAGTATCCTAGCAGACCACCTCATGAAACTGGCACAGAGGAGACAATTGGGGTTAAGGGCCTTGCCCAAGGGCCCAATGATAAGATAACCCTGCCCAACACGGGATTTGACCCAGCAACCACCTAAATCAGGGTTCTTCAAATCTTGACTTTGATTCCAAATCCAGGCCTTGTTTTCAGTTCTCCCAGGTAGTTAGTTTAATAATTACTGATTCTGATTGGTCAGAGGCTTCATGCCTGACCGACAGGTGAAGGAAGGCTGGAAAACCAGCAGTGCTCGGACTTCGAGGACCGTGATTTGAATAACCCTGACCTAAATCCTAACCCACCGTGCTGCCCCCGCCCCCCCCGCAAGAAATCATTTTTTTATTTAATACTGTTTTCATGAATGTTATTTTATAGTTCTTTATAGATGTCTGTGTAAATATTCTGAAATGTAGAGAATATTACAAAATTGTGACTTGTGTGTGTGTGTGTGTGTGTGTGTGTGTGTCCAGGCTTCCTTATTATGTGAAGAGTACCTCCAGGTACTGCAGTTATCTCCAGCGGCAATTCTAGACCATTTCAGCTGGAGGGCGGGGGGGGGAGACTGAGACCAGTGGTTCAGTTAGTGAACAGGGCCAGATGCATTTGACCTTAATGTCCTCCGTGTATTACTTACACTAGATTGCCAGCATTAAGGAGCAAAAGACAATTATGAAAACCGGTGAAAACCGGTAAGCTATTTATGCAACGCTATGCGGCCATATTTTACAGATTTAACATTAGGACGAAATTCAAATACGGAACTCAACACTGATTCATTGTTTAGACTGTCTTGCTTCCACAAGCTTAATTATTTTTTTTCTGTTATTAACTTCACTTTTCACCAGCTGAAGGGACTCGACTATCCGGCGCAGTCGCGTTAATCGTCCGTCAAGAAAATGTGCTCCTGTTTGCGTTTCGCCTGTTCCCAGCGATATAAATATAAATGTAAATGATAACAATAGGAATTATAATACATTTATTTCAGACTCAAGTAGCATATGTATTTCATACTTGCATGTTATTACAGCTCCCCCCCCCCCCAAATTCCTGGGGCTCTGAGATGGCCTGGGACAGACCCCTATGTCCTTGTGTTACGTAAAAGGTTGGAAGATGCATGAATATATTAATCTACATTTCTGGCTTATGAGGAACTCACAGAAATAACCAAAAAAAAAACTATTAATTTCTAATTATATTCCTAAAACAGAGAAATGAAGGGAGGTGTCATGGTAAGTTCTGGGAGGCAGGGATTCTGGTGACTCACCCGGCCATTTTCCCCAGCCGTAAAGTGCCACTGCCCTCCAACAAAGTCTCTGAATATCAACCTCATAGCCATTATTCCCCGCCATGTTAATTAAAGGAGCAATCCCCTTCCGCGCTAACTATCACGCCGGCGGTCTCCTATATTGTTTCATCAAACACTAAGCTAATGGAAGTAGCTTTGCCGTGATTAGATGTTAATCTTTCAAACTCTCTGTCTGCCGCAGCGTTCCCACGTTCCAAGGCCTTCCGGAGGAGATACTGAGCAAGCTTGCCGACGTACTGGAGGAGGTAAGGGGACAGGATACCTCTCATCAAAGTGAATCAGTGCTTCATTTACGCAAACATTTACTGTTTTAAAGCAGAAAATCCTCCTTTTAGGCAAACTAGGTCTATTTCCATTATGTTAGACTTAAGCATATTTTATTGGATAATATATAGATTAAGAAAATGTTCTGTTTGGCTGGGAAAAGAGATATTAAAACCCTCTGTATTATAAAGGCATTATATACTAGCCGTGAGCTATTAGCACGGATGTAGTGGCGTGAATAATGACATGACGTTATTTTCTGGCTGGGCAGCGTGTGATGTTGTTTCATTAAATGATCAACAGGTATTACAAAAAAAATGTTTTTTTTTTTTTTAAATAAATGGTCTAAATGGTCAAAACAATGTTTTGCTGTGATGCCCGCTAAGATAGCGGAAGGTTAATAGAAATGGACTTATCTAAAGCATGAAGGTGTAACCTTCCGTGGAATGAAATTGCGCAGGGTGTTCAGGCTGACATAAAACTTAATGGGTAGCTATTTGGGACCAGAGGTTTTGTTTACATGGTATGCTTCAAAATCTGCGCTCATACCTTTATTTTTTGCCCTCAAGATTGTCTCCAATATCTGTGCCCTAATCTTTCTAATTTAATGTTTAAACCAGCCACAAATATTAACAGCTTATTTAGTGCATTAAATTCCACCTGTTTGCCATCTATAATCAATACTTGTAGCCTTCTGAGTCTTTTTATAGGACAGGAGATAGGGAACAGTGCAGGGGGGTGAGTGAGACACGCAGCTGTGTTCCCAGAGGTCCTCTTTGTGCGTGAATGTGTAAGCCAGCCGCTCTTCAACCTGGATGTGAGCCTCCATGATCCCATGGAGGAGTTAGAGGATCTAAACAGGATAAATGGCAGCGTGCGTCAGGCGGTTACTTCAGAGACGAGTGCTACACATCCTGCTAGCATGACATGGCAAGGTGTGCTGAGGGTTATACCACTCAAGTGTTGGACAGATGTCCATTCCCTGTCTCTCCTCGAACCTGGCTGATGGGAGTCTTACTTACACTAAAATATTCTGAGGGCAGAATGAAGAATGATTGGTTCAGAGGGATAACCAGTTGAAATCATAGAGGAAGTAGATCCAAGCAACTAGAGAAGGTGGCACTGCCCAATCAGATGGCTTGATCCTGCCTCCTCTGCAATTTGATTGGTTATCTCTCTAAACGAATTGTTGCTACTTCTGCCCTCAAAACATTTTTGCGTAAGTAAAACTCCTACAACTTCGAACCTTCAAGTGAACGTCGCTAAATTTTGTCGAGAGTCTTTATCGAGAGCTTGGCAAGGTTCTATTGTCATTAACCCAAGAGATTCTTGGTCCATATTGAAAGCCTTTTAACTGTCTTACTTGAACCTTCAGGGATCTTTTCCTTTGCAGTTTTATGTGCCACATTGTTTCATATTATTGAGCTGAGAGACATGAACACTTTCTGAAGTGCAGGAGACTATTTCATAGGTTCTGAAATAAGTAGGAAGCGGAAGAATGATAGTATCTGTATTGCATTTCCATTAATTGGGGTTAGGGTTAAGGTTAGGATCCTTTTAAGCTGATTTTCAAGAATTATATGAGCTTTTCAGTTGCAGCTTCTTATATTTGGGTTAATTATTATCCCGCTAGCAGATACAGCAAAACCAGGAATTTAACCTCCTTACTCTGATTCCTATGCCTTACAACACCACTTTCATTTCTTAGCTCCTGGGGTCGTCTTAATGTCAACCAAGTTGGCAGGCGAGCATCACGCAGGGAAAACGACAGGCCCCGGTGGATTCCAAAGAATGTACATGACCCATTTTCTGCTAATTAACTAAGGATCTCCAGCAGTGTGTCTGTGGAAACCCATAGAAGAGATGTCAGAATGGCAGGGGAACATGGCTGTAGGAGATGTTCCATCTCAGAATTGGCATATTTCTCTTTTCTGTCTGCCCTCCTGCAATATCAATGTTAGTTATACAGATCCCATTGGTGGAAGGCTCCTATAGTTGTACAGTTATTCATAACATATACACACAGCACGACTAATACTATACCTTTGCTTTGGGAAATAGGTAAAAAATAGTGTCGCTCTAACGTGCGTAATGTGTTTCGCTGCTCACAGCTGTTGCAGTCTCTATCACGGTTCAATCTCCGCTGCCTGGAAACTTTTAAATCAGACACTAGAAGCAAGACTTAAATCAAAGGGAGCCGGAGATAGCGATTAACACGCTGCTAGAATTGCGTCTAGATGAATTCTGAGCCAGTGACTCACCTGCGAGAGGCGAGTCCCTCGGGCATAACGGGCGGAAGAGCTCCGTCTGATGCCCTGTCGCCGGAGCACTTTACTGATCCCAACGCTTTCGTTTTCAGATCACAATTATTCGTTATAGGGCATCAAAGCTGGGAGGAATTCTTAAATGCAAGGGGTATTTACACTTCTTGTCGTGCTACGCCAAAGCCGATCGCAGTATGAAGCAGCTATATGATTAAATACCAGCACGGTTTGCCTGCGGGCGGCGCGCTGTTGTTTACGAGCGCATTAGTCAAAACGCTACGCTAATCACTTTCCTACGACGCACCGAAGGAAAATGGAACAATAAAAGTGACTGGAGGCTTTCTGTTGAATACCGCCCCGACGTTGATAAGCTGAAACTGCTGTATACGAAGAATATGTGATGTTTCTAAACCTAAAGATCAGTCTGTGCGGATCATAATATTAGGGAATTTGCATTAATTGGATAAAAGAACCGGTTGGATAAGTATTTGCAGAAAGGGACGGAAGACATAAAACCTAGCAATCAAATAATAAAATAATGTATTTTGGGGAAGCGTGGAAGGGTAAACAAGCTGAGAACAAGCAAGGAAGAGGTTTCTGGGAATTTGAAACCAAGTGGGTTTTTAATAAACGTGGCTCAAACTTTGGTTAATTCAGTTGAGAACCGCTGCCTTAAAATGATAAAAATGGCATAATTAAGTGAAGGACTATTGGCAGAGGTTGGAAAACAAACCAGGCTGTTCTTGGTGCCTCTGTGTGTCATGTAGCAATGTCCCATATGTCATATTGTCCTGTTTTCCAGAAGCCTTTCTCTGTTCAACAAAGAGCTGCTCAGTCAAAGGCGTGACACAGCACAGGATGTTACGAGAGATGCAGTACGAGATTTTGATAACAAGACTTCAACAAGGCTTTCTTGGAACCACCGCAGTTCATTACTGCGTAACATGAACACAGTGCAAAGAGCTAGACTCCCCCTGCTGTGTTTAATATATATGTTTTATCACCACACATTAAATGTTAAACTTCTGCAGAGTTAGATTCCCACAGATTTTTTTTTAGTATTAATAATAATAATAATAATAATAATAATAATAATAATAATAATAATATGGGGATTTAAACCTCTACTGAAAGTCTCTGAAATTCTAAGGTACATTTCTTCGTTCTTCAAGTTTTGCTTTTCTTTTTCAGTCAGGAGCACTTGCTATTTTCATCACCCTGGTTATATATCTAAACCCTTTATTAATGAGCCAATCATACAGCCCATTATCATTTTTTTTTTTTTTTAACCCTGGTTTGTCTACAGACTAATGGTTGGACTGAAACAGCAGAACCTGCTGTTTGAATAATGGTATTTTGGCCAACCGGGCACTACTTTCTCCTTAATTGCCGGCTCACAGTTTCCTCAAAATGTATTGCGGTAATTAACACAGTACCGACATTACGGCCTAAAGAGGAAGTGACCAAGGCACCTGCACTTGTAGCGGTTAATGGCTACACATGCTCTGCATGGGTTTGAAGCGATGACCTCATTCCTCATCCGGCAGTGTTGCTGAAAACGCCGGCTGTCCCGCCGTTACGGCCGCCGGCTCATTTGTCGTACTTATCGAAGTGACGTATTCTGAGGCCAAAGGAAGCACCTCGTTCTATCACTTCATAAACATTCAGAGCACAGAGGATGACAATGAAATGAGCTGCGGGAAAAGGCGGCACAGGCCCCGCCATGTCTTCCAGCTTCCTGGGCAGATCTGGCCGCGCATAAATAGGTAACGGCTAAACACGATGCGGTTCCCCGAAGCTGTTTACGAGCTGGGCACGTGTGGCGGACGTGGGACAGAGTGTAGGCCGAGATGCCGCCGGTTCAGGCTGAATAAATAACAGTGTGTGCGGCTCATGCCTAAAGCCGCGTGTTTCGCTACGGGCACTTAAGTGGAGCTGGGAAGGTCTCGATTGTTTCTGCTCCCCGACATCTGGGGCCTGTCAAGAGGTGGGCGGAGGTTCCCACACTGCTCCGAGCAGAATGAAGAGCTGCGTGTCAAAAGTTCACATTTTTCCATTCGGCAGTGGGGATGACGGGGGGGGGGGAGGCCAGTGGAAGGGAGGAGGGGGGGGGGGGGGGGGGTCCGGAAGGCTGCCTGGTTCGCAACGACGACCTCACTTATTGCAGTCTGGCATCCAGCTAACAGATGTTAAGTCTACTTTATTAATAATTAAAGGCGAGCGAGGGCTGAGAGCAGCTGGTGCCAATCAAATCAGCACAGACATCAGCTTCTTTGGGCGATTTAGCAGCGTGAAAGCCACACCGCCTGCGTCGTTAGCCTGCTCTGTGCTTCCTCGTTGGGCTATTTAGCTATATGTAATTATTAGTATGATAGATAGAATGACCAATAGATCAACAGATTGATTGAGCAACCAGAATCAGGTTTATTGGCCAAGTACATTCCCTACATAGATACAAACACTGTTAAGACAATCATCTTACAGTCCAGTTGATATATTCAGCGTGTAAGAGTGCAGTGCAAGCAATGTTGGATTAAATATTTGTACATGAGAGTACAAGAAGTACAGTGAGATATTTATGATGAGGTATTGCATGTTAATCTGGGGGCTCAGGCAGATAGATTGATTGAATCATAATTTTTGTTGCTTTGTTTTACTGGGATGTGCAGGGATGTGGGTTTGCATGTATTTTTATTTATCTGCTTCAGTATCGCTAACATTGATTTAAAAAATTAATTTTGTGACATTGCACCCCATTTACAGGTATTGCCGTTATCCTCTTACGTAAAGCTCATCTCTGAATAACTTTTTTTAAAATGGCAAATGTATTTCTCACCAAATTGTAGGAACATTAGATAATGAAACTGAATGTGGTATTTTCCAGCTGATTTGGAACGGGGATGAATTTCATCATTTATATCATGAATGGGTCTAGCTAAACATTTATGATGGAGGGAGAGATACGGTTTTTCTTTATTCATGAGATTTGACACAATTCTCGCCATTGTTTGAGAGCGAGTTCTCACATGCTCTCCTGCCCCCACGCTCTGGCCCCTGCCCAGCCTGTCCCTCGGACCTTTCAGCTGGAGGACTTTCCTGTTCATCTTCGGAAATGTCAGTGCTTCGGTCACGGCGACCTCGCTCATGTTTCGTGTCTTTCCGCCTCTGAATGGCGCAGCCGGTGTCACCCTCTTTGGCTGGGATGGCCCTGAGACAAGGGCAAGGAAAGGCCCCGCGCTGTGAAATGTGACCGGGGTGAAAGAGGGAACAAAAAAAAAATATCCCGGGGTCAGTCCCCGAGGGACTCGGTTGTCTGCAGCCGTTTGCTTCCGAGGTCGACGTGAGAATCCGCTTGCTGAAGGACTCGCAAAGGCCTCACTGCGGCTGTTTACTCCAAACCTGTGAACCTTCAGATGGTTTCTAAGCTTTGTAGCCAGGGAGGTCGTCTACAGTGTACTCAAAATGCCTGTTGTAAGTTCAGTTTGTGGGAAAACATGGGGAACAATATAAAGAAACATCTTATGGGGAACAAACACAGTGGTAGATTGTTTGACTGTTATTAATCTTATTTACGTACGGGTGGCATGTTGATGTAATACTTAGCGTAGTCGCCTCACACCTCTGAAAAGCCAGGTTTGATTTCTCACCCCAACTCTGTGATGCTGTGTTTGTGCCTTGCGATGGGTTGGCATCACATCCTGGGTTTTTTCCCGCCTTGTGGCCATAATTTCAAGGACAGGCTCCGCAACCCTGTGTAGGACAAGAGGTGTAGAAGATGAATGAATAATTAATTGCTTCTTTCTTAGCTGTACATCCTCATGTTTGTGGTACAGTGAGAAAACAGGACGATTAAGCGGTATATTCGTGAACAGTAGTGTTCTGGCTTAGGCAGATAAATCCAACGAATAAGTAGCGATTTGTTTATTTGCTCATTCATCCTCAGTTAATAAATGTCAGACATTGGACGGGATGTTTCCGCGGCCCCTCAGAGGTGCCCTCTCTTATAAATCAATAGTCCCATTTCCGACGCTCGATTTCATGTAAGGTTAGTGCCGGGATTTTGGCATTTCCTAACAACTTCCTCTGGAACCTGACAGCAGTGTCCTTACAGTCTGAGCATTGTCAACAGTCACTGATTAATCTGAAAATGGAACTGGATTGATTTTTAAAGTGGATGTGGATATTTTTCCTGTGTGCGTCCAAATGTTGTTGTTTTTTTTTTTTTATATTAATCCCTTTTGGATGTTTTCACTCGATGATCGAGTTTTATAACCATCCATGACCATTTCTTTATTTTTGTTAGTTACAAGTGCATTACTTGTAAGTTTGGCGCTACTGCTTAGTGTTTAACAGCACTGGGCTGTACTTTACGGGCTGGTTCACTGTACAAAACGAACGGAGCAAGGAAGTAAATGCCCAGCTTGTCACTGAGTGTATCTGTTAAGACGTACAGTGCTACCAATACAGGCCTGCCTTACTGTAACACACAAGTTTCTCGTTAGTAAAATGTGAAGCGTTGGGACTGAAGAGACTGTAACAGATATATAAAATGTAAGTTGTTAAAAGATTAAATCCCCTGCATTTCGCTGATTTTTGGTACACTTGTGCGTGATTATATAGTAATTATGAAATATGCAGTTATGAAGATTATGTAAAGTCCGTATGTCTTTGGTAATGGCATGATTACAAAATGTGTGGTCAAGGAACAAAGAATTGAATTAATGTTTTTGTCTCATTAGAATAACACAACTTATGAACTTTGATACTATTCTGCTTGTGAGCACTTTGCAGCCAAATATATATTATATATATATTAATTTATTAGTGTGTTTAAGTCTGTCTCTGTCTGATCTTGCAGCCGTTCATGGTACGAAGGCCCCAGACGGCCCAATCCTACACTTGTACACATGGTCCCATGAAGGCTGATCACTGTCCCTTGCCGCACTCTTAGTTCCTGCTGTGTAATTGTAACTGCTCTGTTCCATCATATACTGCCATTGCACCTATCTCGTTCGAACACTACTTTTCACATTTAGTATCATATTTTTTAAACGGACCTTTCGCGTCTCTCCTTTTGTCCTTCATTTGCAAATGTATAGACACCAAGCGAAACAAAATTAAAACGTGGGAAAATGTTTTATATTTGAGTTATTCATTTTTTTGACATCGCCTACCATTAACGTGTGTTTGATTTTGACTCCTCACAAATATGTCAGATTATCTAATTTAATTTCCCTTATGCGACAGGTAAGAAAATCTTCCATTTCAATTTTGATAACATTCAGAAAATGCATTTTCAAAAGCAATCAATGTGAATAACTTAAAACCATTTTCAGGAACAACATTCACAGACAAAACTGATGCCCCACTTTTTAAATCTGAACCTAGCTGTTACTGTTTGATATCACCGCTTGTGTTTTCTGGCTTATGCGAAAACAATTTTTATACCACAGACAGAGCTGACGTGAAAATTATAATGTATTCATGTAAGTATAGTGGTGGTACGGTTAGCACTGTTATGGCTTTGATTCCTACTCTGGCTTTACGTCTGAGTTTCTGTGATCTTCCTGTCCTTTTGTGGGTTTTCAACAGACACTCATTCTTCTCACAGCCCACAATCACATCATTAGGAGAATGGGTGGTCCTGAATTGCCCATATTACCTGAGTTTGTGTGAGCGTGTACCCTACAATGGGCTAGCATCTTGTTCCCAGCTTTGTACCCTTTGCTTACTGGCATAGGCTAAAGGTTTGCAATGGAACCTCATGGTTTACCAGTTGTGGAGGATAGGTGGACAGAAAGCATATGTATTTGGCCGGAGCCATTATAGACTAAATAGCGTGGATGATATGAACATGTGAAAAGAAATAGCTGCACTTGTCTGTTGTTGGATGAGTGGATGATCACGCCCTGGTTTCACTGCCCCCCGATAGCTGGAAATCGTAAGTGGTAGGATCCAGCATTGCCTTGCCGACAGGCAGAACGAATCGTGCGACTGGCTCACGCACAGCTCCGTCCTGAACGAGTCAATGCCCCTGATAAAACGTAGATGCTCAGTAGCTAATCTGTGATTAGCTAAATGCTAAAGATTTGCGTTAGCAAATGCCATAGTAGTCTCTGTATTGTGTATAGCCTGTAGTATTTGTTTGTTTTGCACACTGAGCCAGGAGAAACGCAATTTTGTTCTACTATACACTCTTGAATTGTATGGTCGGAATGACAATAAAGTTTACTTAATCTCAATCTCAAATCTTAAAAATCTTAAAAATCTCAAAGTTTACCGTAATCTCTTGTGTATTGAGGAACACCTTTTTGCACAATCCTCTGAAAGTGTCATTGGAATGAAGCTTTGTGGTAGTATAGGGGCTCGGTTTTGAAAAGCTGAACAGGAGTCAGTGATTCAGAACAGAAAATAATCTGCATATGATTTACAAGGTGCTTAATGTCTTCCCTCCGACACAAATTGGAACCGAAATGTCCTCTGGTGAGTCTTTTCAGGAAACAAAAACTTGCTCGAGTGCCATGTAATGCAATTTCTTTAGAAGAAAATTACTTGGTTATAAGAAAATGAACTCTAGGTGGAATTTTGCCTTAATATGTTTAGCAGCCATAGTTATTATTGTGGCCTGCCCGAGTCTTGCAGTTATTGCAGCAGGCAACATCATTGGTCTGGGAAGAGGGCTTGCATCAGAGTTGTTTAGGATCAAATTCCCAGGAGGCCTTCTTGGTGTAACTGAGGGAAAGCTGGACTTGGTTTTCTTCTGTAAATACCCGAGGCATTTACCCTGCTGTAGATACAGCTGCCTGCCACACAATGCTGTGGCACTATTATTA
>JAODKE010000044.1:10136099-10148446 GCA_026779605.1 Mormyrus hasselquistii
GTGCTGGACTGCCACCCCATCAATGGCAATGACTCATCATGACCCTTTTCTGGATAAGCAGTATGGAAGATGACTGGAGTAACATTGATACCAGTATTGATACTGGTTACTGGGATGGTACAGTGGCGTAATGTGCCCACTCTTCCTGCAGACGCACTACGAGGACGGCGAGTACATCATCCGGCAGGGTGCCAGAGGAGATACCTTCTTCATTATCAGCAAAGGGAAGGTGAGATTTCAGCGAGGCCTATCAGCTCACCTTCACCCATTATTAACGATGATGGAGGTCGCTGGCTCTGTCCCCCTGCCCCCGGAGCACAAGGTAACAGATTTCAGATTCGATTACAGTTCCTCTGCCAACAGGACAACTCTCCCTCCTCCTGCTCTGATTGGCTGAGATTTATGAACAGCAAGCATACTGTATATAGGATTAGCACCCTGGAGTGACATTAACATCTGTCCCAGGCTGAAACTGGAATTCTGAGATCTTATAGATGATTTAGGGGTGTGACATGGGGATTCCTCACTACAACAATGCTAGTTTTCAGCCATGGCGCATGGCATTTTAGCAGTAATGTTAATATTGCCTGTAGCACAGCAAATATATAATTGTAATTTGTATTGAATTGTAATTTAGATTGAATTTCAATTTCAATTGTAATCGGGATAATTAATAATGCTAATATTGTGACTCAATAAGCATCTCGCCGTGTTGCACGAATTTCCTCCTGGCACACCATCTTATTCTCTCCATCTGATATATCTGAACTGCCCGTTGTATTTGTGCGCATGCCCTGCAATGGGCTTCCGGACTGTTCCCTGCCACAATGCAACCCTGGGCTCGATTTGCGCTATGGAAGATGGACAGATGATGAAATGTCAGCACAAGAAGTTCCCGTTTCCTTCGATGAACAAACAGACCTCTGAATGGTATTCGGGTTAATGCTAAAGCTTAAATCTCAGCTTCCTGTGAGACTGTGCTGTTCTCATGGCCGCCCGTCTTTGTGCCTAAATATGGCATGTAAACCTTATTATCCATTTCCCGCCTGTATTGTTTGACCCAGTTCTCATTCACTCTGCACAGAAAAGCTCCATGGCCCCAGTGACCTCACTGTTCTGTGGGCAGCTACGCTCCGGGAAACCTGACATTGTCTCCTTTGACAGGTGAATGTCACGCGAGAAGATGCACCCAGTGAGGATCCGGTCTACCTGCGGGCGCTGGGGAAGGGAGACTGGTTCGGAGAAAAGGCGCTTCAGGGGTAAGGGTGTTTAAGCCCCCCCAGGGCCCCCCCCTATCTGATCAGCCCGTCAGAATAGGTAGGAAGATGAAATATGACAACTTGGTTAATTAAATCTTGCTTAAGGCCTTGAAAAGGGTGAGAGGTTTGTACTGCAGAACTAGAGATAAAGTAAACAGCAGGCGAGCAGCCATTTAGTGGAAAATTTCAGGGCATAATTAGTCCCAGACGGTATAAATTTGTGCTGTTGAGTTTTCACTCATTGCTGTTGTGTTCAGCCTTCTATGCCTGTCCCAGTGTTAGCTGGGAATTAAAAGCAAAGACGCGCAACAGACACAAGCTAATGATAAAAGAGCCAATTATATTAGGAGAAACAGAATGGAAATATCTATGACAGTAATTCTCATATGACGACATGGAGTGAAGATGGTTCTTCACCTGCCTTTGAATAGCCTGCACTGCTACAAGTCATGGTAGCAGGAAAACTAAAGTTTAACATTTTAACAATACAGGTGACTTAACAAAGCATTTGTTTGTTGGAAAAAACACCGCTCAACTTTAATCTTGCCAGCTACCTGCTTATTTTCCAGGCCCTACAGAAAAAAAAAACATCTGCTTTAATGTCAGAATTAGGACAGACATGATAAGGTTTTGTTTATAAATTGGCTGCATTTATCTATGAGGACTGTGTGCTGGAAATTTATTGCATGTGTAACTCACTGGCAGTAATCAAAGCACAAAGATGAGAGGAGAGATAGCGGAGCTATAGGGACACCTTGTGGTTGAGAGAAGAGTAAGCGATGAACTTAACACTACTGGCCTGTGGGGGGTAGTTACATTCCTGTGTGTGTGTGTTCACACTCTGTAAATACATAGTCAGTGTGTGGCTCATAGGAGAGAAGGCTTTACTTAAAACCAAAGATTGCAACAAGAAAACCACAACATAGAATTGGGTTTGGGTCACTCACGTTAATTTACAGTTATTCATTTACCAGATGCTTTTTTGTCTAAAATGACATACAAGTGAGTTATGATCACCGTCACTCTGCCCAGCAGGGGATTTGAACCCACGGCATTCCAGACACGGGCGTCGGGCTGAAACCCGCTGAATGACGCACCACGAGCTTCAGATCACTTCAAATGAAAGAGGCACACGTCACGGAATAACAAAACAGCTCAGCTAGAAAAGCAGAGATTCTGACTCAACGGCTGAGACTCTGTACCCCGTGTAGCTGACCCTGTATGAACCTCCGTCAAAGATGCTGGCTGATTCAGGGTCAGCTGGGCTTATTCCTTGCGCTGTCTGGGGGCTTGGAGACAGTGATCAACGTTCAACACAGGAAATCAGGCCAAATCAAACCAGAAATTTTACTGGATTAAGCTGCTGTTATTGCCATATATATATATAGATGTCTGTGTCTAGGTGCGCATGCATAAATATATATATTTGTGCGTATGTGTGTCTATTATAAATGTGTGTGTGTGTTTGTATATATGATATGCACACACACAGACGGGCACATGCAAGCAGATTAAAGGAATGCAGAATGCGTAGAGATATAAAAATGCCAACACTCTAAATTGTTCTAGCCTTTGCTTGATAAAAGCTTTTAGCGTTATGTGATGGTCTCGTTGCACACTGATGCAATTTGCAGTGTTTTGCGGCTGAGCGGAATGGAGGCGGCGGCTGTGGCAGCTGTGCCCTCTGTGCGTGACTGAGGGGGACAGGCCCCCTGCTCACCCAGTGCCACATTAGATCAAAGACGGGCAGAGACCGGGGCGAGCTTCGGCTCGAATTAAGAGGAGACGGTTCTGCGCTAATGGGAAGGTTGCATGCGGAGACCCGCTGCCATTGACCAGAGCAAAGGAGGGCCGTACCAAGGGGAAGCCTCTTTGGGGGGGGGGGTCTTTTTTTCAGGCAGAAAGGTGGACTCTGAATTCAGTCAGCCCAGGGACTGCCTATATAGTGAAGGAGGATGTGCATGAGGGGGGTTGGATGTCCTCAGCCCAGGGTGTTGGTCAGGGGAGTCCCAAGCTTATGCTCATTGAAATAGCAGAGCGACACCTGCTGGTGATATAGATACCGGCAGGTTTTAGCGAAACATGGAGACCTCCTATTCCTCTGCACTCCCACTGGAAAGGGTACCAGAGAGGAGGCCACTGCAAGAGATTTTGAGCCCCCTAAAAGCGTAACGTATTTGACCCCCAACCCAAACCCATCCTCTTTTGTTTTAGGGCCCCTCAAGATCCCCTTGGAATTTTCCTATCCCCCCCCCCCCCCCCTTCATGGTGCCCCTGGTTTGCTGTCATAACCCTCCATGCCCCCCCCACATACTCCCCCACTCCATATTTGTGGTTTACTCAGATAAGAGTGTGACATAGGTGAAATGAGCCTGACAGCACGGGGGGTTGGGGGGGAGCATTCCTGTATTACTGTATGGCCAAAGGATTAGAGGCCAGCTGGACCTGAGGCGTTTACTAGAAAGGTTAAAATAGCGTGATGAGGTGGCGAAACGCAACAAGAACGACAGTGAGATGGGAACAGGGGAACAAGAACACAAGCACCAGAACCTTAGAACCAGAACACGAGAACAGGAACAAGAGAACCGGAACAAGAGAACAGGAACAAGAGAACAGGAACAAGAGAGGGCAAGAAGCACAAGAGCAGGGTGACCTGCCATAGTCTGCAGGTCTGGGCCTTAATGAACATTTCAGTTTCGTCTGATGTTTGCTTTAGTTCTTTAGTTAATCAGTTATCATTTCATGGTAACAATCTCATTTATCTAATTGTTATGGCAGCCACTGTGTTTCTGGATCTTTTTTATCCTTGGAGTGGTTTATTGACATACAGAAAACCTATAATTGAAGTGTCAGGAACGACAGGAGTATTATTGGTTTCTGTGTAATTACCATTTTTCATTATTTTTTTCAGTATTATGATAAAGGATCAGACTCATATTGGGTCTTACTGTATTTTTTATATAATCACTTGGTATTATCCACTTTGTTACAGACTGCTTTGATGTTCGTCTAAGGACAGTACTAGAGGCAGCAGAATGTAACATGTAAATATTTCGCTAGTTTATTTTGAGGGGTGCTATCTTTTTAAAAGGTTTTTTTTTTAATCTCTTTTTGATCCTGCGCCACAGATTGTATGAGAAGGAAATCTTGAGTGTGAGTATGTTTTACAAAACAATTGGCCCTCGAGAAGGCCACCGTGTTTATCCGAGGCTGCGTCTTTTATCTCGCAATATTTACAAAGTGATTTTTCTTCTCTGAGTGATTAACATGGGTTGCACTGTGGAGGTGCACCGCAGTGATTCTCCTGAATGCTCTCTCCCCTGCTTCCAGCTGATTAAATTACTTGTCACTTATTTGTTTGTTTATTTTTGGGGAAAAAAAATTATATTTTTACTGCTGGGAATGTAACGCTAAAATTCACATTCCCATGCTAAATGTGCGCCTCCTTTTCTCTCTCGTATGCTGTGCTTTGAATGCGCAACACGATCCATTTAAACCGCACATCGGGTGGGTGACTGATCTCTCTCTGCCCACTTCATCCAGGGGCATTTCCTGCACTTAGGCTATGCCCACACACTATCGCACGATAAGCCCTTCATGACGGAAGGGGTGTGTCAGTGGGTCGACCGGAGCAGTAGCTACTGCCCAGACGCTGAGAGCGAATCGCTACGTAGGAAGCGTCCGCAAGTTTCCAAAGCCTGAAGCACGAGGATCCCATCCCGATGGTTTGCCCCTAACTTGATAGTGACCCGAGGGGGGGGGGAGGGGGGGAGCCTCTTAGCTTTTATCCATTTGACAACCTTGCCCTTTTCGATTCAGAGAACATTTACCGTTATTATGATTGGTTTCGAAGAGGCAGTTGTCTGGATTAAGCTGTCAGTACCAGCCGCTTCTGCCCTATCTCCTTTCTGCTGTTACCCCGTAAATTCCCTTAGATGTGTACAGTAGGTATTTTATTTATCGCAGTGCATATATCATCCTGCCATTCGGGCCATTGAGGTTGTTTAAGCATGACGTCGGTCGTGGCCTTACACAACCGGCTTTAACTGAGAAGTGATGGCATCATCAAGGTTTCCGTCCTGGATGGAGGCTGTCCGATTTCTGGTTTTCACTTCATAGTAAAATTCTAGCGGGATGCAAGCTCAGCTTTCTTTTGACAGAGACAGGTCAGCTGGCCTTTGTGGGGTCTGAGGCGGTTGCTTCGGTTGACGTTGCATGACGGAGGACATGCTGTTACATTCATGGTGCACATCCGCGGTGCTTTAGTCTGCGGTCATCTGCTTTCCTGGCTGATACTTTGGTATTATTTACAATGCATCTATATTCATCTATACTAGGAGCGAATGTATATAGTACCAGGCCATTAGGATCAGAGCCACTGCCAGCAGTATTGGTAAGAAAACACCCCACGTTTTTAGCGCAGTCCTTAAAGCTAATTCAGTCACTGCTATGAGCGAGCCTTTGCACCCGATTAAGCTGCTCCTTAACTGAGGCTATTGTGTCTAATTAATGATTTGTAAACAGCATTTCCAAACGCAAAAGTTACATAACCAGGTATTCTTAATGGACCAACCGATTTTAACAATGAGATGGACATTTTCAAATAAAACACTCCAGCTGTTGAGTCATTATGGCATATTTTGCTGCTGACCAGGGCGGGGGTTTCCCTCGGTATATTTTACCAAACAGGTTGGTGCTGAGCCTAGAGATACTTTGGCAATCGCCATCGACCGGTTGGACACCAATGAAATAAAGCATTTTCTATTAATCGTCCCACAATCCACAACGAAACATGCAGCAATCGAGGCGTCCTCGCCTGGAGTCACTCGCATCCCATTACAATAATTCATCATTGCCTGTTGCCTATCGGTTTCAAACGAACAGCAAAGCAGATCATTTCAGGGTGGTTTATTTGAAATGCAAGGCAAGGCGGTATACCCTGGTTTCCATGGTGAGAGAGCTGTTCTAAAAGTAGATCGTGACATTTTTAATGTGTTGTAAATTCAGTCGCCGAATAAAGGACTCTACAGAAATGCAACAAAAGGAACGGCATGAGCTTTAAACGGGAGGCGGATGAGTTCCAAGTGACTATAGCCAGAGGGAGGCTTTGGTGTGAAACGATCAAGCTTGTCAGCAGTGACCAGGCACACAGCCGCAGCCTCTGGACGTGGTCGATAGCAACGCTGATCGACCAATAAAATGTTTCAGTTCATGATCACTCGCTGGGTAGAGATTTGTAATTTGGTTTGATGTAGGTTATGAACGTTCATTTTGATGTCAGTGATCACGCAGTACCGTGTCCCTTTAAACGGTAATTGCAAAAATGTCCAGCTCACAGGTTATACAGGTTATACTGGTTATACTGGGTAATAAAATCACAGGTGTGGGACACATTCAAATGACCAGCTTGCACATGAAGTTTCATCTCATCTTCCAGTCTTCAAAGGGAGTATAGTTTGTGCTGTTTTGGGTAATTCTTCCGGGTGATTTTCTGAATGAAGGCCAAACAGGGTTCATCCATGTCACGTGCACTCATGTGTAGCGGCCATGTAGAGACTCATGGAGGAGCAGGTGATAGACCAGTGAAATTTTCTAATGTGGGGGTGGGGTATGGCAGGTGCTCCCCCTTGGTGAAAATTTGTGTGATCGTCTGTGATTAATCGCTACAGGCACTTCATGCAAACCGGGGCAGGCACCCCTGATGAACCCCCCCCATCCCCCCCGCAACCCTCAGCACATCTCTGCTCGTTCAGGAGGCCTCAGCAATTTAAATGTTTCATTCACCAAATTTCAAACTGAAAACTAGTTGCAAATTTAATACGGCAATAAGAGTGTTCTGATTTGGTTTGGAAAAACTCCATGTGTAGCAGGTTGGTGACTCCTTATCTAGCCAAAACAAATTGCAAAACCCATTTCTGGTTTAATGTACGTTACTGTCACCCCATCTGCACATGAAGGAAACCAAATCAATGTGTTGGATCAGTGAAATAAAATTGACATTCGAGTATTACTGTGCATGCTGCCCCTATTCAGTATCAGTCCTGGAAAGAATTTATCTAATTAGCTTTTCAACTGCAAACTGTCTTTAGAGATTAACAGGAGATGAAATTGCACTTGTAAACTAATTAATTTAATTTTGCAAAACTAGAAGTATAACGTTTTTTTTTTATTGTCGGAGATTAAATCTTAACCGAATATCATAAACAATCATATATTAATTCCTGAAAGACACAACTTGTTTTCTTCGTGCCAGAAATCCTTTGCAGATGGCAGTTGAGAGTGAATATCCCTTCCCTGGCACGTGGCCGTTTTTCACAAGTAGCAGGTGCTGGTGTTATCTGCCTGGCTGAGCGAGTCTCATTCTGATTGCTGTGACAACCGGTGAGAGCGATCTGCTGCCCAGGGGATGGTGCCCGCCTCACGGCATGCCCGCCTCACGGCATGCCCGCGTGGGCACGTAACTTGTGTGGACCTTCCACTTTAGCATGCCCTCGTGTGCCCGCCTGCTCTCGGGTCCCCGCAAGGCCCCCTGCCAGCCTGGTAACCTTTTAGGAAGCGCAGGGCGGAGAGTCCGTCTTGCCCCCAGACCCCTGCAAGGAAAGCAGCCGGGCTGAGTATGCAGTGGTCACAGCGCATGGAAGTTTTCCCGGATTGGGCTTCTAGTCGCCAATGGACTCCACGGAATCTGACACAGAATCCCGCAGCCGGGTCGGTTCCTGGTCAGAATTAACCGAAGATGATGACATAGACAACTGTACAGAGTAATACCCGTCAACGATTTACTTAATTCCAAATTATAGAAGCGATGACTACTTTAGCTACGGGATTGCGCACTGCTTGAAGAAGCAAGAAGCTTGCTTGCCTTGAGTTCTTTTAACTGTACATTATCATGTAGCATAATGCACTCAATTGAGTTTTGAAGTGATGATCAAGTAACATTGTTGACTGCTTTAAATTTAAAAGGGATAGTCATTTGCAATAAGATTCTCCTGTTTTCTAAGCAACATTTTTATTACTTTCACTTGCTCTGTGAATCCTAAACATGGTCATCACACCGAGAAGATGCCTTATTGGTCAAAAGAAGAAAAGGTTTCATCATCTTGCGTCATGCTAAGCATCATCTTCCATGCATTTTATCATTAGCTGGTAGTTTCTGTCGCTCACTAACCTTTCTATATATTTATATATACCGTAAAAAGGGAAAAAAATAGTTCAGCTTTGTGGAAATCGTGCCTTTATGCAAACAAACAGTTTCTGGACTGACACTCCTCAATTAAAATTTGAATAGTATGAGAGAGGAATGACTTCCAATCTTTCTTCTTGGTTTGTCCACAGGGAGGACATCAGGACTGCCAATGTCATCGCAGCGGAGCCAGTCACTTGCCTGGTTATCGACAGAGAGTGAGTAACCTGTCTGGCCGGCTCTGCTCTTATTCTCATAAACACAGCAGATCTGAGATCTCTAAGAACGAACTGTTGCTCACCAAAGCATTTTCGGCTCACTGTCTTGTTCAGCGCCGGGCAAATCCTCTGTCTTTCATTAACATCTGCTGGGAACTAAATCCTTATTAATCTTGAGGTTAATATGGATTATTATATCGGAAGATTGTAAGAGTAATTGTAAGAGGTACGGCCCCCCCTCCCATACCTCCCAATAACTATATCTGATGATCTATGACTATAGTTCAATAAGTAATGATCGTATCGGTGAAGGTATGTCGAGAACAGTGACTTATACATCTTATCAGTCTTTTGTGGCCTCCTTAAATTGTATGAATTACGCTGCCAAACTCCATCTCATCATCAGGCTGGCTCTACCCCTCGTTCACCTCATTTCTGTCTGCTGGTGTGGGATCTAAGTCTGAAGTTAAGGGAACTAAAATTGTATTACACTCCTTGGATCATTTGATGCGCAAATCAAATTTATATCCACTAACTCCAAATTACATAACCTTAATAAGTCTTCTTCAAATGAGTGGATTTTGGTCGGCCAACTTGAATTAATCCATGGCAAAATAAGATTAATATTTAACAATTTGTTCTTCGAATGAATAATTCAGTGGTCAGATTCAACACTTGAAATTCCAGGTCAGTGACTTAGTGAAAATCCCAGAAATGCATTAATCGGGGACTCGGGAGTGTGAGGTGATAAGAGGTATAATCAAAGTTCTTCAAGCCAACAATATTAGCTGCTGCACTGGGAGAAATCTATGCAGCAGTTTGTGGTCTGTTGTGAGGGTGAGAAGAACCAGCCACACTCTTCAGTGTAAGAGGAATTGAGGCATTTATTGCAGCCTTAATTATTCATTAAATTATACATTTGGCCCCAACTAAATGCATGCCCTTTCATTCCAACACTAAATTTATAATACCGAGCATTAAATTGTTAATTTGAGGGATGAATCTTGAAATAAGTTTGCTTTCCCCATGGATTGTTATGAGCTTCATTTTCGTTATGCGACACGATTTTAAGTTACAACACTTCACCTATCCAGTTTCAGAGGCTACGTAGTCCAAATTCAGATTCATTAAATTCGCTTCGTTTTTGCATAAATCCCCCTAGTTTACGGCTTCGAAGAAGAAGCGCGCAGTGTGACAGCGGGTGTGAATTGATGGGCTGCTTGTGGTGGGTAGGAGACCGTTAATGTTCTGGATGGCGGCATTAAAAAGTGATCCCGCTACTCGGCGGGGAAACCGGCCGTTTAATCGCCGAGCACGGCTGAAAGTTTTACGACCTCTTTCATTAGGGGACCCCCTGCTTTGGCCCGCCGCACCGCTTTCGTGACGCCACTCGCCGAGCGGATTATAATCATCTTTGATTCCCCGCCATTTCATTCGCGGCCAGATGGGGGCGCAAGATCCGCGGGAAGTGGGAGAAATGCGGCTCGGACACGATGGGGGGGAACGCTGCTCAGCGGGAGACGGGCGAACGGCGCTCGCTTTATTTTTATTTTCTTCCTGACAAGCGAGATGAAGGCTGTGATACATGAGTGAAGGGACTTTATAGGACTGGCATTCGCAGTATTTTATCCCCCGTTGTCACGAGAGCACTTCAGGGGGGAGGATTACAGCGGCTGCCAGCACTATCAACTGTTCAAGGCCCGTGGACACCTTAACCCAAATTCATTGCTATTATTGAACGAAATTTATTCGTTGAGGGAATCTAGGGCGACTTATTCTGGTTACAGTGGTATTACAAACAACAGAACGTCCAAAATGATTATTTTATTGTCAATAATATGTCTGTGACAGCAATATAGGCTGTATAAATTTGTTAAAATGGTTAAAATGGTTAAAATGCATGAACAGTAAAATAAAATAAACTCATACAGTATGTACACTCAATGGCCCTTCATTAAATACACCTGCTTGCAAACAGGCAGTTTGAAATGGTTCTGGAGGAAAATGTGGGTCCTGGTTTTAGGTAGCTACACTTAATGAAAGTGTATATTGAGTATAAAATATATTTCCATTTTTGCCTTATGATTTAACGATTTAGATACCAAAAGCACTAGCAGATGTTTAAAACCACCATATAAACCAGGTTTTTATCTGTTATTTATTCATAACTACGTGCATTGCCCATTTGTTAAGAAACAGGGCAGAAACTGCGTCAAATGAAGTTATAAGGAGAAACTTGCAGCCTCTTAAAACTCTAAAGCCCGGTGTGCAGTTTTTGATATTTATGATCACATGTATCATAAGGAAGCAGCCTAATGACAGTCAGTTTACTCAGCAGCCGATAACGGGCCGATTACATCACTATTGTGCGCACACTGTGTGCGTGTTGAAGAGGCATAATTCAGAGATGGCAGGTAAAAGCTCGCGGTGATAAACAGGGTAGGTGTGAGAGTGTGGGTGACCATCCAGTGGAGAGATACGCTGCTGTTCCCTGGAGCCTGGGCTGACAGAGATACTGCTGCTGCAGCTGGCAAGGGGAACATGGGAAATCACACTCCAGCTTTTAAGGGGGGTGGGGAGGCATTTGCAGACACCCCGACCTGCCCTTGTCGCCGAAATGCCGACGTTACCGTTAGTAATACAGTCAAGGAGGTACGCAGGGGCGGGGCCTCAGCTGATTGGTTCCTGAAGTGCCCCTCCTCTGTCATTCACTGATTCTAAACATATCATTGGCTAATGGTAAAGTTAGCCTCCGCTCTGCTGTGGCATGTGACACATGATGCGATGCCACTCCCAGCAGGGCCCCCTTTCCTGAATGTGTAAGGTGATGGACACACTAGGTTTGGCCCCAGGGCCGTCCGCAACCTTGCCATTTATGGTCTTATTTTGAACTTATTTTTGGGAGAGCGGGCTAGGGAGCCCCTATGTGCTGCGAGAGCAAGCTAGGGAGCCCCCATGTGCTGCGAGAGCGAGCTAGGGAGCCCCTATATGCTGCGAGAGCGGGCTAGGGAGCCCCTCCGCATGGGGAGAGTGGGCTAGGGAGCCCCTATGTGCTGCGAGAGCGGGCTAGTGAGCCCCTATATGCTGCGAGAGCGAGCTAGGGAGCCCCTCTGCACGTGGAGAGCGGGCTAGGGAGCCCCTATGTGCTGCGAGAGCGGGCTAGGGAGCCCCTCTGCACGTGGAGAGCGGGCTAGGGAGCCCCTATGTGCTGCGAGAGCGGGCTAGGGAGCCCCTCTGCATGGGGAGAGCGAGCTAGGGAGCCCCTATGTGCTGCGAGAGCGGGCTAGGGAGCCCCTCTGCACGGGGAGAGCGAGCTAGGGAGCCCCTATGTGCTGCGAGAGCGGGCTAGGGAGCCCCTATGTGCTGCGAGAGCGGGCTAGGGAGCCCCTCTGCACGGGGAGAGCGGGCAAGTGAGCCCCCATGTGCTGCGAGAGCGGGCTAGGGAGCCTCTGCGTGCCCCTCATTAGTCTTCTCTGCTCATCCTCGTCACTCACCTTCAGTTCATGCACATTACTATACTAGCGAGATCTCGGTCATAGGGCTTCTCCTTTTTATTGCTTAAACCCCCCGAGATACAACACTGAGATAAAGCCAATTAGAAAGATAATAAATATTACTCTTTCTTTCAAGTTTACTTTTTAATTCCACATACAGATGCAGTAATGTATAATATATTATCACTGGTTT
>JAODKE010000044.1:10155788-10174430 GCA_026779605.1 Mormyrus hasselquistii
GCCGAGGTTTCAGGTAGTAGGTCTACAGCCACCGTGGGGCAGGTACAGCCGAGGTTTTAGGTGGGAGGTCTACAGCCGCCATGGGGCATGTACAGCCGAGGTTTTAGATTTGCTACCCTGCACCCTCTGATAGGGGAATTTGCTCAGAAAATCAACAACTATTATGCTGAATTTTCATATTTATAAACTTCAGGATAAATTTCTTTGATGTCATTAGCTGACGGATGCTGTGGTCATGTTTACAGCTACGGTCATACTTACCATGTCTTATCGCACAATACACTGAATGCAATATTATCTCTAGATGATGTCACCTGGGTCGGGAATTAAGTAGTGAATAGTAGCAAATGAGCTGCTATCGGACCCCGTGGCATTTCAGCCTAAAATCTTGTGCTATAAGTCTTGCTGCCCTCATGCTGTCATCTTTTCGGGACTTGCTAGCAGAAAGTGAAAGCCCTGAAATTCTACACACGTATGTCTGTGCTTGAATGGAGAAATCTGGCACACTCAGTGGAAAAAATTCTATCGTATCTTGGATCAGCAACATGCCTTCCACTGGACGCGAACCCCACCGTATCGCCTGTCAACAGCCCATACATCTCACTGGTCACGTCACACCACACCCTGCTCCCCATTCCCACTTAAGGAGTCAGAGTGGAGACAGGAAGTCAGGTGTCATCTCCCAGGGGATCATGGGAAATAAAATGACACAGTTTATGCAGAGTACCTCACGATTTTGGTGACTTTAATGCCGCATTTAGCAGAACCAGCTCGAATCTTTGGCTTGACAGTAAAACAACTTGGTGGTCATAATAGATTCAGGTGAAGGGTTTCCTGTCACATGTCTGCACTGCGCCGTATTGGGCCTGGACGCTGCCTGTAAATTGCTTTTTGCCCTTTTGGGGAAGCCGGTGGTGCGACACGATCATTTTCCAGCTGCCTGAAGAATGCCCGGTTTGTCGAACATGAAGCAGGTGTAGTGCATTCTTTACCGGAGTGTGGCCAGAGGATAATGGTTTTGAACCCTGGACAAGGTAGAGTGCAGGTCCAACTAAGGCTGTGCTCTGTCAGGCGGCCCACTTCACGTAGCGTCGGTCGTTTCTCATAAGCAGCTGAAGAGAATGAGTCAGCAGTGTTTGGGCTCGTTAAGGCCGGCTGCCGGGCAGGGCGGCACCTCGCCTTGGCCAAGTCACCTTCGTAGCCGAATCAGCCGTCTTGGAAAGGCTTGATGGGAACGCAGTCTGGTGTCAGTTTCTCCAGAGCAGCCAAGGCGCTGGCGGCGGTGGGGGGTGGGTAAAGCAGCATCCTGTTTGGTCTGGACGGTGCAAGGGCAATTTTCCAGAGCTGTACCTTTTACGCTGATACCAGTGTACCTTCCGCTTCTTTGTTCATTTGTTCTTGATGTCTCTGAGAGGACGCCCCGCCCCCCATCCCCCCCACCCCGCTCCCCACCACCCCACTGCTGTGGTGCCAACTAAAACACAGTCACAAAAGCCCCCACCTACTAATCTAATCTCGGAGACACTCCGAACACAGATGTAAGGGCGATAATTACATAGCCGGGGAAAAGATGAGACAGGTGTGGCAGTGATCATACGGCCTTCAGTAACAGTAAGTAGGTAATTAAACTGCGTCTTGGCTGGCATCCTCTTTCAAAGAGTGTAATGGTGCAGAATTGTCCCTTAGCCGCTCTCTTGTGTGAAATCACATGTGCATCACGTTAATGGCCCTGCCCAGCGGCTGAAATGCATATGAAAGGTAAAGCATTAATTTTTAATGTAAACCAAACAAATTGTCATGCCCAACTCTTCAGGGTAGCCTGATCCTTTCTGGATAAGTGGTTTTTAAGATCGATGAATGGAGGTTTTGTTACAGAAGATTCTACTTTCACGTACGGGAAAGAAAGGGACTCCAGTGGGTGATTTGGCGATGTCGCCCTGCGGGAAAAAAAAAAATGTGTTGTGACTATGAACAGATAATTTGCACACAAGGCCTTCTTTTGCAGTGTGTCCTTCGAGGTGTGTAGTTATGCAAACAAGGTCGCCCAGGTGCTAAAAATATCTACGGGTTCAGCTGGGCAGTATTTGTAGAGATGGGTGGGGGGGGGGGGGGCTTCCAGGGAAACACTCATGCTTGTATTTTGATAGTGAGGCTAACCCCCATGCTCTGCAAACTTCAGGCTGACATCAGACCCACTCAAAGAGCTCTGGGGGGCCCTCAGCAGTAGACCAGCTGGCCCGGGTGGGACTTGGACCTTAGCTACCAGGGGGATGGAAAGCTGATTTGCTGTTTTAAGTTGGTCTTAGCTCAATCTCAAGGGCCTCTGCTTCAGAAAACTGGAAAGCACCACTGGACGGGCTTTTGATGAAGGCGGGCTCAAGGGGTTCGGAAAGCTCTCTGCTAGCCATTGCTTCCTTTTGCAAGGTGTATCAAAATGTAAAGTGCAGAAGGCATAGCTGTTGCAGCGTCATCGACGAGATAAGATCTTTACTTTCACATTGGAGAGTGACCATATGAACACGGATCTTGCCGTGCTGTGACTTGGACACCATACGGACCTGTCCCAGTGGACCAGTGCACACGTTTACACTATTATTCTTGGACCAGTAAGAGCGAAAGGGGGGAGATGCACGAGTTGGTTACCGAGAAGGTGCGGAAGAAGACAGAGCGGCTGGACAGTCAGCCCTCCACCTTCAGAACCTTGTCCCTCCATATCAATTACTTTGTCCAGGCTTCTAAGAAGTTTCCTTTTCTCCACCTGACAAAATGCAGGTACGAAGCGGAAAATGCCTTCTTCTCCAACCTGAAGCTTGTCGACTTCAACATCATCGACACTTTAGGAGTGGGAGGGTTTGGTCGGGTGGAACTGGTAAGATATTTCATTCTCTCCATCTGCTCTGTAACGCATTGTCAAAGCCTCGGGGTTCTCAAACACTTACTCGGAAAGGTGTCATGATGTCAACATAATGATCAGCATTATAGCATTTAATGTAAAAATGGAGGCTTTAATAGAAGCATTTCAAATGTGTGAAAGATTTTCTGTCTTTGCGGTGGCAATTTCTTGCAACCTAATTTTAAATGCAATACAAGAAAAGCTGCCTTTGTCTTGTGCACTGGTCTGGAGACAAACAAAAGCAATGACCCGTATTGCATTTAATATAGGGTAAATGATTTCTTTTTTTTGTGCTTTAGCTATCTTGACATAAAAACATGGTGTGTCTAGACTCCTTAAAAGTTACATAGCCACAGGGCTACTATGGCATTTAGTGGCAGAAATTAAGCTTCCTGCAATGTAAAAAACTTGAGCTACTTCATAGTCGACTGATTGAAATAATTATGGTGATATTTAACTATAGGGAGTTGAAAAAAACAGTAATGACGGAGTATTCATTGAATGAGATGTTATATTAAATGTTAAAATTATGTATAATAACTTGTGCGGATTAGTTTTGTTCATCTTGTTTTCCCAAAGTAATACCCTGGTCCAGTTCCAGGTTAAATCTATTTGGGGGTAAGTTTCCACATAGTAAGCACGGGCCGTAATGGTAATCCAGCTGTGTGACGGCTTTGGGGTTTATATTGTACGGAGCTCTTTAAACCCCAAATGTTTTTTTTTTCTAAATAAAGGTTTTAGCATTCGTCCATAAACCAAAAACATAAAATCCTGAGACTTTGATCTCTTAGCATTTGTTATCGTTTATCCAAATGCGATTTTTTTAAAGACTCCTTCAAGATGTATACTTAAAAACAAATATAGTAACACAGAAGTTTTCCCATAGCGCACCAGAAGTGTGGATAGATGTTTTGTTGAAATTTGTTTTGTTAGGAATCTGTCTGTCCAAGGCAGGGACGCGACCCTCTGAAAGTTTACTGTGCTTTTCAGTAATCAAACACCAATCATTACTGAAAAGTTCTTTAAAATAATTAGCATAAATCCCAAGTTTTGCACATGAATGCTGAAGAATTATTAATGAAAGTGAACAAAATCTCAGACTCAGAAATGGCTGTTGGCATTGTTGAGGAAGGCTAACATTGCAGACAAAGTTCTACTTGAGGTGTTTATGAAGCACACAGACAGTTTTGGTGCCGCTTACACTGGCTTTTAGGGGCGGGCGGCACTAGAGGTTCTGTAAGGGTGGAAAATGGCCTGCGGTAAGTTTTATCCTACTGTTGGCAAGAGTTGGCTGGCAGGAATGATGCAGGGGAGGCAGACGCTGAGAGGGAGACGGGTTTAATATGGCATGGTGGAGTCAACTCGAAGCTGCAAGTGAGGAAAAGCCAGTGAGCTTATCCTAAAGAGGAATCCCCAGTCAGGCCACCCAAACCTATTTTAAACTTTCTAGTACCCATATTGCAGACTAGCCTCCCTTCCCCCAAGGCACGCTTGACACATAGTGCACACTATGTTACTCAATGTGAAGAATTCAGCCCCCAATAATCCTCCCATGTTCTGGGTTATCTATAGACTATGACTCATAGGCTATTATGGAGACCAGTGGAACCCCACAAGGTCATAGGTCGGCTGGCTTGAAGCTTTTGCAGTTAGCCGTTGCGTTGTTCCCATTTCATAAACTGCGCTAAGTGCAACGAATGGAGGTTGTACCCTGGTAGCTAAATCCCTGCACCCTCTTGACCCGCAGGTGCAACTCAAGAGCGACGAGGGCAAGACGTTTGCAATGAAGATCCTGAAGAAGAGGCACATCGTTGACACAAGGCAGCAGGAGCACATCCGCTCTGAAAAGCAGATCATGCAGGAAGCTCACTCTGACTTTATCGTTAGGTACACAGAATTCCTCATTTGCTTGGGGCTCAACTCCAAAACGAACTGCCTTGACAGTCCAAAACCATGGGCACCTTCATTCGGAGTGAACCACTGGGTTGCATTCTCAATTCGGTGTAGGTTGCATGCTCAATTGGGCAACTTCAGATCCCAAATCGGAGGTTAACTCCTTGGGCCTATCCTCACAGGGGTTGACGCTGCAACCATGATTATTGCACATAACTATACCTCATGCTGTAAGCTTTGATTTTATCTACAGTTCTTTGTAACTCGAATAAAGCATGTGAACAAGGGAGACTTCAGGCAAGAAGGGAATTTAAAAATTAAAATATCTACCAGCAAAAACTCATGCTTGGACCATATGGTCTCTACCTCCGGCTTTCCTTTCTTATCTTTCGTATCCCACCAGCACAGTATTCTTTATAATTTCTCTGCTTTCCACCTCTAGACTCTACCGAACATTCAAGGATAGCAAGTACCTGTATATGCTAATGGAGGCCTGCCTCGGGGGAGAGTTGTGGACCATTCTTAGGGACAGGTATGGCGAACACTTGTGACATGCGCTCTCGAAACTGTATCATACTGTATAAGGTTTCAGCGAGAGGTGGTTATTGTTGATGACCTTAAAATGAAGCGCATCACGCATAGGGATGAGCACGCTAATTGTTTGTGAAGTGCTAAAGCATATGTGCATTGGCATCCTGGGATCAAAGGCAACATTTAGACATAATCCCTAAGTATTTTCACTGGGCAGACAAGCCTTGACAAGACGAGTGCCTTTTTCTTGTTTTCGCTTCAACTGTATTTGTCGTGAATCAAGACACTCATTGGTCTGGCGTCTTCATTATCGCAGAGGTTCATTTGAAGACGCGACGACCAGGTTTTACACGGCGTGCGTCGTTGAAGCTTTCGCCTACCTGCATTCCAAAGGAATCATCTACCGAGATCTCAAGCCAGAGAACCTGATACTGGACCACAGAGGTTATGCCAAGCTGGTGAGTAGGCACCTATCCCAAGAAGAGGGAACACAATGTTCTGATCTTTAATTGCAAAGTCGGGGGGGGGGCAAAGAATGGCAAAGAGAGTCGGGTTACAGTCTACTTTGTCTTTTCAGGTGGATTTTGGTTTCGCCAAAAAGATTGGGTTTGGAAAGAAAACCTGGACTTTTTGTGGAACACCGGAGTATGTAGCTCCGGAGATCATCCTGAATAAAGGCCATGACATTTCTGCTGATTACTGGTCCCTTGGGATCCTCATGTATGAGCTGCTGACTGGCAGGCAAGTGCAAGCATATGTCCATAAACAGATATCAGGCGTACGTTAGAAACTCAGTCAGAATCCCACTCAGTAAGCTGACACCTTGTGCCTTAAGAATGTAATGTATATGATGTGACAAGTAATGTATATGATGTGACAAGTAATGTATATGATGTGACAAGAGTCAACAAGGGGCCGGGATGTGCTCTTGTGATCCTGGCACCTCTTACCAAGAAAGATAAGTTTACACCTGTTTGGGAAGAGGACCTGCTGCCATAGAGCAAGAAGCTGCTGTCTAGTCTCTCAAAGACACTAGGCAGTAAATGTGGGCTGTGTAGCATTGCCCCTCTCAAAACGTTCACAGTCATCGCCGTCTTAGATATCCGCAATCACCGCACAAACACCATTTCATGCCGAGCAGCCCTGTCAAGATATCCCCGAAAATTCATACTTGTGTTTTCTGTTATTTTTCTATTCAGCCCTCCCTTCTCAGGCCCTGATCCTATGAAAACCTACAACATAATCCTGCGGGGCATCGACATGATTGAATTTCCAAAGAAGATTACCAAAAACGCCGCCAACCTAATAAAAAAACTATGCAGGTGAGTCTTAATGAATATCTGCGGGCAGTGATGTACATGTGCAGCTGGTGTGATTTGGGAAATTCTCTACTAATAAACATGCATCTCCTTTTCAGGGACAATCCTTCAGAGAGACTCGGAAACTTGAAAAATGGAGTCAAAGATATTCAGAAGCACAAGTGAGTGACATCAGAGTTATGAATTCAACACAGACTCTGCCGTGTTTACCTAGCACCTGTCATTAAAATAAGGTGGCCGGCAGTTTCATTAATGGCCTCGTCTGTTGCATGAATTCTAGGTGGTTTGAAGGCTTTAACTGGGAAGGGTTGCGGAAAGGGACACTCACACCACCTATCATTCCCAGTGTAAGTACAGGCTTCACTTTCTGAACTGTAATGTTCCTTTAAAAAAAAAAAAAAAGAAAGAAAAAAAACATTCAAAATCCTCAAAACAGAAAACGGAGCTTCAGCTGTGGAAGCAGCATCTACGGCATGTAAGATTGTCCGGTTTCATATGAGAACAAGAGTGGTGGGTTGAGGTCATAATATGTGGCGTTTTTTTTCTCGCTTGGAGTAAACACGATAAAGCTAATTTTGAAACCGATTGTTCTGTCGCCCAGGTCACGTCACCGACTGACACCAGCAACTTTGACAGTTTCCCAGAGGACAATGATGACCCACCCCCAGATGACAACTCTGGCTGGGACACAGATTTTTAGCCCCCATCCCCAGCCCCCTCCCGGATTCCTGAAATCGGCTTCTGTGACGCCCTGGGGCGCCTTATTCAGGAAGTTTTAAGAAGGGAAAAAAATCTAATTAAATTATAAAAATTTAAACATGCAGCAAAGCAAAGCAAAGAAATAGCGAGACGAGGAAAGACGAAGGGAAAAGTCAAAGCTCTGGGTCACCGAGATGCCTTTGCCGACGCTGCCGGGTCACAGGCGTGGCATAGGGGCTAACGTCTGGGTAACAGTATGGCTCCTGCAGAACGTAACGCTGCATAGAGCAGCACGCCGCTAACGTCGATCCTCGAGCTGAGCCTTAAAAATAATTATTTAAAAGGTTTACTTTTCTTACCACAGATCTCCCCCTCCCAGAGCCTTTGTGTGAGGCAGAACCACATCTTTGGATTTCTGGGATTCTCTCCCCCCCCCCCCCGGCTATTGGCTGTCGCCGTGGTTACGTTCGGCTGACCTGTGATTCTAAAGTTGTGTATGAGTGAGAGAACACCACCCTGCCGTTCTCTGGGTTCTACAGGACCATGGCGATGTAACTTATTAGAGTCACTTTTTGAAGTGCTCACTCTCTTTCTGAATGTTATTTTAAAGTCAATCGAAATCGTATGGTAGCAGATACAGTATGTATATGTATATATTGCATATATATTCCAAAACACACACAGACACGCAGACATTCATACATAGACAAATATGTATCAGTATTAACACAATTTAACTTAGAAGCACAACTGTTCCCTTTTTAATGTCTTCTAAAAAAAAAATTTAAAAACTTGCAGTGTACATCTGCCTTCACCCACAATTCTTCATGACCCTTATATTTTGCTAGCACTGAGTTGCCCTCATATGCTCTTAATTTGCAGTAAATAATTTCCACTTAGACATGCTTAACTTTAGGAGTCATTACATGCTAATGTGCTTTCTAAACACACAAAAAAAAACCTCAAAAAGCAGACAGTAGCAGTAGTCTCTGATGCCCGTATTGGTTTGTTAATTTATAGATCAACCGAGACCGTCTGGGGAAAAAAAAGCTTAAACAATTCAGAGGTATACTACTTTTTCGCCACCAGGGGGCAGACTGTCACAGACTCATGATACATAGGAATTTAGACGATGTAAGCAGAATGATTAAAGTTGATTAAAGGTCGGATAGTATCACAGATTTCTGATTCTGCAGTTGCATTTCAACAGTCTGCGCGCAGGCATCTCAGAAGAGGAGGACGACGTGCCACCACGCTTCACGTTCAGATTCTTGTAAACACAATTTGCTGGATAGAGAAATCGTATTTATTGTTTAGGACCAGAGGTAAATATTTGTGTAAATAAATATTTAGTGCTAATATTTTGTGATACATGTACAACTTTGAATTGTTAGAGTATATCAGCGTTTACTCTTTTTGACTTTTTACACAAAACGTGCTGTCTTACAACTCAGATCTAACCAGACTTGAACAAACTCGTAATGTTGGTCAGCAACTGAATGACTGTACGCTCCCTCACCAGGCTGTCCGGGCGACCCATCACATGGCTGTTTGGCATAATAGCAAGTGCCTTATATCAATGGCATCCAAAAACGACAGAAACATTTGCGTTAATGCTGCATGATGAAGCCAAACGTCTTGACTTCTTCTCCCTTTTTGGCTCCTGCTGCTTTTCTATGGTTCTGCTATTTATATGCCTTTTTTTCTTAAAATAAAAACGTAACTTTCAAAACGACGCAACGTGACGAACGCCTCATTTCCCGCAGCCCGGCCGCGAGGCCCGGTCCACCGCTTCTGCGAAAACGCGTCTGCGGCTTGTTTGCGAAGATTAACTTAAGAACAGGGGACTCTTCATACTTTCACATTAGCTGCGCTCTCACTTTTGCTGGGTGGTCTTTTTTCTGGTGATCCCACACATGCAGCGAACACAAGGCCTCATTGAGATTATTTCCTCTCCTACTCGAGCGAAACTTGAAGTGAGCAGCAGCATGGGTGGTAAAATATCCGTAGAAACTGAAAGACTTGGAGAAAACCCTGGTTCTTTCGGTGGAATCGCATCTTCATGCCCATGTGACCTTCAACCAGAATGTACCGATGGATGCATTCGCACCATGTGACTTCAGCACACATGTAACATAGACTTAATACAGGTAAATGTAAGATTCAATGTAGTCTTTTGTAGCTGTCAATTTACCATGTCGCTGAAATAGAAAAGTATTTTACAGTACCATTTTGTACTCAGATGTGCTTTTTGTCTAGTTAGCAAACCTCATTTCTTGCTCATACTAAAATTCATAACATTGAATGCTAAGTCCACATTTGTCCAGTCAGAGTATAAATTAAAAGCTCAACAGGTAGGAATCCAGTCCTCCAGGACCCAGTTTGTGACACTCAAAGTAATGAGCTGTTCTTGCGGTCCGATTTGCTTCAGATGAGCTTTTGTCGTTGAATCTTCTTGTATTGTAAATATGCTCTGAATTCGCCCCTTAAAATTTGTAATGTTCACAAGGCAACAATAAATGCGAACGACTCTGGACAGTCAGATCTTGCATCTCTCTGGAATGAATATGGTCATCGTATTGATAATCCAGACAGCATGTCAAAAATACAAGATTTGTCTTGGGGAAGACCAGCATAGCCAATCACAATATGTCCAGGTTGGGCACCTGACTGCCCCCCCCCCATCCCCCATCCCCCAACTTCGTGCTTTTGTGGCAGAGATTAGTCCATGGCTTCCACTCCATTTCTACAGAGCAGCCCCCCTGTGCAATCTTTGGCAGAGAACCCTCAGGAGAGACTGGGAACAGCATCTGCAAGTGAAGGCCATTTCCCACTAGCTGCAGCTGTCAGTCTTATTACAGCACAGCACAGCAGGTCAACAGGAGCTTTAGGGAAAGTGAAATTTAAAAATTCAGAAGCAGACATCTTTAAACAAGACGTGGTACAGCGCACATAATCACATACACACACACACACACACACACACACACACACACCTGTACCTTTGTGAAACCATCCATTCATTTTTAAGGGGGAAATCCTAAACCCAACAGTGATAATCTTACCCTTACCCAGCCCAAACCTTAACCATAAGTAAAAAAAACAAAATACTTTTGACATTTTTAGTTTTTTAACTGCAGTCTCAGATTTTTATTAAACTGAGTTTCTCCTTGTGGGGACTGAAAAAAAAGGTCACCACAACATCAAAACAACAGGTTTTTAATCACATTGTGAGGACATATGGTCCCCACTATGTAATGTGTACGTGGACCCCCTGACACCCACACACACACAACCATGCACTACAAGGTCAGGCAGTGACTGACAGTTTGTATTTTTCTGTTGTGTGTAGGGGGATCAAACCTTCCAGGTGTAATTCAGGCAGGAGTGGAATATGATCCATTTAAGGCATGAATAACAGCTAAGCCATTTTGGCAGGATGCTGGGGGCAGTTCATTTCCCGATGTGATCCCTTCAAGCACGACCCGGTTTCACTGATTTAATTATACTAACGTTTTTTAAAAAAGGAATTATTCATTTATTAAGAAGCGTAAGGCTCCACGTCCCACCGGGAACTTACTAGACTCAGCAGTTAGATGGATGTATGGATGGATGAAATATACCATCCACCTTTACTTGACATATGTGTTATGTGAACGACGTGAACAGTACAGGCCGCTAGATGGAGCAGGGCGCACACCTGTCTAATAATCCCTTTTTCTACTTCGGAGGGGGGGGAAACTAGTTTAAAAACCACGGTTTTTCGGTCAGACGCCGATAGTTGTGTATTTTTTCACTTTACTGACGTGGCTAACTAGCAGCGTCTATTGTAGCATAAAGATTAAGAGGCGACGGGGAAATTGGAAACAGGATTACCTGGCATTCAACCAAATCATTTTGCCGAGTACAATGTCCGCTAAAAGCCGCTAAAAGCCGAGCAAACGAACTGTTTGTGGAGATGCCATGCCTGCCGAAGTCTGATTAAGACATGGGGCTTCAGCTCTGTTTGATCTGTCTTCATCAAAGGCTCCTTTACGCGGAGCTTCATTTTACACCACTCTAGGCACTGGATGTACAATTAAAACAAAGCCGAAAGACCAAAGAATCGGGCTGAATGCCGCGAATTCACGTTTAATGAAGTGTATTGAACGTTTGTCTTGTAGTTGCCTATTATAAGTAACCTCTGTAAACAGCATCAAAGCTTTTCTATTTAGGAGGTTATTCCAAGTATTTGGCAGGCATGCGCTTAGAAACTGTTAAATCGTTAGCGTATTACGTGACTACAAAGATCTAACCCCAGGATACACCAAATTAATACTTTTTTGAACATCCGAAGCATTCTTTCGCATCCCTTATTCAATGGACTTCTTATTACTTTATGTGAAACAGTAATTTTGTGCGATTGGTAAAATGGGTCATCTCCATCACCTTTTCAATAGGCCTACCGCACTTTGACAATATTTATTCTTCGGTATAAAAAGGGTCACCGTGTTTTGGAATGATAATAGTTTCTCAATTAAGGGATGTCTATACTCCGAAGACCATTATCGTTAACTTCTAATTCAGGAACAGCCACCAAATAGTTTATCACCCACCTAAGGGGAACCCGAAAAACACCGTTTAAACTCCTATCTTCCGGATATTGATAAAAGTTAAGTCACTGACCGGAAAGCATTAGATACCCGCAAAAGACAGCCAAATAAACCTTTAATTTTGTGATAAGGCTATAATCTGCCAGATCCTCCAAGTTATTTAAGGATGCGGAAAATTTATCTTCCAACATACACAAAGGACTTAAACTTGGGATTTTTTTAGGACATTAGTGACTTAAATAGTTTTGTCACGCAGGCCTACGTTGCTGACTATCATACTACAGACATAAAGTGTATGTTTATATACACACCAATTGTCGAATTAAGATATTAGTAAATATTATAATTAGCCTAGCTTTAGGCAACACATTTAAAACGCAACGTTCCAAAAAAAAATAATGACAAACTTTCAGTTGAGAAACCGGCTTGTTAAAAACGTATCTAATTGTCTTAGCGCGCAGCTGAAGTTCAGAGAGACCGATGTCAGTTCCTTATTGCTGACTGCTAATCAACCCGTATTTGTTTTAAAGCACTTAGCCTGAATGATAATTAATTCGGTAAACTTTTCACTCCCAGTGATTTGCATACGGGCCTTTGATCTGCACCGCTTGTTTAATCAAGTGCATTTCAAAGTTCTCCCGTTACAATTACGTATCAAATGCTGCTAATGGACCGAAAATAACTTGAATAACCATCCATTACCAAAAAAACTGGGTGAATCGTCTGGATCGTCAACTATTGTTAATTTGACAAGACATTGCAATTTTAAGGAAATTTGAAGCTTCGACACGTCATAATGTATTAAGACTTGCTTAAGCCGTTTAATGAAAAACACCAAGTATTTTCTTATTACTGAAAAAAAAACTCAAATGAAAACGAGCATTCGGAACTAGTGGTAAATTCAACTTTTTTTTTTTAAATTACAAAGACAACGCCGTTGTTGACTGTAAACGCTAAAAACACATGTCCTGAGCTTTTCCAAGTTTCAAGAACGCCTAGAATAGGTTTAGTGATATCCCTTAAATCCCATATAAAGTATGAGCAACGGGTCTATTAGATGGAAATGTTTCGGTGTGTGTTTGATGTCATCTGACGGACTCATTGATAATTATACACAAACATTGTGAAACCTTAGGACCAGATCTCCCTTCCAATAGCAAGCGTAACTGCTGTGGGAAGAAGCGTCATGAACTCGGGCTCTTTGAAATTTCATCCACCCCTTTGTTACACATAGCTAGGGGCGGGAATGCAAACAACTCCACATGTATAAATCGAGCATCACGATAGCGGAGTCTTCAGAGGAGACAGGAAACTTCACTTCATCCTTAGAAACCTGCGAGCTTCACATTTTAAAAGGGGGACTATACGGCGTACAGCGCAAAAGTTGCCCGAGCGGAGTTTGTGCCTTTGCGTTACTTGTGTCACTCATCGCGCTGCATAGCTATGCTGCTGATTTTAGTGCATCCGTTTCTGGCGGTTTTTTGTACCCTGTATGTGTACTTTGGGGGGACCCATGCCGGGTCTGCCCTGCACAATTCCAATTCCATCAAGAATCTTCCCGGTGGAGCAGCGAATCCAGGGCACCCGGTCAGCGCAAGTCCCGACATTTTGACTTTTGACAGCGGCAACCAGAACACAGCAATTGACCCAGTGCAGGTAAGTGGACGAATAACTAGCAACTCTGCAAAAGTTGCTGCACACTGTGCTGTATCTACCCGGCGTTATCGTACAGTCATGCTGCAAATGGCACGCGCGCACGCAGCCCAAGTTCATTTCATTAAAATGCGACGGAGGAATCTCCCCATGCGCAATGCAGACACTCACATCAAACGCACGCCTCGACAAATTTATTGTGAAGTGCAATCATTTTAAAGTGTTACCTTGTCGAACACAGCCTCTAAGTTGCTCGACTGACGAGGAATGCGGCGACGAAGAGTTCTGCTACGGATCCCGAGGCGCCTGTCTGCCGTGCAGGAAGCGCAGGAAGCGATGCATCCGGGACGCCGTGTGCTGTCCTGGCAACCACTGCAGCAACGGTGAGGGCATCAGCCAGAGCAATTACGGCCAGACAAGACTTTCTAATCATGGCCTCTAACTAGAGTTTAAACACGTATAATTCAGTCATTATTGTTTTTATACTTCTGTTGAATTAATTACGTTATTTTATCGCAGGACTCTGTTTGCCGATTGATCCTGCTACGACTCAGCAAGCTAGAGTCGATGCGACAGCGGCTGTGACTTTGGGGCAGGAGAACTCCACGATTCAACCTCATTCCAAACGACCTTTGCCAAGTCGATCACAGTCCCTCAAAGGTATGCAGGCGCTGAAGCAATTAAATGGTCGATGCATGTTAATGCATCTTCTGCAACCTTAAGTAGTCTAATTTAATTTTTTCCCTTTCTCCCGCGGTTTAATCTTGCAGGTCAGGAAGGCGAGAACTGCTTGAGGTCTACAGACTGCTCAGAAGGTCTGTGCTGTGCGCGACACTTTTGGTCCAAGATCTGCAAGCCAGTCTTGAAGGAGGGGCAGGTGTGCACCAAGCACAGAAGGAAAGGCACCCACGGCCTGGAGATCTTCCAGCGCTGTGACTGTGGAGACGGGCTTTCGTGCCGGACACAGAAGGGGAACCACAGCAATAAGGCAGCTCGAAGTCTTCACACGTGCCAGCGGCACTGAAGAGCGGACTGAGGCTAATCTTCAAGGATGTTGTCCGGCCCCGCTGAGAAGCAAAGGGACTAATTTTTGTTCTCAAGAACATTTTTTTTTAAAGTGTTGAAGACGGCGTTCACGGTGGATGCTGTTTTCTTGTTGTTGGGGGTTTTTTCTCAGTGTTGTTGTTCTTCAAAATAGCAGAGTAGGTTTGTTTCTCTTTTATGGAACTTGAGACTCACTATGATTGCAGTAAATTACTGTATTGTAAATACTGTACTGAAAAGTGGCACTTAACTCTAGTGATTTCTGTCAACAACCATTTGGAGGAGGTGCTGCCTGATATCATACTATTTTTAAATTTATAAACGGTGATCTATATTTAGAATCTGATATAAATGCCTATATTTTTATTTGAAATAAAGAGAATGTAAAGATATTTAAAGTGTTATTAAATCAAGATATACAAAAAAAACAGTCTCTGGTGTTTTGTCTGATAAAGATTTTGCTGTGAAACTTAAAATGACAGGTTTTCAAATTTTGTGGAGCGTCTTCCTTTCAGACAGGCAGGTGAACAGACCTTCCCCAAGGGTCCTTACTCTTTGACTGAAACTTTGCTGTGTCTTTACTGGCTTTAGAATTTCTTTGAAATCTGCACAGATTTCATCACCAAGTAATGGGGCCCATTAGCACAGGTTTGCACCCCCTACTGGTAGCGGTGCAGATAGCGGCGCTTTGATTCGTCCTGTCACCATTGTAGCACCTTCACATTTACACGACGCCGCCAGCATCAGCTATAGCCGGCGCACCAGCCTCTTTCCGCACCCGCGCCATATGGCTGTTTTATTGTACCGTGTGTTTGAGTTGGTCTCTCAGGTGAGAGGCCCGTTCCTCACATAGACTTTGGCAACTTCAGCCGTTTTACCCCTGGAGATACCATCTGGCCGAACATGTGGACAAGCTTCTCTTCATGTTTTTCTCTTTCCCAGTGAGCATATGATCCAAGTTGGGACACTGAGACTCTCACAGATTTTTCACAAGCCTGTGATGCATAGCGTGCTTGGATAATTAATTGGTCACTCGACTATTTTTTTATTTATATTGTATTTCTGTGGCTCGTGACCGCATAGACGTGTATTTTCAAGGATTTTCAGGAAACAGCTTGGCTGAAAATAAACAACTAACATACTGGAATTGAGAAGAAATTCAATGATGGCAAGTGTCCCTTCTCCTGGAGCTACGTAACCTTCTTCAGGAATGCATTGCTGAAGACCCACTACTGTGTTTTAAGTAATTAGAAACTCCAGAACTGAAGTTCGTACTCCGCCTAGCTGTCAGGCGGGACAAAGCACAGGGCCTGCCATTTCAAAGCACAGGATATACAGTCGGTGATTGTCCTCTTCCCATAAATGTGCTTCAGCCAGTCTCACAGACACCCCTCACCCCCCCCCCCCCCCCCCCCCCCACAGGCCTTTTGTGAAGCCCCTGCAGCGTTTTGGTTATCCATGGAAACCAGTACAGTCTCAAAGGGAAGGAAAAAATGCAGTGAGATCTCTGCTTTTCCCATTCTGTTCCTGGTAGATAAAACTGAAATCGGCGCAACACAAAGATGCGGCTTTGCTGTTTGAGCTCACATTGCACCTTTGGCATCTCGGCACCTTCAGACTCCTGTGAGATCTCAGCTCTCCGGCCCTGAACCCACCACAGATCCAAGTTTTTTGCCTGAAGCGAAATGTCGCTTTCAATCTATTCTTATTTATTCTCTGAAATGCAGACACAAGAAATGCTCTGCTATTTTACTGGACTGGTTTCGTAAAGTAAATAATTTCTTGAGTGAAACTTCCGGCTGGTAGCTGGCAGGCACCCAAACATGGGGGCCCAGGAAACGTGTGGGGATTGGGGGGGCGACGGCACTCATGGGACCTCACATGAAGCGAGGGGGGCGGACGGTACACAGGTCGCATTGTGGAAAATGAGAGAATGGTTTGTATTCACTGTGTACGTGGGCTTGTGTCGCACAGCTAAGCGGGAAGGTAGGAAGTTGCTGGCTTATGACAAACTCCTGGCCAGCAACTGCACACAAAACCCTCAGCAGAGTCACTGTCTTCTTGCCCACAGTGAAAACGAGGATGTATGTGGTAGATGGACGTGTTTTTGCTTGTGTACTGTATGGTGCTCTGTGTGCAGTGGCATGTATGGGAAAGTGAATGGGGAATGATGAAGGAAACGGAAGCCGCGAGACAGACAGGAGGGTGACATCAGGCATCTGGACAAGAAACGACACCCTTGTAGTTTTCTGGCTGGGAGTCGGATCTCATAGTTATCGAGCTGAGAAGAACCATACATGCACTGCATCGATGGTCCAGAAGGAGGCGCCTCAGCTTCCCCGGCTCGTCCCACTATGATGTCAGCTTTCTGAAAGCGGAAATAACACGTCGCCGGCTTCTCTTTGGAGTCTGACGGCACCTGTCTGCACCCAGGGTTACGTCACACGGGATTATTTACGGAAAGCTGGAGAGTCTGCTGTACCTGTCGGCATAGTATGCTGTCAAGCAACAGCTTCCATTTCACTCATGTGACTCATTTAGTAAAATACTTTTGGTTTTGGATGTGTGCATGTCAACGACAAAGAAAGTAAATTTGTAAGAATGTGTTTCCTGGAATGATGCCGTGGTTCCAGTTTTCAATTCCTGGTTACTGGAAAATACACGTCTGCCTCATGTGTCGAAGTGGGCAGTGCCAGCTGTGCCTGCCTCAGTTTTCAGTGCTTCACTTGTCTATGGTTCAGCTTCTGGTCATGTAAACATCAAACAGACACTCACAAGCACCTGCATGTGTGCAGCTGTGTGTGCGAGTCTGTATATATCAGTGTCCACTCGCCTTAGGGCAGCGCATCCCTCGGGACCCACAGACACTCACAAGCACCTGCATGTGTGCAGCTGTGTGTGCGAGTCTGTATATATCGCCTTAGGGCAGCGCATCCCTCGGGACCCACAGACACTCTGCATTTTTGCTCCCTCTGAGCCCCCTGCTAGACAGTCCAGACTTTTGCTCCCTCCCAACTCTCAGTAGGAGCAAAAACGTGGACTGTCTGCGGGTTCCTGAGTACTGGATTGGGAAACACTGCCGTAAGGTATTGTAGAGGCTGTCTAGCTCGCTGGAATCATGGCTCAAACACGTAAACAAGAGAAACAGAACAAAACTGAACTGTAAATATGATTGTGGTTAGTGTGTGTGCAGCTTCCCTCAGGGTTGTGGATCAGGCAGTGTGGGACAGCCCCTCGGGGGGGGTGTGTGTGTGGGGGGTGGGGGGGCTGAATAGCTCGCAGGTGAACTTGGGCAGCTATCCTGGCTCTTTCTACCGTGCCGCTCATAACAAAGACATCAAAAACAGCACGTCTGAGATGCAGCTGCAGCTTTGAACATGAGCTTAGCTGGACGAAGAGTCTCTTTGTCACAGTGACATGCCTAATGGCCTCTGAAGCTTTTGTTAAGGGCGCCGCCATTGAAAGTAACCTGTAAATAATTCTATCAGGGAAAGAAATCCCCCAGGGCTCATATATCACAAGTGTATTGACGGATCGCGCGTATAGAATCCTTGCAATCTGTCCAGTGTTCAGAAACTCTTCTCAGTTAAACCAAATCAAGTGAAACTGTCTTTACTGAGGAAGAACATAAGCCACACAGATAACGTGCTTAGTAGGCCAAGCAGCGTGCTGATTTTTCTGCAGATGTCGAGCAGAAATGTGAGGTTTCAGTGCGGGCAAGGGGTTTCAAGCTAGAAGGGGCGGTGTGATGTGGCGGAATAAATAGAGCTATAAAAAAACACACCTCTGAAGCTAGGCGGTCTCTCGCTTCCGACGCACTCTCGAACGAGTAACAGGTCACACAAAATGTCACTCTGGGGGTTACAGAGATTCTCGGATGTGTGCAGCATGTTTTTCTGCATTCCGGTGGCCCGGGGGGGGGGGGGGGGGGGGGGGGGGGAATTTTCGGTCCGGGGCGTGTGGGGGAAAAAGGGCCCGGGCCCAAAACACAAAGGAAAGGGCCGGGGGGGGGGGGGGC
>JAODKE010000044.1:10174440-10199133 GCA_026779605.1 Mormyrus hasselquistii
GTGCAGCATGTTTTTCTGCATTCCGGTGGCCCGGGGGGGGGGGGGCAGGGGGCAGGGGACAGTGGAATATGTGCATCAGAGACCTGTGTGAGAAAATGGCACACGGCCACAAACACAAAGGAATGCAGCTGGATGACAGGGGGCGCTAGCGCTGCAGGGAGAGAGTGTGTGATCACTAATCCTCACCAGGCATTTGCTCTATTGAACTTCACATGTGAGATCATGGGTCTGTGTGTCTGAGTGCGTATATGCGTATGTCATGCGTGTGCGATCCCGCGCTTCCCTGAATGTGCGTCTGGCTGTTTTAATCCGTCCGTCAGGATGTTTATTCCAGGGTGCAGGAATGAGTGTGGAGTCACATGCATCTGGGTTGGGTTGTTTGCAAGAACAGAAGCTGAAAATGCAGATTCAGGCAACGGCCCCTTTCTGAAGAGGAGGGTGGACGAAATATTAGCATTGGAAAGGAGGAGTGTTTACTTTCTGAAAGGGTTCTGCCTTCTAGGCCAGTTCTCTGGTGCCCAAAACCAGTCATGCATTCCTGCACTTTGATTTTCCAGGCAACTGAGGTTTTGTTCCATCCAGTCTCCTTTTTAACGGAAGAGCTCTAATACTCAAACAATGTCATTTTCCTCCAGAATGCACATTTTCACCATGAAGCAGGGTCAAAATACTGTGTGTGTGTGTGTGTGTGTGTGTGTGTGTGTGTGTGGGGGGGTGTCTGTGCATGATTTGTCTTCAGAATAAACGAGTGAAAAAATAACATGGGAAACTCTTTTTATGACAAAACTCCATGTTTAAATATTTTCAGCATGCTTCACATGTCTGTCTGCTAACTCTGATCTTTTGGTATATCTGGACAGAGAGCGCCCCCTAGCTTCACATGAAGTATAGCACGAAAAGTGTTACCCACCTCCATAAATTGACATTTAACTAAAACAACAGCATGGTTTTAAAATAAGCACATTAACCACTGCAGCAATTACACAGACTGGAGCAACCAGACGGATGTCCTCCAAAAGCCAGATCATCACGCAACGTGTTCCTGGGAGGTCACTACTGAGAAGAGAGGTTATTGTTACAATGTGAGGCAGGTTGGTAACCAAAATACTACAATACGGACAGATTACATCATCAAAGCAGCCAACATTACATCACAGGACTGAGGTCATAGGGTGTGGCCTGGCCTCCTGTCCCAAACCTGACCTTAACCTGGTGACCACTCCTGAAATGAGTCACTTTTAAGTCACTTCTGTTATCACATAGCTTCATGTTAGTGTGTGACAGCTTACTGTTACTGGGGATGATTCAAGGAAACTTCTCAGAAATGAAGCCAGTCACTGTCCCTAAAGTGTGGGAACATCTGGATTTTCACTTTAGCTCAAAGGTCCAGATGGCAAAGACAAACCATTTGGACGAGACTGGCAGAACTTCATATTGTTCGGAGGGGGAAAGCTTCTAACGGTTTAAGATTATAGACTTCAGCAGGGTAGATAATCAGTGATTAAAAAAGCAAAGACAAAAAAATGCCAGAAATGACCGGAGCACGATCCTCATAACCCAGTTATCAGTTCAGGCTAATTAATAGGCTATTGAAACTGCATTAAATCCATCCTGTTATAAGCACTATAACAGCTCTTAACATATTTAAACACATGAAAGTGCTGTCATTTTGTGTGAATATTTCTTTGTGTTTCTCTCCGAGCAGCAGGACCATGGACAGAAACCACAGTGCCAGTCCTCCCAACATCGCCTGGAACTCGTCGTCGATCAGCGTCCATTGTCTCCTGTTTACCCCCGAGAAGCGGCTCGGTGCGGCTTCCCCTTTAAGAGATCATCCCCTTTAAGCGATCGGTGCCGAGGCGGACCGACACCGGAGCATCGTGTGGCCGATCATCATGGCCCCCAACCTGCGTCTGTCGCATCCTGGACAGGGGGAGCGCAGGCGAGGCGGCGGCTCATCCTTCCCCTATGCGGACCCGGCCGGCGAGATGCTCCGGCGTCGCAGATAAAGATCGCTGGGGAAAGCCTCGGAAACGCCAGTCCGGCCGCTCTCCTCCATGCCTGCATCAGGACCCTCGCTCGGCAGCTTGAACAAGGGGAGCGGCAGAAGCATGAACAAGGACTACTCCATTAACCTGTCCGTACAGCAGGTGCTGAGCCTGTGGGTGCAGGGCACGGTGCCGACGCTCCAGCATTTCACCGGTACAGTATGTCGGCGACTCGGGCTTTCGCGGTATGGCCGCCGGCATGGACAACAGGGAAGTCGGCGATCGCTGTGCTCGTCCTTCCGAAGGCGACGTTAGGACCCTCGGCCTTATCAGCACCTGCCCTAAAGCTCTCCATCACCAAGCCCCAACAGCACCGCAATGTGTATAAAAACACAATACCTGCACATATATATGTATGCGGTTTATCACTGAGGGCACTGTATTCCGAATTTCTATAGTGGTTTTACTATTTAATTTATTATATTTTATATTCAGCGTGTGCAGTGATGGTGCTGGGTGAAACTGGCAAGATGCAGACAGGCTTTGACAACAAAGCCCAATTCTTTGCCTCTGTCTCCATCCTTTTGCTTTTTGCTGTCCGGAAGGGAGCTTGACCTGGGCCTGCTGTACCACTTTCATTAGAAGATATATGAATTACCATGTTATAATCAGTACTACTGCACGTGCTGATCTAGTTAATCGTGGCATGGCTGCAGACAATGCCAGAGAAATAAAATGAGACTTAAGGGGACAAGAGGGCAAACTCAGGGCCTCAGCTTGCAAACAAAGAACGGAATAACACGTCCTCCGAGTTCCTATTGGATCCGTACCCTCCCTGCTTGGCCTTGAGGGAAGAGACTCTCCCATGGAGAGCTGTGAAAGGTAGTAGGGCTGTGGCGGGTGGGCTGTAGGCCCCCAGAATGCCTGGACACATGTTGTGGAGCAAAGCAGGGGCATTATGGGGACTGTGGCCTTTAATGGGGAGTGGCGAATGTGTGCCGTTAGCTTAACAGGGCTGTTGGGATAGCAGGGTTTACATGTAGCCATATTTGACCCTTAAAGAGACCCCATGACCCGGAACACTCAGCAATGTCTGCTACAAGTGCAGGTCCTGCTTTAAATACAGAGTATAACACAGCCTTAATTTAAAGGTAATCAGGTTGGTTTTCTCTTTGTTATTGGTTGTAATGGGTGGTTTATTGAGCATGGCTCTGGGTTTGCTGGGTGTGTGTGCTGGTATCTGTGTGTGATATGGTAACGGCGTGTTTATGTGCTTGCAGAGATGTGGCACTGGGTCTTTCTCTGGTGCCTGTTCTCATCTCTGCTGCTGCACGGCGCTGTGGGCCTGCTGATGTTAGTGGCTCTGCAGAGACACCGGAGAGGCCACCTCATCACCCTGCTGCTGGTCAGCGTGGGATTCCTGGCCTCCCTCAGCGGAGCCGTCATCACCAGTCAGTCACTCCTCCCCCGTGCCGCTCCACACGTCTGTCTGCTTGCCTGTTTTCTTCCCTCTTGGTCCTTGGGTTTGCTGTGCCTGGGTTTTTTGCACTTTGCATTTGGTTTGGCATGAGTTAGCACCTTTCTCTGTGTACAGCAGCAGACTTAGAAACGTTACTGTCACAAATCCAGGTAAAACTGCCCATGATGCCATCACTAGCTTTGGTGTACCTGGCTGTCTGTAAATTTCTGTGTGGCCATCCAGTTGTCTGTATCTCTGTTTCTTTGTCTGGTTCGCCACCTGTCTGTCTGGTCCTCCATCTGTCTGGCCAGCTACCTGTCTGTCTGTTTCTCTGTCTAGCCTGTTGCTAGTCTGTCTGTTTCTTTGTCTGGTTCGCCACCTGTCTGTCTGGTCCTCCATCTGTCTGGCCAGCTACCTGTCTGTCTGTTTCTCTGTCTAGCCTGTTGCTAGTCTGTCTGTTTCTTTGTCTGGTTCGCCACCTGTCTGTCTGGTCCTCCATCTGTCTCGCCAGCTACCTGTCTGTCTGTTTCTCTGTCTAGCCTGTTGCCAGCTGTCTGCCCAGTCGCTTGTTTGTGTGTTTCTCAGTCAGGCCAGCTGCCTGTCTATCTGTTTCCCAGTCTGGTTGGCCTGCCACATTTCTGTCTCTTTCTCCCCCTGTCTGGCCAGCAGTCTGTCTGTCAGTAACTTAGTCTGACCGGCCAGCTGCTAGTCTGTGTGTTTTTTATCTGGCTATCCAGCCTCCCATCCCTCTAGTTCTCAGTCTGGCCTGTCTGTTTGTTTTCCTGCCTCTGTCTTTTTGGCTGCCAGACGCAAATAAATTAGGCTACAGAAACCAGCATGTATGCTTTCTTGAAAAAGTCAGCATCCTGTTGTTTTAAAATAATCCACGTAGAATGAGTCCTGGAAGGCCTGTTTTCAGTGTGTCATTTGAGGCCGGCTTAGATCGCCCAGCTGCCTTTGCATGAATGCCAGTCGTCTCGTATGCCATTACCACCATGTATCTATGATGTGTGTGTTTGTGTGCTTTAAATTAGAATCAGAATCAGAAAAACTTTATTAATCCCGGAGGAAATTGCTCAAATTGCTCATGGGTTTTTAACATTTAAAGGCATTTGTTTCCTTAGTCAGTGCTCTTAACGGAACAAGAGAGCCTTTGGAAGTAGAAAGTGTTCTTAAACTGGATTTTTTCTTCTCTACTGAAAGGGTTTGTCGCTGAGAGGTTCCTGACATATCTGTTGGCAATAAAAATACTGTGAATCATGGGAAATTCGTATCCCAGTTTGGGCAGAACGGTCAGTTATTGTCATTCAGCTGTTGTCGGTTCTGTGTTCTCACATGTGTATGTTTGCATTTGCGTGTCTGCGTGTGTGTGTGTGCGTGAGTGTGCTGCAGGTGCCGCAGTGGCGGGGGTGTATCGCGTGGCAGGGAAGGACATGGCCCCCTTGGAGGCCCTGCTGTTCGGCATGGGACAGACAGCCCTCACAGTCATCATCTCCCTCTCGCGAATCCTCGCCACACTCTGAGGACTGACAGATGGGCGCGGAGAAGGGGGGCACAAAATGCCACGGAGAAGCCGATCCAATCGCGAGAAAGGAGCACTTACACGGATGGACAGCAGCCTCGCTCACTGGCTGCGATGGACAGCAGCCCCGCTCACTGGCTGCGATGGCATTCGCCAAGGTTTGCTGGAACGATGGCTCCGGATTGCCGTCTTGTTTTAGAGGTGCCCTCTGCTGGTTGAATGGGTGACCTGCGGCACCCCAAGGGCAAGCACCTTGATCCTGACACTTAGAGCATGACCAGTGACTGACCACAGAGCAATGCCCAGGTGGGCGCTGACAAAGGTGGAAATATATCTGAGTCCAGTGTGCCTGAGGGGGCCCAGTGTGTCAGGGTGCCCGGCTGCCAAAGGAAAAGTTCATGCCAACACTGGAGGGGGTCACAGTTGCATTATGGGAAAAATCACGCTTCAACTCTTAAAAAGCTACTTAAAAAGCTGATTCTTTAATTCAGCTTCATTATTTAATGGTGAGTCTGGGAAGAGTATTCTAGATCTGTATCAACAGAGGTACTTAACATGAGGCATTGCCATGGGCACAGAAAGACATTTTTACATAGATTATATCCAGTGTGGGGGAAGACTTCCAGAGCTGCGTTGTAAACCACAGCTGTTCTAGATGGTCTTTTCTAATGTGCTTTGCAGAAGAGAGATGAAAGACGGCTGAGATATTAGAGGGTGAGGGATTTTCCACGCCTGGTCCTGCCGTCGCTCTCCAGTGTCTGAGAAGTGCGAGGACCTGTGTTGGAGTTGTTATCGTGCTGTATTAAGATGGCTATCCAGAAATGGTGGCTGTTCAGGTATCTGTGAAGTGCAGCACATCTCCCGGACACTCTCTTTTTTTCTCTCTGTTTGATATGCACATGAGTCCAACCTCAGCAGTCTGCACGCCAGTCTGTGTAAATTATGGTGTTTTTATTTGTATTTTTTTTTTTGTAATTGTCATAATTCCTTAAATGTGACTACAGATTGCACTGACCTGCCTTTATTGGCCTGCCTACCTTGTTTTACATGGAGTCCTCACAGGAAGTTTGTGTGAGTGCTGCCCCCTAATGGCCATCCTTGTGCTGACTGTATTCCAGAACAAAAAGACTATCCTGTGTTTTAAGAACGAACCATGGTAATCATTCAGCACACTTGCTACAGCAGAGGGTTCTGAAGCCAAAGTTTTCATCGTATGTTTTGTGAGAAACATGATGTATGTACTTTATTTGTGTAATCGTTTACTGTTCAGAAACAGTATTTCCATTGCATAGTAAATAAGTGGTTCCTTAGTCATGTGAGTGTGGGGCTGTGACCCTCCCCCAGAACAGAATGGGCTAGGTTGCAAACCATTATAGATGGGGCTGGGGGGGCATTTGAATCGTTTTACTAACACTAGGGCAGGTTTACTATTCATCAGTACCAGAACTGTCCACATGGGGGCATTAAAGTTCACTAAATGTGAGAGTGGTGTTGGTGAGCATTCCTCCTTTCTGATGATTCTGGACTGGGGTAGAGACCCAACACAAGACTACGAGTAACACTCAGTATCAGCACTTGCTGTGGACCCTGGGTATTGATGTACTCGGAATGGCACAGTGTGAATCACACCTAGGGGGGTGGGGGCACCTATCGCAGTGAAACTTAACCACTGAATAAAAACACCTTGTATTAGTGTGTTTATATAACTCTAACATTTGAAGCAGTGAATTTCTAACCTTGACGATCTCTGGTCAGTCCTGCTAATTACCCCAGCCAAGAGTAGGTATATAATTACTGCCTTATCTTTTATTTGTTAGTTTGTCTATTTATTTGGGAAATTTTTATTATTGCTTTATGTTTATATAAAGTAATACTTGCCACTATGCTGTAAAATAAAAAAAAACAAGATATTCACTAGAAATATATAAATGACCAAATTCTTTACATCTATTCTCATTACATCAGACTCATTTTACACAGACAAAATACAATATAATGTAAAATAAAGGTAGTATAATAATATGTAAATGAAAGAGTTGTAATTTATGCACACTCATGTATCCATAGTATTTTACCACAATATTTCTGTAAGAAGAAGAACTATTGGTGCTTGCTGACTGCACATGAACAATATGCCCACTGCTCATTGGTCAGTGTATTTAAAGCTGTTGTAGGTGAATCACAGTAATCCGCATATCTGCTGGTTGTTTTTGGGGAGTCCATACAGACACCGCCTGTACAGTCAATTTTTCCATTGAGATACACACATCAAATGACAGACAGACTCATCTCGTATCCTTTGAGTTGTTTGTGGGAGATTTTTTTTGGTCAGTTTGATCAAGGACTGTTTAATTGTGGTCACTGCTTATAGACAGTACAGTACATGGTGGAGATCTGTTTTTTGGGCCACTGGATGTAAGATTACTGTAAACCTGCAGGACTGCTGTCCTAGCTGTAAAAAGTGTATCATACATTTTTTAGTTTTGTACCAGCCAACAGCAGCTGTTTATGACTCGCCCATTTATGTACCAATGCTGTCCTGCAAAGAAACCGTAGTGATTTGAAATAAACAACGTTTTTTTAACAGCAGCTCCGCTGTATGTGACTGTTATTATATGTCCTCCACGTGAGCCAGTCCAAAGAGTGCTGAAGAAATGACCTCTGACCTTCTAATTGACATTTAAAACTGAATCTGCACCCCCACCTCATGGTAATGGTGCTGTGTCATTTTCACGTAATTGTTCAGCAGGTGGGGTGTTGGTATAAACCAGGGGTCACCAACATGGTGCCCACGAGCATCAGGACGCCCCCAAGGACCACATGAGTCGCCCGCGGACCTGTTCTAAAAATAGCACAACTCACCAGTGAGCAGCGTCTAAAATTTAATTTTATCCTGTTGCTATTCTTCTTTAATCACATTTGCATTTATATAGATTTGAAAATGGCAATAAAAAAGCATTTAAAGTATGTTCATTATACATATTTATAGAAGCTTAGGAGGGCGTGAAGTAGCTCTCAGTTTCAGAAAGGTTGGTGAGCCCTGGTATAAAGTAATAAACACTATATTACTGCGAACTCAGGTCTTCACAGTCAGAAAGGCCAGTTTGACTGCTTGACATATAATAAAATGTTTCAATTTTTAGAAGAGAGCATGATATGAAACTGCCTGACATTCTAGGCATTATTATTATTATTATAGCAATCATAGTATAAAGACTGTTCAGCGTGTAAATTATGTTAGATTAAGTGACATTTAACTAATAATATTTTAAAATATCACTGTTGCTTGTGTAAGATTCTTATTGACTTTTCTAAACTTATTGCAGTTTCCGCTACAGCGTTTGATTCCTTTCGTCAAGCTGATCCTGTGACAGTCACTATATCACCATCCATCCAGCAGTCAGTATGCAGGTTCCCACTAACTGTAATCGAAAAATAAACAAATCTAATCTGTGTCGTCCATCCTTATTGACATGCAAAATGGACACGCTAGATGGCCCGATAGAGTGCTGTCTCTTCTTGATTTCTGTGTAGGAATTCCTGTTCCCTGTCTACCACTGACCTGTTGATGTTGTGGCAGTTGATGGTCTTGCCCACAGAAATATGTGTATGTGTTGTATTAAACCAACCAAACCTACGTCTGACCTTCCTTTGCTTACAAGTGAATGCTGTTCAATAAGCCTGTTTTGCACACTGAAGACAGGCTGCTGTAGCATTTGAAGTTGCCAGATGTGTGAGGTCTGAGGTTCCCTCTTCATGCTGAAGTAACTGATCACCCACACGCTGCTGGTCAGGACTCTATTTATAGGTGAGAATAATGGCATCCTCCGTCTGTGCCGTTTGGCAGCCCTGTTAGCTGTGGCTGCCATACTCACACAGCGACCAAAGCTCCCCCCCAGGGAACTCAGCATCGCCCTCCAGAGGCTGAAGGCCTGCTGGCGCCCGCCCGGCTCTGTCAATCGGCCAGTGAATGCGGCACAGTGAGTGAGTTTGTCTGTGTCATGCTGTGTCTGTCTGTGTGTTTGTGCTCATTTGGCCTGTTATCACACAATTTGTTTGTGTGCTAAATAGTAATCATACTACATGTTTACTCCATGTTTACCCTGTGTCCGTTGTTTTCTGGGATTTTTTCTCCTTCATTTTTCTTGTGTCTATATACTGTATTGTGTATTTAACCGCACAAGCTTGTTAAGTGCTTTGGGGCTCCTGTGTTGTCAAAGGTGCTATATAAAGATATTTTTTACTGCTAGTTCACTTTTCAGCAAACTATTCATATGACATGGTCAGTCTGTTATGCTGTTTGTAGACAAACAATTGTCTGTAATGAAAATGATTCCAGTCTTTGGCACAATGTATCACAAAGTAAACAAATGTTCTAATGTCTTTAACTTACTACAATTTAATCTCACAGCAAATGGAAGAAAAGAAAGATCGATTTCAATTATAAGTTTCAAATTGACTGCTATAATAACCTGTAGCTTAAAATGTGAAATTGAACAGCGCCCCCCTAAGGCTGAAATAGGCAGTGAAACCAGAGAGCCAAAGCCAGAGACCAGTTTCGGTGGAACAGCAAAATGATGTTGTAATAGCACATGTCTACATACAGAGGGCAGCAGACCTACCCCATCAGCCATGGAGACCGTGTCTTTTTATGTTTGATTTCCACAGTTTTTTCGCTCCTGATTGTGATATCATCTTTGGATCAGACAGACTGTTTCTGTAACAACATTTCAATGAACTGGAAGGCATTCTGTGGCATAACCCTGACCCATGGCAGGGTAGGGGATGTGGTCTGTAATCCACGCAGGGAATGGCCAGGCAGTACAGAGGACATGGCGGAGGGTGTACCCACTACGGCAGGGCTATTCGAATCACGGTCCTCAAGGTCCGAGCCCTGCTGATTTTCCAGCCTTCCTTCATCTGTGAGCCAGGTATAAAGTGTCTGTAGCCAATCAGAATCATTCATTATTAAACTAACTACCTGGGAGAACTGAAAACAAGGCCAGGATTTGGAATCGAGGGCCAGATTCGAAGATCCCTGCCAGCTCATTGCTGTGCACAAGCAAAATCATACACTGTGCAGTGCAGAAGGAAATCTGTCTGACACATGGGAAACATGTAAAATCCCACCCCAGTATGAAGCAGTGGCAGCATTTGAGCGTGAGGCTACAGTCCACTTCAGTGAGGCTCCGTCCGGCCAAGGGTCTGTAATGACTCTTTGTCTGTTGTTCATTGTGGACTACAGTACAGCCGTGGTCCATTTCAAAAATGGAATGCCCAAAATTATTATTTATAGACAAAAAAGGAAAATTACTCGGAATAAGGAAAGTCTGGTAAAATGCTTCTGATATGCTGTATTGTCAAATGCCTTAAAAGACAGTGATTTGTCATCTAATGTCACAATTGTTGAAGTGTTACAACGAGCTTTTACCACATTTGCTGCCATAGAGAAGGTGTGTTCTTCTCGTCGGCCACAGGGGGCACTAGAGAGCTGACAACGCCGCCTGGGGGATTTCACAGCAGACCGTGTTCTGTTTATTCCTTGCAATTCCCAGTTTTTATCAATGAACTAACAGCTCGCTTTTGCCACAGCTTGTGAACCAATGGGGATCATCTGCTGTCCACATGATTTCTGGCAGGAGATGCATAGCCTGAACTGCTGTGCCTGTTTAAACTGTAAAAGAGTGACATTTCCAAAACATTTTTATCTTTCTGTGATATAACCTAGCTATTGATCTTATCAGTGTACATGTCCATACACGACTGCACACACGACCATTTTTATACAGTCTCGCATACAGGCAGGTGAACATTTGCTATGACAGCAAAAGCAGACTAATCACTTTCCACAGCAGCTACCAAGCGAGTCCAGTACAGTCTGCGCTTTTGCTCCGATTTGTATGCAGGGAACGGCCACCAGAGGGCATACTGACCGACTGTTTCCATGGCAACACTATATTCTTGCTGGTTTTAGAATCATGACATATGCTCTGTAAACACAGCTTAAAATACTCCGTTTACCGCACGCGGCACAGTCGCTCCATTCATCAGGAGTGGCAGGTGGAGCAGGTAGGACGTACATGGCCCTCATTGCAGGGTAATTGGCTGATCTTGGGTTTAACAGCGCTTTTACACTGGCTCAGTGATTCTACATGCAGGTCTGCTTCTCATCAGGATGCTCTGCCTTTGCAGTAATGGCTTAGACTTCACTCATTATCACAGCCTTCACACACATAATAGATGGCTGTCGTGTCAGAAGGCTTTCACCTGATTACTCTGGTATCTGTTCTGTTCAGGAACGCGTCTGTAGCTTTTAAATAAGTGGTATTTTGGCACAATAATTATCTTCTTCAGCCGATCATGCTGATGGATCGTGCGTGAAATCCCAGTGGCCTCGAGGTTCTCCTTCAACACGATTAGTGCATACCATCAGCTGCGGCTCCGGAGGAAGCGATATTACAGAAATGCGTCCTTTCGTTTCCTTTTTCAGGATTCTGCAGATTGGCCCGGCTGTGGGACACGGTTCAGTCTCACCATACAGAGCGGGTCGGGGGGGGCGGTGGCTAGTCGATCCTCATTTACTAAAGCTGGCAGCCAGCTCCCACCAGGTGGTTGCATTTTCCTTTAAATTAGCATCTCACCAAAGTGCGATGTTCATACTGAACATTAATGGAGGGATAAATCATAGAAGTAGGACAATGTGGCCTCCTGATGCTCCTTCTGAGCTTCAGCTCTGATCCATGGGTTCTGATCTCTGATCCTTTACTTCCGTCATGATTTCCTCAAGAGCTCGAGGTCCCCAGTGTTTCATACAGACCTGGAGTCTGGTCACTAACTGCATCACCAGACAGTGTCAGGGGGCTCTTTAAATGCTCTGTGCCCCTTCTTTGGGCACAGACACCCAACTGCCCCTGGAGCACAGATCCGACCTAGTCAGGGCTGTGCGGCTGATTCTGTATGAGCCGACGCGATGTAGTTCACAGTCGCCATGTTTGGGGAGGACCTTGAAGAAGCCGTGGGTTTAATGGAGCAGAAGCAGGCCCCGGCAAGGCCGGAAGAGGATGAGATTCATAGGCACAGGTTTGGTTTCGATTGCATCTGATAAATGATAAATCCTTTATTTGCCATCTGCATGATTACAGGTACATTGGAACTCTTCTCTTTGTCTACCTCATCTTGCTCTCCATAGATTTTTTTTGTGTGGGGGCGCAGCCCCCTGCAGCTGGGGGTTAGGGGTCCTGCTCAAGGGCCCACAGACATGGCAGTTCTGCTGAGGTCAGGGATCAAACTGGCAATCTTCCAATCACAGGCACAGAGGCTTAGCTCGCCGAACCATTCACCTACCCGCCGTGTCTTCCTGTACCCTCTGAACAGGCTCCTGCAAAAGGGGCCTTTATGACAGAAATGTCAGGTCAGAATGGACTGAAAGCACGAAATGAACACCTGCTGTAATTTCAATGGCCTCTGCGTCTCGCCGGAAGAGACCGGCACCACCCAAACCTCGGCTGAGCACTCAGAATGTCAGCTCCTCTCTTTTTTCAGTGATTATACCTCAGCCTGAATGGGGGCTGCTCTTCACAGAAAGAGCTGAGGGTTAGGATACAGCCACTGGATAGTTTCATGGACTGGCTGGGGAGGTTTGTGTCTTTCATCTGTTCTGGGAATCATCTTGAAAGTCGCAGAGTAAAGTGATCTGTAAGAGGGCGAAGTTATGTTTTCTCATTCCTGCTATTTAGCGCGAGAAGCAAATGCCTCCTTTGCAGTCAGCCACAGTGGAAACACTGTGGGGTTTCAGCATCCCCAGGACGATAGAGACATGGTCACTGCGGGGTGGTCAGGGTGTGAGAGGAGTACCCAAGCTCACAGCACAGCAGGGCAGTGTGGGTCACAGCAGGACAGTGTGATTCACTGCGGGATAATCCGGGTGTGAGAGGAGTGCCCAGACTCACAGAACAGTGGGGCAGTGTGGGTCACTGCAGGACAGTGTGGGTCATTGCGGTGTGGTCAAGCTGTGAGAAGAGTGCCCAAGCTCACAGAACAGTGGGGCAGTGTGGGTCACTGCAGGACAGTGTGATTCACTGCGGGATAATCCGGGTGTGAGAGGAGTGTCCAAGCTCACAGAACAGTGGGGCAGTGTGGGTCACTGCAGGACAGTGTGGGTCATTGCGGGGTGGTCAGGGTGTGAGAAGAGTGCCCAAGCTCAAAGAACAGCGGGGCAGTGTGGGTCACTGCAGGATAGTGTCGGTCACTGCGAGGCAGTGTGGGCCACTGTCTAGCAAAGAACAGTGTAGACTGAACCTAACCTGGAAGGATGCTAATCGCGATGATCACACTATACTCAATTTCTAAATTAAAAGTACAAAACGTGCCCAAGTAACGCACTACTGCCATGTGGTGAGTAACATTTTCCATATTTTTTAGATATTAGTTCATATATTATTTCAACTAATGACTGTGAACAGATTTTCAAAAATTTTGCGTATATATGGTCCTTGCATTGGAATTAAGCCGATTTATCACAAATCACATGCTCTTGAATTAAGAGGTTCACTTTAAAAATATGCTTCAAGAAAATAAAATAATCTCTGACAACGATTGACAGGAAACAAATTGTTTGTAATGCGACACTTGAACACAAGTCTCATGGTGACACTGGGGCTGTAAGGGTGGGGACCCTGCAAGCAAATGGGACCTATCAGAGCCAGAGGTGACGTCACTGAGGACCAATGCTGAGTTACTGCCACACCCTATGGACGAAAGCCGGCTTGTGTCACGGCAGAGTGAGATGTCAGCGTGAAGGCATCTGCTCTCTGCACTTTTTTCAGTCTAGTTCATCGTCAGGCCATGGTGCTGTAATGTGTGATACCATGCAAAGCACCCAGTTATCACTAAGAGGTTTTTGGAAAACATTTCATTGGCTGATCAGCAGCCTATCAGATCTTTGAATACTTTTGGGCATTTAAATCATGGAAGAGCTTATAAAGAGCTTTATGTTCTATATCATATGTGTGTGTGTGTGTGTGTGTGCATGTGGGAATTAGGTTTATATTACATGTCCCCCACAATGGGATGAAAACCAGTTATTTTGACATTGTGGGGACCAGTTTTCAGGTCCCCACAAAGATCTGTGAATACAATCAAAAACTAAAAATGCCAGAAGTCTCATATTTAGTTCTTATCATTAGGGTTAGGGCTGGGTGGGGTTAAGGACGTCATGTAGGGATTAAAGATTCTATATATATATATACACGCTAAATACAGATTTATATATAAAATTCTATTGTAGAAATAACACGAGTCTTTGCAATAACATAAGACAGAATTCCTGGAATGAAATTTTCTATTGATAAATTATATTAAAAGCCCTTGACCTTCATTCATCATCTCTTTGGATTCATCTCCAATAATGACTCTTCCGAATCATTTCCCATTTCTCATGATCTATCTCATCATCCGTTATTAAGCTGCCTGAGAGCTACAAGGTCGGCCAGTTTGCTGTCTGAAGTTTACATTTAAGTGATATTATTTTTCAGACTTAGCATTAATTCAAACACACAACAAATATATAAATGTGGCTTTTTGGCTGTTGCCGCACAGAAATGTTGTGGCTGACTGCCCCTGTTTTCACAAGGCCTCTTTATTTAATGTTTCTCAAATTTTCCATGCCTAGGAGTACATACAGCAGCTGTATAGGCAGCCGCTGAATTATAACGGAAAGTCTTCATTGGCTCTACACAGTGATGCTAGATAGGTCTGGAAAACTAATAACTCACCATCTCAGTGGGAGCCGAAGTGAGACTATGGGAGGCACCAGAGCTGGCTGCAGGCGAACTTTCATCATTGCCTGCTCCGATTAAAACAGCCAGTTGACTGGAAGCTGCAGTACGCAGCAAACACATCTGCGGGCTCTAAAATCAGCCTGCATGCTTACCACACCCAGCGCTGTGCCTGCACAACGTGGGCAGAGTCTGGATGAAGCAGCAGTTACAGTCTTAGTTATGTAACCTCACAGGCAGCCCTGTAAACAGGCCCACGCTGTATGCGAACCCTGGATTCTCTCTGCGCTAAAAACACCGGGCTGTGGCCCCCCAGATGAAACAACACACGTCTTACTGACATCCTTAGGACGACTTACAGGAACGCAGATGCCCCCCGGCCCAGACATAATGGGACGATCCACAGACAAAAGTGAAAGGACTCTGTTGGCAGAGTTTGCCTTTGGCCCCAATCCCATTTATTTCTGAGAAGACTTTACCAGTACCAGTACTTTTCAGCTGTTAATTGTTAATTTATTTGATTCGTGTAACTTGTTTGGGTTATATTCCTGGGTAGAACATCTATCAAAAAAAACAAATTTCACTTCACAATGTAAGAAGGTTGAAGAAATATATTGCTGAGAAGCAGTGCTGGGTAATTCAGGTTAAGAGAGTAAAAATCCACACCGGGATTTTGTTTCAACTATCCAGTTGAGCATAAAGAGTCACAGAGTCACTCAACTGGTTGGTTGAAACAAAATCCCAGTCTGGACTTTTACTCTCAGGACCTGAATTACCAAACTCTGTTGAGAAGTACAGGTAACTACACCCACATTTAGACCAAACAGATCAGCTTCAGTAGGCCTTGGCATAGACTCTGCATATGCTTGGAACTGCTGGTGGGAAGCATTGCAATTTACCAATTTTTTCCATGAAAAATTCCCCCATACACTGTTTTGTTGACCCTGGTGGAAAATGCTGTCTCAGGTGCTGTTCCAGAGTCTCCCATAAGGTGTTATTGTGGTTCCAATCTGGCGACTAGGATGGTCACGTGGCTTTCATACTCATCGAGCTGTTCAGTGTGTGCGTGGCGGCGCTCGCACGAGGACAAAACAGGATCAATGTGATCGTTTTATATTTAGCAACATACACTTTGCGCTGTGGATCTGAAGCTTGGCGGAGACGTGTGGCACAGGACCCTTACGGGTAAATGCCAGCATTGGAGGCTGTAGGCTCTCTCTGTCGAGCGCCCCACACGTACACGTCTGCTCGCCAGCAACAGGGTAAAGGGTGACTCACTGCGTCATGTGACTTATTTTCCACTGTTTGGTCAATTGCTGTATGTGTTTAGCTCCTTTAAAGGGCCCAAACCCTGCAGCACAGTATTAAGCTTTGCCTAACAGCAATGCACTTTGTCTCTTATGTGTGCATGTTGTTTTATTTACATTAATTGTTATGTGTAAATGGCTGTTGTGCTACTCCACGTGCCTTTTTAATTGTTATGTGTAAATGGCTGTTGTGCTACTCCACGTGCCTTTTTAATTGTTATGTGTAAATGGCTGTTGAGCTACTCCACGTGCCTTTTTAATTGCCCTTGGGGACAAATAGAATGATTTGAATTGAAATTGAATTGAATTGAATCTCACCATAAATTCCTTCTCTGTGGCTGATTGTTTGTGACAAAATCACCTGATGGACATGATATAAAAACATTAGCAGTAAATGTAACTCAAGACTGTGAGTGGCACCAGCTTTTTCCAAACATTCCCTGACACTCAAACTCCCGTAGCCATCTCAGCTAAAACAATAGACACCTGGACCCAAGTAACATTTTATATCTGACCCATAGCAAGATATCAATTGCAAAATGCTTCAGGAACCACACCGTCAAAGTACAGTACCTGCCTGCATTGAATTTTTTCATCATTAATATGTACAAATGTTTCCCTGTTATAGCCGTCTGATCGGTGCATTCATCCACCTGTCTTCCAACCATTATTTCAGGAGAGTCTGGAGCTTATCGCTCCACAATGCAGGGCACAAGGGAAGGAGACGGCCCTGGACGGGATGCCAGTTCATCAGAGGGCACTCAGGAGACACTTATAGCGGATGACAGTTATCATACACGTGAGCTTCTCGGACAGACCAGGTGAGTCAGTCGATGAGGCTGTGCTGCCAGGATATTACAGCATCAGCACTGTTGTGTTCTGGGGCCACTGTGGTCAGTGTCAAAGCTGCATTTAATTAACAGAACATCTGAGGGACCCCTCCTGAATTTTATATTGCAGAGAGCCTGCCAACTAATTGTCCTGTTTCAGATCTCTGTCTCACCCTTTCTTAATCCCATAATAGATAATTCATCATCTTGCCGATGGGCCTGAATGAAACGCAAGGCTCGCCTGACACATAAGCAAGGTGAGAAATAAAGCGTGGATGCTTCGCCGATCGTAAACAGGCCTCACGGACTTCAGGCCATTCACACTCTCCCCCCCATCCATACGGCCTCTGAAAATGCGTTTGTTGTGCCTTTGCTGAAGCACGATCACTTTTGTCTGTTTGTTCGGCGATTTTTGTTCCTTCGTGATGCTTCTTTTCTGAGGCACGGAGGCACTGGGGTTGGTATTTAACGCAAAATGAAATAGGGCAATATCTGAATGTGTTGTCATGATCTTGAAATAGAGAGGGAACACAAAAAAGAGAATGAGATGTGCTTGTAAAATGTTACATCATCGGCAGTGAGATAAACTCCTCCATACGCGAAGACAAGCTGCACAGAAAGAGCCTCCCCAGCTTTCTGGCACGTTTATGTAACAGGTTGTTGTTTGTGGGGCCTGGGGGCAGTTGTGTGGGTGGTGCATGGTTATTAAAAGCTGCTCTGCTATTGGAGAGGACCTCCCTAGCTATGGCAAGCCACAGTTGTAGCCAAGCTGTGTGACCGGAGATTCTGGGGACCCCAAGAGGACCCGCCCCCGATCTGGCCGAGGAGGTGACTTGCCCCAGCTTTCAGTAAAACTGAAACTTGTAAATCGCTGAACGTCCTGCGAATGGATGGCCTACCTGGGAACGCCACAGGAACAACCCCGCCCCCCCCCGAGCCGTTCCCACAGGCCGCATACCATCCAAAATCGTCCGGGGGGGAAGGATCCTGGATGTGGGCCTGTGGCGATGGCCGTGTGTCCGTCCCTTGAAAAGCCACGTTGGCAGAATGCCCCGGACCCGCTGCTGGTCCACGTTTGACGACTGGCTCCAATGTCAGCACTCAGCAGCCTGCTCAAATGTGCCCCCATCTATTTCCGTGCAAGAGAGTGTGAAATGTTCACCGGAATCCCAGCACCATGGCCATTCTGGGACCCTCGCATTATTCATTTGAATAAGCCCAGAAATATGGATCTGTCACCGCTGTCAGACTTTGTGACCGAAGGCGGGATACTCTGATGAGAACGAGGCTGATGCCATGGAAACAGAATCAGGACTATAATGGCAGCAGAAGTTTCCCATGAGTGGGTCAAGAGACTCCTGCCAGTCTGATCAATGCCAGGGAGATTACAGAGACAGGAAGTCTATTCTTGCCTCCCAAACGCCACCTGTCCCTCCCTCTGGACCCCTGGCACTGTGTAACAGCTGCTAACCTGTGAGGGGAGTGTACAAGGGTACAAAGAGCGTGACATCCTTCACAGAATGGACAAAAAACATTCCCAAATGTAGATGGCATAATTAGATGAGTTCCGAAGCGATGGAAGACTGTGACAGATCCCTATTTTTACAGCAAGAGAGCGGTGGTCTGATTCATACGTGAGAAGCCGCCCACAGCTCCCGCGTTCAGGCCCCAGCGTCGGAGCGTTTGAGGCGGGCCAGGTAAGGCGGCCGACGCCTCTGCCGCAGCCGTGTGGCGCACGCAGGTCTGTGGGAGGGAAGGCAGAGAAGCTGCAGCTTTATGTAACACACAGACAGCACGTCTGACGCGTCTCGCTGAGGCTGCCGTGCTCCAAACAAGCCAGCAGCAGCCAATGGGATCTGTGTAGGTGCTTCTCCTTCACCCAGTCTCTCTCTCATCCCCGAAGACTGGCACCAATGATCTCCATTCTTACTCCCAGGTGGTGGCTGTGTTCTGCGGTGTGGCGTGACCTCATGGGGCAAAAGACCCCCGGAAATGTCACTCAAAGAATGTGGGGGCCATTTCACACGCTACGTCGATCCGCACGGGTGACTCTCACCTTGAACACTGCTCCATCAAGGAGTGTTAGACCTTAGCTACCATATCGAAAATGCATCTGAATGCGAACTTTGGATATTTCTAGATTAAATTTATGACAAAAACACAGACTGATAGACTCGGAAAATCAATAAATTTTTAGGTTACATTTATTTGTTTAGAGGATACCTCTAATGCAACGTACAAATGAGGGTCAGAGCGCAGGTCAGACAGCCCCTGGAGTAATCTGGGATTAGGAGCCGTACTCAAGGGCTCAACCGGGGCATCAGTTTGCCAGCCATCCTGCGGATCCACACACATTGTAGTCAAATCTTAACTGCTCAGAGACACGTAGGGTTCCGAGGAAGGACATGGCATTATTTTGCACACACTGGATAGCATACTCTAAAATCAAGGGCTGAGTTAGCAGTGAAGGGACTTCCAGAGTGGTCATCAGCCTTCTGTGAAACACCAGGCTTGCTAATGCATTAAATTGCATGTGCATTGACAGGTTATGAGGGAGGGGGGCTTTCCGCGCTGTGCACTGCACTGAAACACTGAAGGTCAGGGTCAATGCTTGCTTTCCACCCTGCCGATCATAGCGCTGCACCCTCCGAACAGCCTACTGAACATCTCCAGCTAAGACAAAACCTTGACAAACAGCGCATCACAATTAGTGAGTATCTAACCTCTTGAACAGCAGTTTCTTTTTGTCACTTTTTGGGAAGAAATATTTTTGCTTGAGGACAGCCAAGTCACCGAATGATACTTCGATGTCAATGTTAATTGGCTACCTTGAACCCATGTGACCTAAAACATCCAATCACAAACACATCAATCAAAACTGGCCCTATTAAACTCTAATTCCCTGCCTGTTGTGCAGTAAGTAGTACTATGGCCTCACACCTCAAGGGTAATGGTTAGATTCCAGCCCCCCCCAGTTCAGGCTGCGTGGGTTTGCATAAGCTCCCAATATTTGATCTCCACTTTCCTCCAGAAACACCTGATTTGGGTGAAAGTGAGGCTCTAATTGCCCATAGTGAGTGTGTGTGAGTGTGTAAGTGTGTGTGAGTGTGTAAGTGTGTGCCCCTACCATGGAGCCGCATCCCCAGTCTTGTGCCCTTTGCTATCTGGGAAAGACTCCAGGCTAACAGTGACCCTGTAGTAGATGAGTGATTGGTGGATACATGCCCAGTGCTTCTGTTTGTTATCTGTATCAAGCTTGTGTTTGTATATGAATATGTGTCTGAGTGACCCTTATGCACAGATCATTCTGAGTCATTAGAGGCACACAAGCAAATGGTGTAGTTCTGAGTAACTGAAATAGCTGTCTTTTTATAAACAGATGATGTTTGAGGGTTGAACAGCAGTCATACAGAAAGGACAAGAAACTATAAGCAGCAGCACTGCACATCTCGCTGCTCTAAAGAGGCCGGTTCAGGGTACTTGTTCATCTCAAGAATTCAGTGTCATTCAGCTATTCCGCCTAAAAACATGCTGCTTATGGAATTCACGTCGGTAACATATTGTTGAGAGGTACATATTTCAACTCTTTCTTAAAAGAAAGATTTTAAACAATAACTTTCTGGAGTGTCTCCAGCCCGCCCTCCACGAAGAGACAATAGGCACAATAGGTCGTGTTAAATACTCTGCTTGGAAACCCGAAGGGACTCGCAGGATGTTTACAGTCCAGTGACGCAAAGCAGCTGATGACTCAAGTGTGGCATGAAACACATAACGAAAACTGGAATGAGCAGGTTGCCATTCTGTAACTTACAGTGTTGTCCGTCTTACGGTGAGCTGTACGGCGAGGTACGGAACACAGGAACATGTCACGCGGCCTTTATACAACACACTTGCTTTGCAGTGCTAGAGAGAAACATTCCATTACTATACCATCATTACAAGTGTGCAAAGGAAAAAAAAAACAGTATCACGTCTTTGCGTTTCTAAAACTGCGCCAAGAGCTCATGCTGGACTACATATTAATGTTATGAGTTAGACTTCCATTAACGGATTCTTGCGTGAAATGCAAATGATTCATTGCGAGTACGGAATAACAACAAACAACACTGTGCGCTTATTATTATTATTATTACTACTTTAAATATGATTAGCCTACAATTATTTTCTTACATTATTTTAAATGGAATGTCTCTACTAATACTACAAATTAGCTAGTATGTGGAGAAAAACAATACATTTCTAGAAATATGCAATTTTTATATTTTAAAAATTAAATTTGTTATTTAGTTTAAATTAAACTTGTTATTTAGGACCGTATTATTTATCTAAGATATTAGTGCGCAACTTGTTGCTGACTAATTATCAAGCGAAACCACAGACCTGGCCAAGACACAGCCAATGCAATTTTTAAAGAAAAAAAATTGCTGACGTCCTTTGACCAGCTAGATTTTTGAAACACCACAGTACCACAGATCAAGTCTGCAGCTCGATTAAGATTTTAGTTCCGTTTCTGGAGGAATTTATCTCCGTTCAGCGCTTTCCTCGAAGCCAGTGTTCTGTCACTACAGACGAAATCGCATGGACAAGTGCTGAACACGGCCGTAACTGCGCACTGGAAGGGATTAAAGCTTGGGAATATCTGCAAGGGAAAGCCCAGGCGGTAGTGAAGGGGCACAACGTGACCTGACAACAAGGAACCTCCGGGAACACCGTCAGTCCTAAACTATGTGCAATGGGGAGGTTACTAAGTAGAACCACGACGGACGAGAGTTTGTGGAAGAACGAAACTAACTTTTAAAACGCCATTTATTATCGCGTTTTCTAAAATGATCATATTTATAGGAGCCAGAAAACATGATGAATTTATAAGTCTAAGCGTCGTAATTGTTACACTAATTTGACATCTTGCTTGTCGGCCGTCGCGAACCTCCTTACATTCCTTTTCAAGCGGTTGAGGGGCGGGACGGGACCCCCGTTGACGTCAGTGGGCCTGCCTGTTTCCTGCAATAGAAAGTGAGAGAGGGTAAAGAGAAAAAACACTCTTCCCCATTGACTGTAAAGGTCTGTCATAATAGAAAAAATCATACAACAGTTGCGAGTACACCTGTAAGTATATATATTTAAGGTTTCTAAACGTTTGAATTGTGCAAAAGTTACGGCCATCATCGGGTGCATGAGTGTGTGTGGTGTTTTAGCTCGCTAAGTAGCTACATGCCTCACAGTGCTCCCTTTTATCTTGCTGCGATCGGGCGAAAAGTTGCTTCCATTGCCTGTAACTAAGCGTGTTATTTGGTTCGTTGCGTAACGTTTCGGGGATTCTTGGTACGGAGGAAAAACAAAACGCGGAGAAATCGTTAAGGGACCGCTGCCCCGGCTAGCTAAACAGTCATCCGTCCTATTAATTCAGAGAACATCGTTTCGGTTTTTTTGACGCCTGCAGTAATGGTGTTTCTCAGGTTAAGTTTGGTATTTTAAAAGCGGCGTGCACAACATTGTCGCTTCGGACGTGCCCGAGCGCAGCAGTTTAATAGCTGCTGCCGGAGGACATTGGTGTAATACCACAATCGGTAAAACCGAGGTGCGTTTAATTGATGGAAGTTGTTGCATGATTCACCCAGATGGGAAGTGCCTCTTTCGCGTCGTCCTGCAAAGGGGGTTTTCCCTGGCTCCTCCCTCTCGTAGCCGCGCTTCATGTGATTACACATGCAAAATATCATCAGCGCGCACCTCGCACCCTCTTGTTGATCTCCTTTTCGTCCTCTTTTCAATTAACGACATATTTCAACGAGCGATTAAAAAAACCTTTTGGCTGTCGTAGACGCTTGAAGGCTCGGGGCTATAGAGAAGTATGGCATGCAATTCCGGAATACATTGTACATCCTCATGTCCCTGTTGTAATGAAAGCATATTTGTCGACAGGGCATGCTTTTGGGTCTTGGGCTGTCTTCATCCTATTGTTGTTGCGTTGTAAATGCACGATTTTTTGTAACTGCAGCTGGTTAAGCGAGAGACTGTAATATATGGATTCATACAGGTATTCTTTTCCATAGCTAGCTGGCATTAGATGCCTTATTAAGCATGCGGTTTTTTTTTTTTTTTTTTTTTTTTTTTTTTTTAGCTCGTCCCAAGCAAATTATTTTCGGGCGGTTCTTGCATTAACCGGACATTAACCGGAAAGCATGAAACAGAGGATGCATGTTAACACGTGTGCCTTTGTGGGGTGAAACGTTGTTATTTCGGACAAGCCCGTGTATCGATCGCAGACTGTTTGTCATTGTCCCCTTGAGCCGTGATTCATGCGCTTCTCTATTGGTGCCAGTCCACAATGCGGTGATGTCATTGCCATAAGGCGCACATGTACCACCGCAAGGGAGACAAATCCTATAGTGCTAGTACGAGCTGCCTGAGAGGTGGGCGATGACATAATGTTGTCGGCAATAAGGGGGGAAAATAATCATTTTGAAGTTTGACAGGTTACGTGTTTATACGTCGCTGTTGTGTTGTTGATCGTGGCAGACGCATACACCTTCACGCTCTAATCTGCATCCATTTATTCATTTAAATATTTCTGTTTGTTTATTTGTTGCCAACAGTCAAACCTCAGCGTTACTGCAGGTATTATTGTAGGCTTTAAGTCTAGCGATGCCTGCTTCATACATCGCATGTTAATGGGAAGCTTCAGTTAGGTGAAACTGCGAGTGGGTGAAGAAACCAGCGATCGCCTGCGTTGAATCTCCCAAAAAAAGCTGTTTGTTAGACGCTACGGTCAGAACTGTCTGGTGTCCTTGCCGATGAACCGTGTGGCGCCATTTATTCGGACGTTAGCAGAGCCACCTTTAACCTCTGACTTACCCTTCTCAGTGTCGCCCTCCCCTGTGGCTTCGCCCTGGTTTTGTCAAGCCAGAGGCGCCAGGGCTGTTTATGAAACGTTACGTGTCAGTCAAGCCGTTGTGTGCGAAGAGTTGGCTTCTCCACCGACACAAGCCCTGGCTGCAGATGTTTCTGAACATCCCTCAGCTGCTTCTGTGACTCACAAAGACCCTCGCTTCTTGGAGCATTTTTAAATGGCCTCTCGGTGAAAATTAGGTTCCCTTTTTTGATTTTAGGACGGGGGCAAAACGACATCATCCTCGCCAGGCACTGTCGCTCTGACTCCTGGTTCTGCTGTCCGGTTTTCCCGCTGCAGATGAGCGGACGACGTTCCCTGGCATCGCAGCGTGCCCCCTGCCCCCAGGACACCGATCCCCAGAGCCGCATTCAGCCATGAGCCTATGAGCAGTGGGAAAAGATGCCACGCACGAAGCAGAACCATCCAAAAAACCTGAAAGGTGAGATTCCGCCTCTTTACCTACTATCTGGGCTCAGGTGGCTTGCAGTTTGGGGCAGCTTAAAGCCCCTTTGACCCACTGGGTTCATTTTACCTCATCAGGGCCGGTGTCAGACATTTGATGAGACCTGAGTGCTTGGCTTCGATTCGGGTCGTCCACACCGTGCTGTGTTGTCATGTGACGCAGAGCTGTGAGCTCAGCTTAGTGATCAGTATCCAGGTGTTTATTGGTTCAAATCTTGTGTGCGGCAGTGTAACACTCCTGCTGGTGTACGGATACTGACTGACCTCTTTGGATTAAACATATGAGAGAAGCGTGTAAAGTGTTATAGAGTGTGTTTGTGAGCTGTGCGCATGAATACTCCTGTCAGTGTGTAAATGTTACAGGGTGTGTTTGTGAGCTGTGTGCATGAATACTCCTGTCAGTGTGTAAATGTTACAGGGTGTGTTTGTGAGCTGTGTGCATGAATACTCCTGTCAGTGT
>JAODKE010000044.1:10228433-10296257 GCA_026779605.1 Mormyrus hasselquistii
TAGAACATTCAGTGCACCTTCATTATGCATTCATAGAACATTCAGTGCACCTTCATAATGCATTCATAGAACATTCATAGGCATCATATACCTTATCCTAACGTACCTTAACAACTTCAATATACATGAATTACAAACATTATACAATTATAAAGTTTGTTATTATCATACAATGTTCTTTATTAATGTATATTAAAACTGTTAAGATATGTTTGGATGTTGTGGTATATTTCCATGCTGCTTATGAGTGTTCTATGAATGCATTATGAAGGTGCAATGAATGTTCTACGAATGCATTATAAAGTCATTATGAAGGTGCAGTTAATGTAAAGCCTTACCATTTATTAGATTCAAGATTCTTTATTTGTCACATGCATAGTCATACAAGTACAACACGCAGTGAAATTTATCCTGAACCGCTCCTTTAGACTGTGCAAACGCTATAGACAATAAGTAAATTTTAAAAAGAAGAGCATCGAATTTGAGAAACAAAATAAATAAGGAGATAAGTACACGTCAGTTTAAATTTTGAACATAATCTTAAAATTTTAAAATACAATCTAAAAAAGAACAACAGCTATAGGCTAAAACAGATTTTAACATGTAATTATATTTAATGTAAGTGTAACATGAAAATATATTTAAGATAAAACATGTAATTTTTATGCTTGTAGCAGCAGTGTGTACAATGTGGAAATGGAACATTTAAAGTGCATCGTGCTATGTTAGCACAGCCATGTGGTGACAGTGCAAGCAGAGTGATGTAAACAGGAAGACCAGTGTAATATAAGCATTGGTGTAGCAGCATGTACAGTGTAGCAGCGTGTGATGGAACGATAGATCAGGTATGAAGCATCGCAGTTCTTAATATGGACATTAATGTTATGTATTGTGTCCCTTATGTAATTATATGGGGTGCTATGGGGGGAGGGGGGGCATGTTCTGGTTCAGAACTCGGACGGCCTGAGGATAGAAGCTCCTCTTGAGTCTCTCTGTTCGGGCCTGATGGTGCGGAACCTTCTGCCCGATTGCAGAAGTTGAAACGGTCCGTTACTGGGGTGGGATGAGTCCTTCAATGTCTGAACTGCTCTGGACCAACATCTGATCACGGATCCCTCTCTGAAGAGCCTTACGGTCCTGAACACAGCTGTTTCCATACCAGGATGTGATGTTCTGTGTGAGGATACTCTCCACAGCGCCTGAATAGAACGTCCCGAGGATCATTGAAGAGACCCCGAACTTCCTCAGTTGTCGGAGGTGGTAGAGGCGCTGCCTAGCCTTTTTGGACTGGACCTGGATGTGAGCAGTCCATGTCGGGTCTGAGGAGACATTGACATACTTAAAGGACAGAACCCTCTCCACTGGATCTCCGTTGATGATGAGGGGCTCTGGTCTCGCTGCTGTCTGCTTTATCGGTTAAGGATTTATCCATAAGATCTCATATAGATGGTTTTACATGCCAAAGCATGAGTGTGTTGGTTTCTTCTGAAGCTAGGCTGGTAGCATTGGAAGGGGCTGTACTACGATTACACATGTACTATGTACTACGATGACACAAACTGCACGGCTGTAAAATTGCACGGCGTATAGTGAAACTTGCTTGGCAACTCGTCCCTCGTCGACGGCACTTTAAATCTGTGGAGGGTTGAGATTATCACCCACGGGGCCTGACGGATAGCCGCCCGGATAGTCTGCTCAAACATGCCGCTGCAGACGTCTGCGTAGTACAGACTGTTTGGGCAGCAAAGCAGAAAACATATGAGCCGATTTATACAGATCTCAGGTTGCAGAAAAATAATGCGACTGAGAGATCAGCAAAAGCAACAGGCGCATGCGCGATCAAACGGGCCGGGGGGCGAGCGCAGGTTGGCAGGGACAGCCATTCATGACACTGCCACGAGATCAGAAGCAGTACTTCTCAGCCAAAGCCCTCGCAGAATTGATGACTAACCTGTTCTGACCAACATGATTTCATGGCATTTGACATTATTACGGTACTTATTTATGGTCCACTGGAAAAGAGAACTACTATTCATTAGGAATAATGAGAACAAGCTTTACTATTCCCAACACCACTTGGCACGGGGTTGCTGTAAATCAGAGCCTGTTTAGAATTAAGCTCCACGTCTCCCAATTTTCCTTTTCTGCTAGTGAATAAAACATTTGATATCATTAAGAGATAAAGCCTCAGAAATTCTCTTGTCTGCAAGGTACTCCAGACTGATGAGCATGCAAATGACAAAAGAAGTCTTGGCAGTTGAGATGCAGCAGGGATTTCTTGTCTGAGAGCTAGTGGGGTAATCAAGATGATTTCAGTAGAGCGCACCACTTAAACTGCTGATATCTTTGTTATTTTAGCTACTTATATGTTCCTGTGTCGCAATTAACCCCGAAAAGCAACGCCAGTGGTCAGATCGATATTGCGCAGGAAGGAAAACAAACAGCCGTGCCGATGTTGTCAACGCGCCGTTATAAAAAAGGTAGCTAATCACATTTATTGGCTGTCAGCTTTGCTCATTTATTATGGCGATCGCTTCACGCACGGTCCTCTTTTCTGGGCAATTATTTTTATTATTTTTCACAATTCCCACATCCTCCTCTTTATTCTCGCAGCACACCCCGCCGTCTCCACGTCTGTTAACCGCCGAGGGCTCAGCTAACCAAGGTGTGTCCCTCGTGGTCAGCATGATGTTTCACGGTATCCCATCACCCAACCCCCCCCCCCCCGCAGAAACACACCCCTGTTCAGTAAATCACCTCAAATCTACAAAGTGATGCAATCCAGATGAGCCAAGTGGAAAGAGGATGTGAAAGTGCAATACCAGATCTAACACTCTCGAAGACCACCAAGCTGGCGTTCAGCTTCACAGCAGCCAGATCAGACTTAAGTAGAGAATAGTGTATTTCCAGATTGTCTCATGAAAAAAAAAACAAAGCGTTAGGCAGATATTATATTATAATTCTGTGAACAGTATGTCTACTTAACATTTGATTTCTTTCACGATTGTCCTCATGTTGAAAGTCTCTTTTTATTAGTGAAAAATAACAATGTACTTCTGCCACTTCTTCTGTAATAACAGCTCCTCATTCACCCTCATCTGGTTAACAAGGTTAGCTGTAATTGAGTTTAGTCTAAAAATACACCAGCGTGGTTCTGATCTAAAGGTCACAGGTTGAGCAGCTCCATCACGGCCCGGCTCTTTCCTAAAGCGACACCTTCGTGCCGCCAGTCTCGCAATTTCCATTACCCCTGATTGAAGAGTAAAGCTACAATTGGTCAGTCACACAGACTCCTGTCTTCCCGCTCTTTCTTTGTTCTGCCACTCTGCCTCCATACCATTATCATTATATGGTCACTTTGAAGATTTCCTAAGTTACGAAACTTTCCCAAGCGCTTAAGATCAGGCCATAATGTCTTTCCATCAACAGCTGGGGGAAAAAAATGGCTACTTTTCTCCCATAACTGTATTGTATATCACACAGCTACTTAAGTTAATATTTATGAGCGTCACACTAAATGCGAATATCAATAAAAAATATAAAGAAATAAATATCACACAGCACAAGCATTCAATCCCACAATAGTTCGATCCCATGGTATGAAAACGTTTCACAGTTTTGGTGAGGCCCTTGACGTCAATTTCTTTCTGAGTCATATTTACATTTCGGTCTCAGTCCTTCTTTATGTGCATTTATTTTTTTCCATTAGTTGAAAAGTAAAACCAACACAGGATGCGTAAGACCTGAAATAAATATACAAAATTACAGTGACCTGCCGAGACAGGGTGCCAAAGCCTAACACTCCCTGGAGGACTGGTTTTTGTAAATGCCAAGATGCATGAGATCACAGAGGTTCAAGAACCACAGGCCTCCTTTAAAGATTTTCTTTTCTAATTATAGAATGTCTTATACCATGAAGAAGAATATTATTTTAATGGCTTAAAACTATTAAACTGGCTCGTACAATGGACAAATTTGTTTTGTGCCATGGAATCGACAGCAAAAAATGGCTACGGACAGTCATGTGTCACACTTCTGAAAATGTTCATCAACCACATGAAGGCGACGTGAACATTTTGCCCACTGTAATTTTATAAAAAAACTTTAGCCAGTGTACACTGTGCGGTTGGTATATTTAGACATGCCCTGGCATTTGTCGCATAACAGATGACCTTCTTGCGCACATCCAACTGAAAGACGATTTCTGCATGTTCCTAATTGTTTATTTATGCGTGTTTCAGGTCGGTCACACATTTTTTATAATAATTCTGTGCCTCATTGACCATCAGTCATGTTCCTGAGTGGAACTTTCTGAGAGTTTTATTACAAGGCGGATGACTCACTTCAGACACCAGGGTCATGGCACCAGCTGTGTTACGGCACGTTAATGACTGAATTATTGCCCGTGTCTTACACTGGATTTCAGGTAATAGTTGATGGAAATACATAGGAGAGTATTTATACTGTTTTGCAATCACTGTACCACACACAGTTCAAACAATGCAGACACATTTAAAAGTAATTCCCAGACTATTATTGTTGTTTGGTGCAGCAATTCCACAGAAACAGCAGAGGTGGACTCACATGAAGGTTAACGTGGCTAAATCCCCTTCGATAAACTCATAACTACAGGCAACAGGGTGGTGCAGTGGGGAGCCCCGGGGGCCGGAGGGTCCTGCTGCTGGTTCTGTATGCATCTCATGGTATTTGTATGGGATTTCTGTCATAGCTAGATGAACTGGTGTCTCTAAATTTTCCCTAATTTGCCCTGAGAAAGACGGGCATCCTGGGTAGAGTGTCTCCGCTTTGAATCCATGCTTCCTGGGATAGGTTGTGGGTTTGCTGTGATCCTGTACTAGATAAGGGGTATGGATATACTTAGACTTCACATTATCGATCCCTTTCGGGGGAGGGGGGGGTGATTCCTTTGGTCAAGCAGCATGCATACATGTATAAAGAAAAGAAAACGTTAACGATAAAGAAAGTGTTATAATAATGTATTACATAATATATCAACAGTTTAAAGCAGATATAACCAATTACTTATTGTTATAGTATTGTAATACTATACTTACAATATAGTATTACAATACTGTACAATGTTATTTATAATGAAAAACAGCAGTGCCATATGATGCAGTGTAGATGTCATACTAAACATCCATACTAGTCAGTAAAAATTACAAATATTAATGAAATAAAACTGATTAATTGTTGACACACCAAAGCACAACAACGTCATACATGCCATAGCAGTGGGGACCTATTATTTAGTGACTGGGGAGAAGTACCTTGCTGGTCAGGGATTTGATCACAAACACACAGCCTTAACCATTAGACCACTGCCCCAATATAAAAACAATTAATAACATTGGGCTTATTCATATGTACATACAATAGGCGTGAAACAGAATCTGTGCAAAGGGCACAAATAAAGTATCACGGTTATTTTCGTTAATGATCATCTTACTAATGATACAAATCGGCGATTAGTTTCCTCTCCGGGCCCAGACACAGAAGCCAGGCATATAAAACCATTATACTGTGATCTACAGACCCAACTCAGACTCTGGAACCCACGTCAATCGTCCCCAAACTCAGAACGCCTGCCCTTTGTCACTGTCCCTCTCCCCCAGTTCGTTAAACTCCCAGAATCCTCCCCATTCTTCCATCCATCTCCATGTCACACGGCTCCCTTCACCATCCAGACCCAAGAAAAATGTTCCAGTTTAATCAGCTTAAAGTGAATTGATATGAGAGCCATCACTATAACTGCTGCCATTATTCCTGGGCGTGTGTGTGGTAGGAATCCAGTGTGATGAATTACCCCCTCTGTCAATTATTGGACAAACCTTCCCCCCCCCCCCCCCAAATAGGCAGAAAATATATTTGAACAAACCATATTTGGCAAAGAGCAAAGTGCTGAGCTTCACAGTCCAAATAAAGGTGAGGAAATGGTCTCATGGGCTTGACTTAAATTTAGAATTAGGTGAAGACTGACACCGGCGTGATGAAATCCCGCCTGTTTTCCTTTAGGATTTCCTCCTAAACTTTTAGACACCTGAGAGATTAAAGTCTTTGAGAAGATAATCCATCTTTCTAAATGAAAGCCGACATGAGCAGATAAAAGGAGGAGAAAATAGTTGCTTGATTATAACTGGGAAACACGTATTTGACCTGAACAAAACCTGTCCCCCAAGGACAAAATCGGATCATTTGGGTTTACAAATATTATTTGTACACTTCTCACTGATGTTGGTGTCAGGTCGTGCCACAAGCCTGATTGAAAGTTAGCTCTAAGAGGACACAATTGCGGGCAGAAATTACATTACCATCTACTATGTGAAAAATTACTTTAATTACACCTAATGGGCTGAGCCTGATACTGAGTAAAAGCTGATATCAGTGGTCAGTAATCTTAGGAGTTACATTTAGTGCAGCATTTCCAGCGCAGTAAGAAATAGTTTGTGCACTGTACCATTAAATGAAATAATTTTTTTTACGGTAGCTATTGAGATATTTCTTTTGATATTGAGAATTACATTTCTTTTCACTGTTTGTTAATATGATTGATTTGGACCTTTGACAACAATGGTCACTACTGCTTCAATCAGACCGTAGCCCTGCAGAAATCTGTCCAATAAAATTTCTGACTATAAACTGTCCCGTTTAAAGTATACAGCACGTACTTACTGAGACTATCACTGAATCAGAGCCAGCTGAGTGGTAGTATTCTATTCTATTCTATTCTATTCTATTATTATTGTGACTGGTACCAAAGCATATGATGTGATAATTATTTTTTATCTTTAAAGGTACAACGCAGGGCCTTTTTTAATCAAGTTAATGAATGGGATTCACCTAATACCGTCTACTTTACTCTCTCAGTTCTGGTCACTGTGCATCATAAACATTTCACAGGAACTATGAATCAAACTGAAAAGGGGAACCTTTCCAGATTTGGGAGGTCTATAGAGGTAAACCCATCCTACCCTAGCAGGTAAATGCAATCTGAATGACGGAGCCACGGCACCGTATCAAGTAGCTTTGGTACAAAACTGAAAAGAAAATTCACAAAAGTTACAATGACATTTACAGTTACAATTCGGCCTATTCATAAAGATTGTGGCAGGTACATGAAACTCATTTTATTTTATTTATATTGTATTACCATGACATCCCCAGAACTGCTATCTGTTTGTACCGTTGACATCGTTATTTACGTATCATACTGCTGCCGTTATTTATTTATTTGAATATTTCTTTGTTCATTGTCTATTTACATTGTATTTATTTACATCTTCATTTGCTGCTACATTTTTGTACATATTAACACCACGCCCAGTTATATTATTATCATTTAAGTGTCAGGCTGCGAGGAGACACACAAGTAAGAATCACATTTTCGTACATCCTGTATTCAATACATATGACAATAAAATCTTGATTCTGATGCACTTTCGTAGAGGAGCATTGCTTTTTCCAGTGATTGCTGCAGCTCATTTCCTGCATTTTGTGACCCCATGTCTGCATTTTGGACATTGTTTTGTCCGGACCATGAACACCATGAATTCACTTTCATTCCCTATCGGTCCACTGAGCCCATAACACACTAAAGCTACTGATATTCATTTGCACTCTGATGTTTAGTTGTATTTATATTTTATCACCTGCAAATTGTATTTATTATGCAGAATTTGTACCTTTAGAGCATCGATATCTTATATTTTAGTAGTTCTATCTTACATATTTTTTGTATACATGTGCAATTTTAAATATAATACACCGTTTGAGGCTATCACAACTGCAATTTTGTTGTGCTGGCACAATGCCAATGAACGTCTTGAATCGTGTCATTCCTGCTGTAGATCTTTACTTTTTAGAGGTAGCCCACCTATTAGACTCGAGAACAAGCAGCTTGGTTCTTAGGAGTCTTGCCATATCAGATGTCCTTCATGAAGTGTCTTGAGTTGCTCATGAGGTGCAATTGCTTGGCAGCGATAACAGCGGGAATGTTTATCACCGCGGCTACGGAAACATGCTAAAAATGAATCACTGTGCAAGAGAGTAATTCCACCCATTCGTCTCCCAGCAGCTCATCCGATACAGGGTCACCGGGAGCTGCAGTCAGCACCTTCACCGAACACAATATTCCGTCACTAAGGCTTCCATCGGTCACATGTTGACATTATTAAATGTATCGCTGGAATATTACATTTTCTCTGTTTACGAGCGAGTCCTTCTTTCACAGACCCTGTAAATATAACTTATTAATATCGCCTATAAAAATGTCATCAAATTATAACAATTATGACGACAATCAGGACCATGAATAACATCATTTAACAGTTACTATTGTTAAATTTTTATTACCTTAATAATGACTTTATAATAACCTTTTTCTACTACTTGCATGTGCCAAGGCCATTACACGTAACGACTGATTACCGTTTATGGGGGAGCATTTGACTTCCATCACAGCGGCTTAAAGCATACTCATAATATCACAAAATTTTAAATGAGCCTTGGGGTTCAGTAATGTTTGCAAGAATCTCTTCAAAACACGGGCAACATCTCTTAAACATTTGCTAAAGATTATAACGTTAAACGAATTTTATGTGGCACCAGCCGAAATCCGAACAAAAGGGAGGCGTGACGGCATCAGGTACGTTACGCCGTTCTGGGTGGGCGATCCGAGGAGGGGAGTGTTTCTCGTCTCACCTTTTTTCCCACAGTTCAGCCTTTTCTCTAAGTACTGTGGTTGTTATTTAATTAAAGTGCACGGAGAAGAAATCTGTGCACCGTGCAGTCCTGCAGAGCGGTGCCCTCTAACCCATAATGGAACCACAATCTAATCTCAGCGACAGGTTTCGTGTGATCCAGGTGCAGGCTTTTCATTAGCACCGCCTACCTTTTTAATCGTTATTGCGCTGAATTTTTAAAAAAACCCACAATGATTAGATTTTATTCACATATTAAATGGCAAGAAAACGGCCCTTCAGTCCACTTCTGGAAGATGGGATGCATGAAAAAACAAACAAGTAGACAGGAAGTGTCTGATACAAGTATAATTTTATCATATGAGGTCACATTGCACAATGTTAGTAAGCACACACACACGCACGCACACACAGACACACACCATCTTCCTTGGAAGAGAAAGACGGTGCCGTTAAACCAGGTTATTCCTTGTTTTTCTTTTTACCTTTTCATGCCTTTCAGTTTATTGAAAATGTTGTAATGTGCCAAAAATATGACATTGTTACGTAAATTACGTTGTTACGTAAACGGTACATGTAATTTGCTTTAACACACTTGGCTCCAGGTGAACTAGGCATCGCAGAGACAAACAAAAACAAACGTAACAATGGACGCTTTTCTTGGGAATTACAGCACACAGAACAGGCCGACCTATTAAAATTTAGAACATTTCCAGAATTCGGTTGTACTTTTAGTCGATGACGCGGATGGATTGCTGCAATACTGGAGGATATTTTGCAACTAAATGAAACACCACAGACGCGTGAAAAAAATGACAGTGGGGATCCGTGAAAGAATTTCTAATGATGCTTTAAATCAATTACCGAAAAAATGTGAACTTACCGTCACGGCCGACACCATCTTACCATCACAGGAGTGAAAAATAAAAACAATTAAACAACAAAGTGTTACATGTACTGTAGCTCTGCTCCCATTTATTGGTGAATGTAAAGGAATCTGGGTCCCTGTAGGACCTGCTAAGCATTTGCTCTCGATCCAATTTCCTTTGACACTGTACCACTCACCGCCATCGACTTTATGACGTCTTTGTAATCAATTCTACTTTCTGACTTGTTTCTGTAACCTTGGATATCTAAAAGCCACCAGGGATTATTTGTGTATTGAAGCCGCAGTTAAAGAAGGAGTTCAGTTGAAGTGCATTTTATTTCAGTAAATCATGAGTAAACTCACAATTTTCTCTCTATCATCGGTTAGAAGACGAATGCTATGGTATGGGTCGGTAAGGGTTAAAATTATATGCTGTGTTGAATGAAAGGCTGAAGCAACAGCTAAATGTAAAAGCATACTGGACAACTGTAACAGTGTAAATGTTCCTGTGGGTGTGATTCGCCCGATGATGCTCTCTGTGATTGGTTGGAAGGTGAATGCTACGGTATGGAGTGACATCAGACTAACGGAAGCGATTCCCATTACCTGGGAATATTTATAAAAATCCATTCAGGTTCCACTTCATGGGAGTAAAGTCTGCACTCGAGTTTGAAACGCGATAATGTTTAATGTACTCTGGTGGCCATTTATTCACTTCATTTTGACGCACCATGTCAGACAGCATCTCACATAAAGTGAAATTGTTTCACTTGGCATGTAAACACGAGCAAATATTATTATCTTATGAATTCTCCAAAGCATAAATGTTTTCTTGTTGGATTAATGCAAGTCTTTATCATCTCCAAAACAAAGGTACTAAAAATGTTTTTGAAAAAGTGCTGGATGTAAGCTGGAGTCGATCAAGCCTATTAAAAGACAGGGGCCTTGTGCATAACTATACCATGCTAAGAAGGAATCTAATTTAAATTTCAGTCTAGCATCATTCTACCACAGGCTGACCGCTGAGTGCTTAAATGGTGTCATAAATAATCACCACATAGGACTGGTAGACCACAGTCTTGACCAGGGCTCCAGTCCTGATATACATCTCCATTAAACCCATGGCAGTCAGACCACCATCTCAAAAGCCGGTCATGTGACTTAACGGCCCATTGTCAGGGGGCCGACATGCCTCTCGGGCTCCGCACTGAGGGTCTCTTCACACTTTGTTTTGTTGACTTTGGCTGGGAATTTGTTGAATAAACTAAACCCAGCCAGCCAAAATGTAGCCAAATATGCCGGTTAGTTGGACAAAGTTAATGCAGTATGTTACTAAAATGAGAATACCTCAATAGAGATCACTACCCCACATTGCGATCTAACTAACAGTCACTTCAGATGACATCCTCATATATCTTCTTGAAAAATATTATGAAAATCCCAATGGATAAACACTAATATTTTGAAAAATCTAAGAAACAATAGATAGAGATATATAGAGACAGTGTATCTCACATATATCTGAAACTGACAAGATATTATAATCTTCAATGTGTGTTTATGCTGATTACACATAGTGGAATGGGTTTCATTTTCACAGTCTTTGCAACTATCTGTATCTATGTTGGATTTAACTAAAAGAAAAATACATAATCGAGAGGGAAAATTAGCATGACAGTGTCTGTAGCATTAAATTCTGAAATTAAATTTTAGTTCTGTCCTCTAATACTTGCCATCATACAGCAGACCACACAGACATTAAACCACATTAAAACACAATATGAGTGGCAGGCGAATGTATATACTGAGGAAATATGGTGTATCAGATAGATCAAAATACTAAGAAAATTAACATTATTATTATCCGTTATTTTTAAGCAGAAACATACTTTTTGGAGCAGGGATATTTCATCACAGGCATGTAATGAGGTTTACCGCAAAAATGCACATCGAGCTGAATCATGCCACAGGCCAGGGTGTCAACCTCAAATCTTGGAGGTCTTTGCGCACGTTGGTTTTCAGCATAAGCCTTTCTCCTGCCTGGAAATAGTGTGCATATAATTTACACCTATCCCTTCCTTTCACGATAAGATATGCAAGATAATATTAGGATATAGATTCGTCATCTGACGATTCTGGATTCAGTTGCTGGCAGCAATATCCCTGAGCATGTACTTAACCTTCAATGTTCCAGTAGAAAATTCTGCGTTATAAAGGGTTAAAATTATATGTTGTGTTGAATGTAAGGCTGAAGCAACAGCTAAATGTAAAAGCATACTGGACAACTGTAATAGTGTAAACGTTCCTGTGGGTATGATTTGCCTGCTATAGACTATGTTTTCATTACGTACCATATTTTTCTTTTAAGATATTGCCGCTGACAGAGGGGCGTCGCGACTCGGCAGGCAGCACTAGAGCCTGACATCCATTGTGGGTTCTGCTGCTGTGGAGCTTTGCATGTTCTCCCTATGTACATGTCAGTTAGCACCATGTAACCCTGTTCCCCGCCTGTAGCGCTGTTAGGCTAATCGGTGTCTCTAATTCTGCCTTTAGGGCGTGATTGTATATGCTCCATGACAACTTGCCCTGTCACAGGCTCTGCGACAAGCGTTATTCTGTGTTTTATTGGACTTTATGGGGAAGGGATGATTTATTGCTGAGTTATCGCTCATTCCTCACAGCTGGATTGACACTTTACCAGTGTACTGATGGTCAACCATTCCTCTGTCTTGTCTGTACTATATCTCACCCATAGCTTGACCCTAACCCTGAACAGCTAATCTGTGACACCATGAAATTCTGCAAAAGCACTATCCTAAACCAGATTTTCCCCCCTTTCTAGAGGATACCATCCGTGACCCTGATCCAGCAAATTCTTGATGTATGACATCCAAAGATACCCTCCCCTACACACACAGTTACCATCAACCCAGCTGCAGATCAAAGACTATAGTTGTTTGTCAGGTATAATACAACAACCACTAACGGATCGACTTCTAGAATTTGCCATCAGATGTAGCTAAACTCAGAGTTGTTGCTTACTTTGACCAAATCATCTTGGTATCTCTTGTTTATCCACAGAGTGGAGTCTAAATTAGATGTGAAACCGTGGCAATGTCAATGAGAGAGTCAGCTTTTTTTCAGTCAGATTTTTTAAGACTGATTGATTTACAACAAAATTATAAGACTTTCTAACACTTACAAAGCCAGCAGCCGTGGGAGTACATTAGCTTAACCTGCATTCTCCAGTAGCCAAAAAATGTGAAAAATGATCTTAGATGTAACTCCTTGCATGGTTACCAATGTTTATTTTGGGGCGTTGGTTTCTGTGGTTTCAGGTTTACATCAGATAGGGTGTATTGTACGGTAGAACAACACTTAGGAAATGAGGGCTGATATTTTTACAACACAAGGAGATAAGGAGATGTTTTTGATCTGTAGTAACACATGGATCATTTCTGAACTTCAACAGGATAACGTAAGGGAAACAGCAGTATGTTTTTGTGTCTCTATTACAGGTCAACGATGTTCAAGATTCTCCCAAGGTCTTGCCAAGCTTCTTAAATGAATTCCACTTTTGCAAAACATTCACGTGAATCAACACCCGCAATTACTTGGCTTGAGCTGGGCAGTTTTTGCTTCTTTTCTTTGAGTAAGCAAACCACGGTCGGCTGGGCCGGGATGCCGCGGTCACACTCGCACTCAGCTTTATGGTTGTTTTAATGAGAGCAGACAGTCAAAGTCTCGTTAAAAATAAGACCTCTGTTCGCCGCAAATGGTCCCAGCACAGAAGCCGCAACGTTTTCTATCATTTCATTCTAATTTCTTTTTAACAAGACTCCCTGCCGAGGCTGAGGTCCACCTTAACGCTCAGAATGGCAAATTCAAGAGACCTTGAGATGCTTGTCTGGCATCGCCCAAAGAGCTTCTCAGTGTGCTGCTGCTGTGGTCTGCAGTGTGACGGAAGGTACGATGGAAACTCACATTTTAAACGAATCGGACTCATCAGTCTTTCTGTTTTTTCCTCGCCGTAATTTATATGTGGCATTCGAGTGTAAACCAAAAAGCGAAATACTACCTTCATCGCAAAAAACCAAATGTTTGGCAGCCGTACTTGAAAAAAAAAAAAATGCATGATTACATTAACATGTACGCCAAATTGAGGGGCCCGGAATGAAATATAAGACCTGACTTTCAAAAGTCATACATCGTACCTGCTTTGAAAGAAGTGCTTGTTGGCTCTATGTCGCGTTTTCGTAGCCCTTTAAACAGCTGCATGACGCTCGGTCTGCAAAAGTGAAAAGGTGACAGGACATCGGCGTTTCAAAAAACTCAAAGCTTCCCCATTCTCACATTCCAAGTCACTGAAGCAACATTCGAATTTGAGGTCATTTACACATTATCACATTATTGCATAAGAGCCGTATGAGTAGCTTAAGTAATGAACACTACAGAAATAGAAAAATGTCTCACACGCTTCCTGTGCGCCATTTATCAACCTGGACTGGCCACAAACTTTTACACACGCCCTCACAAATCTCCTCTCGGCACCAAGCCACAGAGTGTCTGAGTGGTTGCTTGTAATAATATAATAGAGGCTCATATTGGGGGGGGGGGGTTATTGTTCCCATCCAAGACCAGCTTAAAAGTACATAAATATAAATGACAAATGTAGGAAGGCTGGATTTTTGCAGTAACAAAATTAGTGACAGCGTAATGCTCACATGGTACGTCCCTGCTTGGGTGCCAGTGGACGCGCGGCGGGATCGATGGCATACAGTCTGATGTCTGAGACTCTGCTGCATGTTACACCCCTTCATTAGAAGAGCCAGACTGCTGAGTTTCTACTTTTCCACACACCCTGCATTTCAGGAATAATAAAACGCCTGGGTGGGATGTCATTGAGAAAGAGTACTTTACTAAGTTTGTGTGTCAGTTAAACCTTAATTTGGGTTCAAACAGATCAAGTACATCTCTGAAATAACAACTTACACCACGCATGGAGATTATAAAGTGCAGCAAACATACAACATATAGTTTAGAAAACCAAAAAGGATTTCATTTAAAAAGGCATATTTATAAATGGCACTTAAAAATAAAGTCGGCATTACAGGTTTGCGAATGCCAAGGAGAAAACTTCCCTTATATTAACATTTCCTGAGATTACTAACATATATTCGTTATAGTATAACCAAATATCTTGAAAGATATGTATAAATATGAATGGGGTGTATGAGACACTGCTAGCTGAAAATGTACCAAAACCGTTTCACCATCTACCAAAGAAGAAAAGACCAGTGCTTATATAAAATTCTCCTGAAATGTGTATAATTTTATTATCATTAAGTATTTTTTCTTGCTTGTGTTTTCAAAGTTTTCAGCATAAAACAATAACTTGCAGGGGTTTATCTATTAAAATAATCTAATGACAATAATTACATTCAATTTAGCATCAGCTTGGTGCTGAAAGAACAGCTGATATTGCGTAGTATAATTGCTTTTTAAATAGTTTAGTGAACAGATATCACATGGACTGGCATGAAAATTAAGTGAATTACACTTAAATATTGAGCATCACGTGGCAGCTACCTGCAGTTGTAGATATGTGTGATATGTGTAGTGGGCTAAGCCTAAGTGTCTCTGCTCAGAAGATTGCGAGTTCAATCCTGCTCTCAGCACATCTGCAGGTCCTTAAGCAAGGTCCTTAACCCCTAGCTTTCGGGGCATTGCTATGGGTGGCTGCCCTTTGCAAGTGGGGTAGACAAAAAGAGAATTTCCCCATGGAGATCAATCAAGGATCTATTATTATATGAAAAAAAGAACTATATGATGTTGCAGTTAAAAATACCATTATATCACTTGCAGAATATGTAAATAAAATGAAAAACCATCAAAACATGCTAGTTAAATGTTTCAATATACAGTCAAAAGTCATGTCTCGATGTCTGGCACCAACCAACGAAACTAATTCCTTTTATGTGTGAATATACTTAGCAATAAATTCGATTCTGATTCTGATAATAACCTGCCTCCTGCTCATTAAACAGTGAACGTATAAAATAAACGAATATAGCGTAAAGGCGACATACTTCTCACTAGAAGGCAGTTGTGAGTTTTCTGTGTACATAAGAAATTCAGTGGTCCAGGAACAGAGACTTGTGGAACACTGCATGCAATAAACTTGCAAACTGCTAGTTATGTTAATAAATTATTTTAGGACATATAACATAATGGGTCTTTTACCATTTTGGGTGGGGAATGAATGTGCTTTGTTTGTTGTGAAGCTGTCAGATCAAAGGAAAACAACGCATGGGTGAATCTGGAATGTTTATCTCCTAAATGGGATGTGGGATGTTTGCTTCAAGGACAGTTAGTGTGGCATAAGAAATACATCTTCTGACTTGTAGCACTGACACTCAGTCGTCTTCCTGCGAAGACTTTCTTACCAACCAATATCAACAACTCAATTATGCTTAATTGAGCAGATAATTGTTCTACTCCACATGAGAAAGAAGAAAAAAAAACAACTTAAGAAATATTTACTGCTTCGGATAATTTGCGAAAGACCTGACAGGTTGTGTTTACTAAAATAAGGCCTTGACTTTTTTTCCCCAAAGCAAAAAAAAGGCAGTTTCGGTAAAGTAACAAGACAGTGTGCATTACAGACATATGGTATATCAGTTGATTTAGATGTGTCCAAGCTTGCAGGGGTACATCATAATTTTAGACTATACATTTTTCACATGACATTATAGAATGTATTTCTAGCTAATACCATATGCACATGAAACACAGCCTGGATTTCTGAATCACAACATGAATAAAGCCATTGTGAATTAAAGGTGTGACCTTAAACCCTCTCTACTGTAATGTTGCCATTGAAAAAGAAACTGAATATAACATCTGCATAACTCCAGACCAAACAGCTTTTGGATGTCACAACTATGACATTCAACGGATCATTAATCTTCTTGTTTTTTGTTTTCTTGGGCTCATGTGTTGAACCCTGCTCTTAAAACCCTGCTCTCGATGAGATTAACGATTCCATTAACTCCGAAAAAAAAACACACAACGCGAAGTACCTCTGTAATCAAGTGATCTCCTTTATAATGCCGCGTCTCTGAGCAGACGTTTAATATAAGCAGCCACGTCGTAATCCTGTCATATTTACAGCAGGGAAGATTTATCTGAATATGTCTAATGTCTTCACATGATTTACTCTTAATGTAGCAGTTACATTCACAAACATACAATTCAAATAACCAAAATATCAGGAATGTAGACAGGATACCAGTTCAGACTGTTACCATAGTGTGCACCACGTCATTGTGTACCAGATATTGTACATTGTATACAAAAACTCAAAATATCCCAGGCGTATTGTCCATATAGACGTTCCATGCACAGATTGCTGAATCTAGATGGAATTACTTACATCAAGTAAATGAACAGGTTTGGAAAAGTGACATTTATGTAAACACTTCTAGTTTGTTTATTTTAGTATCTTCTACAAAAAATATACAAATTAACTGCTTATATTTCTACATGAGACCTATTGTAGTATTTATACTGAATTTGACAGTAATGGCCTGAGGTGAAAATGATTCAGAATTGATATTTAAAAATCTGGGCTGAGCAACCGCAGTTAATTACTTCACAGGGACCCTTAAATATGTAAAATCATGAAATGTATTGGGTGGAGGGGAGTGTCACATTTTGTCAGAGGGCCCAGAATATCTAGCCACAAGTTGTCGGGTTGTATGTAAAGGTTCTTTCATATAAAACACACACACATATATGAACCACATGTTCCCACAGTGTAATACAATCCTGTTACTTTGACGATGACCATTTTTCAGGTCCCCACAAAGTTCTGTGCCTGCTATCAAATAAGTAAAAATGACAAAAGTCTTGTATTTTCTTTGGTTACTTATGGTTAAGGTTAGGGCTGGGTAGGGGTTAAGGTCCTTATGTTGGGATTAGAGTTTTCTACATAGAAATGAATGGAGAGTCCCCACAGAGATATAATTACAAACCTGTGTGTGTGTGTGTGTGTGTGTGTGTGTGTGTGTGTGTGCATCGTTACGTACATCTCTGTAAAGTCACTTTTGATTATGAATAAAAATATGCATTGGCTGACATGAATATGGGACAGGTGATTATTTTTCCCAGGGACTGTACCAACATTGCTGTCATTTCATCGAGTTTCCTCCCCCTGCTGGTGAGAGCGTTACATACATTTCAAAGCGTCATTCTCCAAGGGATGATACGGCATTATTTCCTGTATGTGGTCTTTATATCACCATAACGCTTTATTATTACAACAGAAAGACTAAAAAGGAGAACGTGGTTTTATAATGGCTATAATGAACTTACTCAACCGTACTAATATTACAATGAATATTACAGTTTCATAATAAATGCCTGAAAGCATTATGGTTAATACAGCAATCTATTACTGAAAATATAGTTTGTAATGTATGATTAATAGTTTATATAATAATATATTATCTCAACGTTTCTCCTGTTGTCAGACAAATTAAGGTGCTAAGTCAGGATACGGAAAAGCTGTATTCATGGAACCTTCCGCAAGTGTTTCGACAAAAATAAATAAAAATTCAATCCACTGGCAAGTAGCAAGCGCCATCTAGTGTTAGAAAACAAATTAATGTTAAATAAACGTCCATCTCTATCCACAGACAAGTAAATCATTCAAATAAAGACAATTATATGAATATCTGGATAAATTTCTTATGTGACTGAATATGAATTTTTTTGTTAGGGTCAGTAAACTACAGCTAACCTGAAATAGTAACCTTTCCTTTACTGGTGTGAAGGGTTATGTAAAAGAAAATACCATTTTGTTGATACAATGCAAATTACCTAAATATCAACCAATCCCTGAAGCCATACAAGGTGACGTAATTGCTACTCAGTTGGTTGTATCTGTGTCAAACTAAAATGAAATGAAATCTTTTTGTGTTTAGCAGTTGTCTCTAGAAAAAATGTATCTGAATTTCAGGCAAAAGAGAAACACAAACCATAAAATATATTTTGATAAGTCTGCTGGAAATCGTTCACTTTATGTTGCAAATCTATCTATTGTCCAGTTCCTCTCAATATTTTTGTACGGTTTACTGACCCGGAATAATCCGACAGGTGTTTTCACAATTTATTCACAATTTATTTCATGTCATGCTCAATTTTGAATACTGAGTTGACTTAATTGAATTGCACCTCTACACTGTGCAGAGCACAGTGCACTATTTCTCATTTATTATTTGCTTTTTTTTTCTTCTTTTTTTTAAATTACAAGTGACTACAATTATCATGTTATCATAACTCCCCTGTGATGTTGTGCTCTCGACTGCCAGGCCAATGAAACAATCCTGAACAATATTAAACTTTTAAAATACAGTATCATACCACTGGGCTGTTCTAATAACGCACCACTTCTCCAGCCACAAAGACGACACGCAAGTAAGATAGCAAACATATTTTATTATTTCGGGACACGGAAAAATGACTGTCAGCTGTGACATTACAGACTGCCATACACTTAGATCCCTCAAATGCAAAACATAAATAAATTGAAATCCAATTCTGAGGATGCAGACTGTCAAACACCATTATGATGTCATTGTATCTTATGTCTTCAAAGTCACTTTCAAGGATCAAAAACCACTTGAATATGAATTTGACAGCTGTCATTTTTTGTCTTTTGTGTGAAAGTTATTGAAATAAATGTGCAGACACTGCAACATAGTTTAGGTAGGTGAGCATAACTGAAAGAGTACCCAATTTTAATTTATCTAATTAAACTGTCAGAACAAAAATGCACTCAATAAATTGGCCACACCATACTGACTCTCCTGACATACCCATACAAAAATGATATTATGCCAGGATTTTGCAATCCCATCAGAAGAAAACATTATGCAAAAGAGAATCAATATCATGGTTTAATTATGTTTGTCAGAAAAGCTGTCGTTTATAAATTAGGATGTGAAACCTTAGAGGTACATTAAACAAACACTTATATATCCAATTTGCAATAATATACCAGGAGAAACAAAGGCAGAGATTTGGGTACGGACGGTAGGGACATACTGTGGGAGTACCATGTGGTTAGAGGGTCAGGGCTGATTTAGTCCATATCAGTGGTCCTAAAATCACATATATTTTTGCGGGTGTGTTGTGAGTGTCTGCGACAGTCTACCTGGCACGCTGTTCTATGACTACCCGTAAACACAAGACGTGATTGTTCTATAATTTGTCGTATTTAAGGTAGTCTGGGATAAATATAAGTGAACAAAGATGAAGTCCACTTAAACTGGAGTACCCAGAACTAAGCGGAGAACTGGGACCTGTATCACAAAGCTGGATTTCTTGCTTAGTCGCATAAATTGTCGGATTTCATGTACCCTAGTTTAAATGGATATTCGTTCACTTACATTTAGCCCAAACTACCTTAAATACAAGAAGTTATCCGACTAACAAGAAATCCTGCTTTGGTGGACTAATAAAGTACTGTCCAACATCACCAAGAAGCATTTCTGTCTAAATTTGTCTCTGGACAGTAAAATGCCTCATAGGACGTAAGGTTTTTTGTGTCAAACCTTCTCGCCAGTGTTGCTATATGCAGTTTCTGCCTCTTGAAGCAGCCTACTGTGAGCAGCCGAACAACTTCCCGATATTGTGATACTCAAAGACAGGGTCACTCCGACCATTTTCTAGCTCATAACCCTCAGTTTCCTATAAAGGCTCAGTCAGTGTCAAGCCAAAGAGCAGTCTAGATGATGCTGAAATGCTCAATAGGGAATGTTTCAAACTCCCACGTGCGGATCAACATGGGGAAACGCGATAGACACAAATTCAACAAACAACAATGATCCCCTATCAGACAGAAATATCAGTATTGTAGTGTTTGGACCAAGCTTTATGCTTTTATGTTCTGTAATAAATATTCAAAGGGAAAATAAAGCTGGAAAAACAAAGCCAGCGTATGAATTTGATTCGTCCGTTGGAACCGCAAAAGCAGCCTGATTTAATTGAATAAATATTGGTCTTACTTGATGTGTTTTTCTTCTGCGAGAAACAAATTAGCTTTTATTAATAGTCACTAAAACCAAACATTTTAGAAACCACATCACAATGAAATAAGACATGAATATTAATTTAGTAGTGAGATTCAATTAATTGTACAGCAAATCCACACGTCTGCGTACTTGAACTACTCGTTTCCACCATGGATTGTATAATACCCAGTAGTGTTGATACATTTTTATAAATTGAAGCTGGAATTTAAATGATTAATAAAAGTATGGGAATATTGAAAATGAAACTATAGCAGCACCATTAGCTAAATGTAACTTTAAAAGTTGCCTTGGCGGGAGCGGTACATTTTTTATAGTTTGCTTTTTAAAGCAAGACCGTTAGACTGTAAGACCCCTAGGATTCCTTTTCTGAAAGCTAGTTCATATGCCTGTGTGTCTATCTCCAAAACTGCTAAGCTGTAAGCTGTCTGCCGCAATTAGTTCTCTTCTGAAAATACATCAAATGTTTGCGCTCACAGAGGAACTGACTATTAATAAGGTTTGTGACAAAATACTTTTACTGTGTAGAGTCCCAATGCATCTAGAAATCTCAATATTCGTAATATGCTGATGGAAAAAAAATGAAGAACGCAATGCAAGTAGCAAATGAACACCTTCACTGGTGAGGCATTTCCGAAGTAATTAATGCATGTTCTGTAGTTCTACACATTATCATTATCATTGAATTCAGAAGCATCATGACTGCTTAATATGTATGGCACTAAACCATCATTCCGTCCCTATGAGGGGGCAGGCTGAGGCAGGACCGACAGCGCTCACTTACATTAATGCACAAGGAAAGTTTATTTGTGTTAGCTTAACTTAATCATAGTTTCTAACCTGGAGAGATGGTGGAGTGCAGCCCATAAAAAGTTACAGTATAATAGAGGATGGCTCTCTGTTTTCCAAGCTCAGAAAAATCACGCTATAAGTACAAATACCAATTTAAAACTAGACCGAAACAGAATAAGTGACAAATATGGCACGTTGTGACAAAACTGAGAATTTAACTGCAAAGTTGCTAAGAGCAATAAAAAACGATAAAAGAAAATAGCTGTAATTTTTGATTTCGGTTCAAAGCAATCTAAAGAGCACTTTTAGCCAATGGACAGAATGTCAGTCCATTACGAGGCAATTTGCATCAATTACCCATAACTAATCCTGACCCTCTGTTTTTACTCTAGGAAGGTCAATAGCGCCTCTCCCCCCTCGGATTGCTGAAATGAAAAGTAGTAATTCTTCATATCAGTCATTATGTGATTATGCTGTAAGAAGAAGGATAATTTTTAAGAACCATTTACCAGTTATGTTTCTGATAGAAACAGTTTCTTTAAATGTAACTTTAAGAAACCTCATTTGATCAAATTCGGCAGATTGAACCGAAGAAAAAAAGTGAGTGCAAATGCCACATTTATGGTAATGCAGTGAATCGAGTAACTTTAACGTACTTTAACACAGATGTACAATATAAATATTCTCTCGCTCTTCAATAAAGACAATAGAAATTACATTTCATCATGTAATAAAACCAAAATAAAAATTACAAAAGTCACAGTTTTGTCATTGGTATGTGCAGGTTGTTCCACGGTCCCATCCAGAGCTCCTCTTCATCTGTGTGCTCGCTGTGTGACTCTGACTCTTTCACAGTCCCCGCATCTACGGCGGACTCCTGCTCCTCCGCGCCACGTGCCTCGTCACTCCTTGCCCTCGCTATATTGGATTTCGAGACAATGCTATCGGGTCCTGTAGTGCTGGAGGCTAAGGATCCGCTGGAGGGTCTTGTGTTTAGGTTCTCGTCTGTGGCACCGGAGACCCCCCCGTCCCCAGGACTGTTGAGGGGGAGTTTCTCTTCATGAGTCACTGCCAACTTATCCAGCTTTTTGAACTGCTTCCCCAACCTTGTGGGTGAGTTCATTTTCACGTTATTGAGGTGGGCAACTCGCCGGGTCCTGATGATGGAGCCGTTCTGAGCGAGGTAGATGTTCCCGTTGATGTTGCTCTGGCTGCTGATATTGGACAGGCGGTTCCTGTGAGATTCTGGGGCGCTGTCCTCCCCCGTGGAGCTTGTCTCATACTCTCGGTCCACCACAAGCTTGATGCGCTTCTTTCTCCCACACTAGAAGAGAGAGCGAGCTGGTTAACACAAGGCTTCTAGAAAAGCAACGTGAAATTTGAGGAAACTCCAGTACTGTCAGTCCTCTGCCATTTACTACTATTATGTTTTGAGTGGAAACAGGTTTCACTCTCAGTGCATCAGGCATTTGTGCTTCATTTCATTGCTCATTAAACAAAACAAAGCACAAAGACCAGCACTGCAATCCAAGAGTATCAGAGACCAAGCGCACTGCAATCCAAGAGTATCAGAGACCAAGCGCACTGCAATCCAAGAGTATCAGAGACCAAATGCACTGCAATCCAAGAGTATCAGAGACCAAACTCATTGAACCGATCTAATAGGACATTGTAATTGTTGACTGGGGAAAATCTGAAAGAGCAAAGCATGCAGACAGGCATAGCATCACAAGTTGGTGGGATTCACAGCATGTCTGTGGAAAGATAGAAAGATAGTAAATCACACTTAAGCAGGGCCACAGCAGCAGATCAGAAATAGGACTGGCCCATCTTACTTAAGGGTTCTGAATGTTAGCTAAAAGGACGTCGCTGATTCCTCCTCTGAGTTTGATGCCTCATTTTCAGTTTCCTCTTCCTGTTCCTCATTTTCCTCAGCTGTCGTACTTAAAGAAGGCCGAGTGCTGCCTGATGCCGAAGAGGCAGACACAGGAGAAGCGTAATGACTAGAAACAGAGATTTTTGTCTTCTGAGAAGACATCTCCTCCTCTTCGTCGGCTTCACTTATAGGGGACAGTTCGTTGTCCTCCTCCAAACTTTCCAGCACACTGCTACTTGCTTCTGTGCTATACATAGTCCCACTATGGGAGCTTCTGGCTGTTGACACAGTGGCATCTTCATCATTGTCTTCATCCAATGCTGTCTCCTCTTTTTCACTTGACTCTTCTGTTGCTTCTTCAGATTCCTGACTGAAAGCAGACATAGCCGCAGACGACTTGCTGCTCTTGCTTCTCCCATTAGAGGAGCTTCTGGACATCCCTGAAGACCTGCTTCTCTTGCTACCTATTGTGCTTTCAGTGGACCTCTCTGATGATGATCTCCTGGACGTCCCAGTGTCTGAAGAGCTCCTTGGGGATTGTGCACTTATCTGAGAACTAGAAGGTTCGCTGGAAGCTGTCTTCAATGTAGACGCTTCGACTTCATTCTCCTCCGAACCTGAAGTTTTATCTTCGTCGTCTTCTTCTTCAGAGTCTTCCTCTATATCTGACTCCTTTTCTTCCTCTGTACCTGATTCCTTTTCAGTCTGAGAGTCTTTTTCTGTCTCTGATTCAGCTTCTGACTCTTCATCTGCACCAGACTCTCTCTCGGACTCTGACTCTTCATCTGCACCAGACTCTCTCTCGGACTCTGACTCCTCCTTAGACGCCGACTCCTTTTCATCATCAGAAACTTCCTGTTCCTCTTCTGAGTCCACAGTACTCTCATTAGCATCATCTCTATCAGAGTCAAGTTTCAGATAATCCTTGTCTTTGCTGGGAGGAGAACCACTACTTTTCTCTGACACATCATCCCCCGAGGCCTCTTTCTTACTCTTGTCTTCTGAGCCGCTGTCCTCTTGATCAGTCTCCCCAGTAACACTTATGCAAAGCTTTGACTGCCCTTCTTCTCCGTCTTTGTCACTGGTGGGCTGCGACGTGGACTCATCCTTCTCGCTCTCGGCAGCTGACCTCTCGCTCGTGCTACTCTGAGACCTTCTCCGGGTCTGCAGCTTCTTGGTGATGTTTATGCGGTGCAGCACCTTTTGCAGGCGCTTACTTGTTGAGGACTTCTCATCCGACGCCTGAAAATAAGTGCCATCTATGACCACCCCACCATCCCGGGCAGATGCCAGCGTGGCATAATCCCTCCCATCCTTTTTATCTTTGGAAAACATCATCGGGAATATCCGGGCTTTCTTCCACGGCGAGTGGCGAGGGGCTAAAGGGCCGGATGGCTGGCCAGTGGTTTTGCTCGCGGATAATATTTTGCTGAGTTTCATAACCGATTTTAATCGCTTGGCAGCCTTTGAACTGCCGGGAACCTGCTCATCCCCCGGATGTTCGGGGGCTGCTGGCGGGCCCCTGAAGGCCACTTTCTGTGGTGGCCGAGGTGGACCTCTGCCTCGCATTGGCCTTCGACCCCGCATGGATACCTGTGGCAGTGACATCACTGAGAGTTATCAAGAAATCTCAAATACTTCGAACATGCAGTTTTGAATAAAAACTGTGTCCTCCTACTCAAGTAAATGACAATGCACATTGCTTTTCTGTGGCTCTGCTGAAAAGATCTAATTTTTTATTAAAAAAGAAAAAGCTTTTACAAGAAGACTCGATGCAACATCTGGTGGGGGCGTAAATTACAAATAAGTTTTCAGGGCCGAGCAGAATGAAATTAACTGCTTTCAGATTTATGCTTTGTGTTAGTCATTCTTAAAATACAATAGAAAGGGAGAATTTAAAACGGGAAAATGTGTCTCGGTTCATAAACTATTTGTTTCCTTGGTGTTTCGTGGTTAGCTCACTCTGTCAATAAATACCACAGGTGCACCTATATAAAATATAGTAGATATAAATGTGTGTGTATTCAGCAATGATTGATGAAAGAAGTCGACTCCATGGAGAACACTACCTCTCCCTCAGACCCTTGAGGACTGTAGTAGTAGCTGCCGTCATCTTCCATGATCACCTCTCCATACTCGTCGTACATTCCCGACGGAGATATCAACTTTCTGCGGCTACCATACTGAGGCAAGTCATATCTGGAATAAAACAATCATACCGACGTCAGCATAACACATTCCTCCACAGCAGGACCTGCCCCAACACCACCATATACAGTACTTGTGTACAGGCAACTATGGTTAGATACCTAAGCAGCTAGGAACCCCTCCTGGGGCAAAGGGGACTGTTTTATTGGGGCTAACTCCTACGTAGAAGATTTATCGTTGATTAGCCAGTGTACAGTATGACTGAAACACATGCAGGTGTAGGTTATGAAAGTCAAAGCATGTTCAGTGACATCTTACTATGGGGCCAGTGCTTTCCTAACGCGCAACTCGTGAGAGATTATGAGATTTCGGTTGCTATTGTGGGCCATCCCGCAGCTGAAGACCACGGCAAGCCCGTCTTCGGATGACATCATTCCTCACTTCTCCCATTTAAACACTGTCCGGTAGCAGAGCAATAGGCTCATTTATTAAAGGTTAAGGGGTTCAAATTAATATAACAGGGTTTTCAATTTCATTGAACACAATTAACAGTTAAAGAATAAAGCTTTTGTAAGAAAGCACAAAACTGAAATAAATTAAAATAACACCCTGTCAGTCCACTGAGACTTTTGTAGATTCTCATTAAAAGCTGAAAAGACCCCAGTTAGGGCAATAAAGAACAGTGTGTGGTACCTCTGTCTGGCATTTTAGAGTTTGATTCCCTGATTAAAGGCCTTACTATCCTCTAAGAGAATAAGCTTATTGACTAGGTGGCTGCAGGAGAATTATACGAGCTGAATGAACGCTAAGAACTTTCTTCAGGGCTGCCCAGAACCGTAAAGCCACTACAGTACATTACAGTACATAAACTGTTGAAAGATTACTTTGGTAGCTTCTCTGTGAGAAAACCAAACGGCGGCCTCACGTAACCTAAGCCGACAGGAACGAGGCATCGCAATTAGCAAATGTAAAGTCGTAAACTCCTCCAGCTTTACACAGGGCAAACAAGGTGCACATTCTACACATTTATGGAAAAAAAACAGTGGGGGGGGAAAAAAGTATTTAATGGTTTGGATGCTTCAGTTTGAACAGCCTGGCCAATCTCAAGATCTGAACTCCCTAATCACATGGTACTAGACTTATGTAAATTATCAGACTCACCCGTGCTCGTAATTATAGTAATCCTGAGCGTAATATTCCTGGCCGGGGTCAATGCCGGACTCCATGGAGAGCTCCTGTTGTTAGAGCACAGTGATTACTCAACGACAGGGCAGGTTAAAAGGGAACACAGGTGAGGGATGGGTAGGGACCCAAAAACATCAATAAAGGAAGAGTACCTCTGGTCTAAGAAGTGTTGGCCTCAGCAACTGCTGCTGCTGACGGAGGTTTGAATAGGGGACAGAAAAGGCAAAAGATGGAAAAAGGAAAAAAAAAAAAAATTAAAGTTTCATTAAGTTGATATTAGATGTGTATTGATGGCTTAGAGAGACCAATGCTGAGGTCAAAGTTAGGAAATCAAGCTTGTGGGACAGCATCACAGGAAGGTTTAACGTGAAATGAAGTCCACCCACAGAGAAATAAGTGCAAGGCTTAACATTTTCCAAACACCAGCGATTTTTAAACATCTATGCAGTGTAACGGTTTTCATATATTTCTCCATTTCGCTGATTATGCTGCACCAACTCAAATTATTCAAATGATTACTTTTTTCTATCAAGTCAACAATATAGTAAAAGAAATAAACAGCTTTGCTGTCTTAAAAAAAGACCTCATCCAAATGTAGTATATTTTAAGTAAATAAAAATGCTTACTTCTTGATGTCCATAACCTCGCCTGGAAGAAAAATAAAAATTAAAAGCATGAGGCATATAGTGTTCAGATAAGCACTTCCAAATTAAATACTGTTATACTAACACTATCTGGAATTGAATGTCTGTATCAAAAAGTGTTTCCTACTTTTAAATAAAAAGTACAGTCGTGTTTGTGACTTACCCCCAAAGACACTCAAATGCGACACGTTATTTATAGATTGTTTTGATTTACAGTCCGTCCTCAGTGAAATGCCACAAGAGAGCTGAGTGCTGGAATAAAGAGGCGGGGGCCTTACATTCTAACAGCCATTTAAAAAATGCATTATTTGATAGAAGAATGTATTGAATTTGTAGTCGCCGCCAAGGTGAATTACCTTCACAGTTTCAGCCAAAAGGAAGTAACGTGTTTGAGATATAAAAGCACATCACGAGAGGCGGAAAATGCTGAGAATTTACTGTAATGCGCCTGATTGTATCTGAGGCAGAGTGACAACTTGCACCCCATGAAAGGCGACGATGAAGTTGGGTCATGACCACTCGTGCAGCAGACCACTCCGCATGGCCAAGTAACCTTGTCTGTGAACTGGGAACCAACAAATACAGCTAATTGAAGAGGAGTAGGTCAAAAGCAACCCAGACAAATGTCACGACTTCCTTTCAGACGCTCAGGGGAGCGTGCTGGTATTTAACAAAAAAAAAAGAGGACGAGAAGGAAATGCTAGATTAGAGTAGGTTTGATGTGGGTGACAGCCGTGAGCCCATTTCACTCTCAGATGTCACTTCGAGTGCCGACTTTGAATTAATATTCTGCGCATGCCACTGATTATCAAGGGCAAATTACTGCCATTGTTGTCTGATGTGGAAGTAATGAGGAACTTAAATGAAGATTTATCACTTGGCGATAATTTGTGACTTTCAGAAGACTTTTGGAACTCCTCCGCTTCCCCCCGTTTGCGACGGGGGATGCCGCATGTCTGCAAGAGTGGATGCTATAGGCCTCGGCAAGCTCTGCGCTCCACAGATCCATGAACAGGCTGTGATAAATAATGCACTGGAATACACCGGACCGCAATCGAGAAAGGTGAGATTGATGGTTTCCATGGTCAACTACGACTAATAATACCTCAGGCATTCAAGCCAGGCACGCCGATGACACACCTTGACGGAGAAAGACCTGCATCTAATCACTGATTTAATCACGCCATCGGAAAACCTGTTATGCGGAAGTCAACCACAGCAAATAACACAACTGCTGCTGATCCAGGAGTCCTGGTGAAAAGGAGGCACACCAAAGTCTCCCTACACATCAGTCAGACCACTGCAGACGTCTTTGGGTGAAACAATGGCTTTCAAGACGCACAAAATCCTGCTTTAGCATGTTGATGACACACCTGTGCCTGGTTGTCAACCTCGTTCCATGAATCAACCCCAAGATCCTGCAAGATCTGTAGGCATTTACTTTTGGTTCTTTTGTAGGTGGTAAAAGTTATTTTTTGATGCTTACTTTCCAGGTTAAAGGAACACATTGTGTTTGTTTGATCAGCCTCATAATCGGCACGGGGGTTTGAAGTGTATCCTCATTCTCCAGTAATAAGTACGAGAAAGAAAGGCAACTACAAGCTTTCATCCTTCTGAAGTGTAGCATTTGGTTGTATCGTCTCCCCGAGAGACTAATTGAGCATGTTCTCGCTATCTGCTACTACCACTTTTGACATCATAAGCACAAATGAAGGAAGGGGAACAGAACCGGGATGTTGAGAGTATAAATGCCTGGGTGCGACTTCTGTAGACACCGGAGGAGAAATAATGAGGGAAAACGAGGCCCTCTCTTGGCCTAAGCAATAACAAAAAGTTAGGAAAAACAGAGGCAATCCTGGTCAAATTCACAGGATGAGACCAGGATTTAAACAAGTGCATCTAGCTGTGAAACCCAGGACCACTGTTGAAGCCCGGAGATTAAAACAAGTGAGTATGCATTACTTGCCATCGAATAGCAGCAGGGTTATGTGGTATCAATTAAATGCAGCCATTAAAGTCGAGATTAGTGAGAAGCATTGTCTGAATATAACGTAAAAATTGGGAGGCTAAAAAAAAAGCCAAAAGCCAAATCAGATTTAAGATTGATCAGTCGGGTAATTATCTGTGCTGGAGATAAACTGGACATCCATAGTTCTTGTGGATCTCTGAAGACTAATTTTGCAGAAACGGCTGAATATCACGTTTGTTCCTGTCTTTTTATACCCCTTTTAAATTGGAGAGAAATCCCATTAAAAGAAAATAATACCATTAAAGGGTGAAATAACTAAACATACAAACACAAATAAATGCATAAATAGCTAAAGCTTTTTCTTTCAAACGGAATTCAACTCAACTAACTCACATGCAACAAAATAAAAGGAACTGACATATATTAATAGCTACATCCCTACAATTTGACATGGAACTTTGATACTGATAGTTTGTCAGTTTTCACTAAAGGAAATGAACATGATTCAATTAATTCAGTAATAGGGCCACTCAGGCTCCCAAGTCTGATCGAATATAAAGTGAGTTTGCAAATGCTGGATTTAAAATTTCCAGAGAAAACTTTCAAATTAGTTATGAAATTACAGCATTAGGGATGTGACAGTTTCTTGAACTGAAGCATGTATTAACCCGGTTTTACATAAATGTATTTGACTAGAGATCCTGCATTAAATCTGAGTCAGCATGTTAGGGATCTCGGTAAGACATGAGATATAAAAAGTAAGCAGAACAAAAAGCATGCAATGCGAGAGAAAGTCAACCTTTATATAAAACTTTAAAGTTACTGAGGGGAAACACAACAAAACCACACAATCAGCTTGGTAACATACTGTAAATGTAAATGACTAATCGCTTGGGAAAATACAACACATTCTTCATGTATTTTAATATTTTAAAATAGTACAAATTTACTATATCCTTACTTATGGTATACTTAATGTCTAATAATGCTCACTGAATATAAACCCAAATAACGCACAGACACTCGATTAAGATCTATTAAGACAGTATAAAGAAAACAGAGTGAGATATGTGAAGATTTTCCAAGTCAAAATGAGCAGAGATGTAAATGTAAATAAAGAAAACAGTCATGGAGAAGAAGACGGATAACAAGCAGAGGAGGATGATTGTCACAGGATAGTTGAGGGAGATGAAAAGCTAATTTCTTCTTCCTCCATGATGCAGTTTAGGTGATTTGGCTCAGGCTGGGTTGCTTCGGAATGGACAGATACCTGTTGCTTTGGAACACTCTTCGACGCGTTCCGTTTCTTGTCGATTTGACCGTACATGTTGGCAACGGATTTCTCTATATCAGCTATGTTCCGGATGTTCCGGAGGATGCCCTTCAGTTCCTGTTTGGGGGCTTTCGCTTCGGTCGGGTAGCGGAGAGGAGGAGGGGTGCATGAGGACACTGGACGGAGGGAGGACAGAGGCGTCAGGACAAAAGGAGAGGCAAAGATGGGGCGTGTAGAGGAAGGAGAAAAGAGAGGAAGGGGTGGTGGAGTAGGCAAATCAGGAGCACTGGATGGGAGGTGGCTTGCAGGAGGAGGTATATCAGGGGCGGGGGTGGAGAGGTGGCTCGGAGGAGGAGGTATATCAGGGGCGGGAGTGGAGAGGTGGGGCTGGGTAGGAGGTACATCAGGCTGGGATCGAGGTGGAGAAGATTCCAAATGTTGGGTGACATTCAGGTCGGGAGGGGCGGAAGGAACAGGTGGAGATGATAGAGGTAGAGGAGAAGAAGGAGGTGGAGAAGTGGGAGGAAAAGGAGAAGTGGTAGGAGGGGGAGCAGGAGGAAAAAGAGGAGAAGTGGAAATGATAGAGGAGGGAAGGAGATAAGGGAGCAAAGGGGGGGGAGGAGGAGGAGGGATATCAGGAGGATCAGGAATGATCTCTAAATTAATTTCATATGGCTCTGCCATCTTGAGACTAGAACAACTGTAGCTGAACCTGTGCAGGATTGGAGGGGTTGGTTTGTAGCTTGGAGGTGGGGACTCGTCACTCTGGGTAATGATTATGCAGGGGGGCAGGTCCCTGTTCCACGCACAGCCTGAGGAGCTCAGCGGCCGGGGACAGTGAAGAGCGGTGAGTGAGCTATCAGGGGACAGGCTGGCCCTGGGGCCTGAGCCCTGCTGCTTCATGTCCTGCGGGGTCTGCTGCTCAAACTGCCTCGCCTGCTCCTTGACTGACAGCTTGGTCTGTCTACTTTTATTACACGGGACATGAAAGCTGCCCAGCTGATCCTTGCTGTCTCTCATCTCCATTTTCATCAGCTGCGTCTCCCACCGGACCTGGTCTGTGACTACAGGATTCCCGAGTGTGTCGTACCGCCATGCGCCACAATGCTTCCTGGGCAGAGTCCATGAGCTCCCTGATCTAGCCACCGGGAACCGGAGCAAGGCCTCCTTCAAACTCTTCCTCTCAGGAGAGTGCACGCCCAGTACGTCGGACCTCCGCTGCGATGCCCCCATCTCCAAGCTACACAGCACCTCCCCGTCGTAGAGGGGATTCTCGGTGGTCAGGGGGTTCTCGTCGGACAGGAACGTGACGTTACTGGCCGATTTGGGCAGCTTGTTGCGCAGCGAGCCGTTGCCGGTGGAGAGCTTGTGTGCGGCAATGGCTCGCGAGGCGAATATGCTAATCAGCCGCTGCCGGTCGGCCTCCTCCAGCACGCCCCTTCTCCCCCTGCTTTTTCGGGAATGGCAGAACAGAAAGAGTCTTGGAAGGCAATGCAATGGAAAAAGGAAAAGGATGAACACTCCACACTCATAACCAAGAGTAAGCGAACAACATAACAGATGCTTTAAGAAAGTCTCCATTATTATTGCGGACAATAAATTATTACTGTTTATCTCCACTGGGAGAGCCCTACAGTGTTCGTTCTTAAATTTAAAGTTAAAAATGACATAATACAGTATATTTGCTAGAAGAGATAATTCCAGCATAACTGATTCCACTGGGTGAAATTAGTCCTGTTCAGGATAAATGATCTATAAACTTCCCTAAAGCGCTTCATACCACTTGGATTAATACTAAAGGGCACTACAACCAATAGTGATACAACCGTTATTGTTGTGAACAGGAATGGAATCTGGCACCATCGTTTACTCTATTTCATTTAGCTACATATAATGCAAATGCAGAAATGTATTAGATAATTTGCCGCCTTCAGTGACGCTTAAAAGGGGCCCACAGGTGCATCCTGGCTCGATATGAAATAAAAACTTACTGACTGGACTGATTGATTTTCTGACAGCATGATCTCAAGACTGTTATTCATGCATAGAGATGAGAAATATCATTGATTTGACACAGTTTTGCTGTGTTCGCTCAAATTGTAATGAGAGTGGAGTGAATAACTATGGTTTATTGGGAGAGATTCGCTACACTAACAGGGGCGCGGGCAAACCACGGAGCGTTATTTTCCCTTTGGAAAAGCAAATAAAATATTTAAACTCAACTAAAAGCAGCTGTGCAAACGCTGCATAAAAATATACATATCAGATACCAAATGGCCACTGCAATGACACTAACTTTTATTACCAACTTCGCCAGCAATACTTATGTAACAGCCTCCAAAAGAAGCCTTTCTAAAAGCCAGTAGCCACAGAAGTTTGACAATAACGTAACAGAAGCAATGCGAGAAATCGCTACAACACAGACACACAAGAAAACGGTACTTACTGAAGTCTGATCCCACGATTAGATATGATTGGATGTAGCAATAAAAGTAGACATACATGCGTAATGTATTCATTTGATGTACTTTCTTGACCACTTTAAAACCCCATTTGATATGAATTGTGTCAAGCCTTAACATCCGTTTATACAAATAAATAATTACCAGCAACTGAAAAAAGGCAAGTTCGGTATATGTGATGATAGAAAAGGAAACGGAGTCATCGAGTCCTCAATCCCAGTTTCAGGGTGTTTGTTTTGAAATAAGCTACTTGTTTATCTGTCAGACTCCTATACAAACCCAATCATTTGGATTCAGGTTCGCGTTACGCAGCTCTCAGTAGCTGATACGGACCTTCAGTAGAAGCACTGAAGACAAAACTGGATACTCACATTCAGGTAAATTGACCCCTGTTAACCTCACAAATAACTTCCACTTCACTCACCAAATTTTACGGCAGTTTGCTGCTTGTGATGTCCTTTCACAAATGTAGTGAACACAGCCATGTAGACAGGCATTCCATCATCTTACGGTTATTTTAGGTTTGTTACGGCATTTATTCGTATTAACATTTTTCTTTTTGCTGCTGCTTAAAAAAAACATCAAAACTTCCTTTGTTCAGGCAGCCCATTGAATGGGAAAAAGCAACACAGAAGACACCAAAGGAAGTGACAAACATCACGGCAAAATTAGCTAAATGTTTTAGATCTCTTTCAGACGGCTGTCAGCGCCGCTTATTTTCTGATGTCATGTCTTGAGATGTTTTCCTTGTAATTATGACTCCTTTCTTTGACTCCCTCATAAATAAGATATTTTTATATTATTATTCATAATATGTACAGCATTCCCCAGATGAAATAATGTAAAACGGGTAAGTCCATTTCAGAATCTTGCACCTAAAATGATCACAAGAAACTGACCAACACCGATGAAGGTATTGGATCTCAGTACGACAAAACGGCTGAAGCTGGCAAATGCCAATAGCAGCCGGGAAACCCACTTCTCCAAAGAAGTGATACGTCTAGTTAACCTTTCAGTCCTACTCGATCTGCTTCTCAGGCGTTTCATGGACGCCGCCGAACGAATATCCGCTGACCTTTAATCCGAGCGAGGAAATATGCTCAAGATCAAATCAACAAATTTACGGAAACACCCACTGGCCTTGGCTTGAGAGAGAAGAGAGGCGGATGACACGTACATGGTGCTGTCCCCGAGCTCTTCGTAGAGATTGTTGGTGGTGCCGCCGGCTGATTTGCCCGCTGGTAGAGCCATCTGGATCCGCGCCGTTTTTGCACATTCAGCTTGACGCCTTTGGCAAACGGTGAGAAAAACGCTATTAGCATAATGCTGTGCTATATTGTAGGGGCTAACATAAATAAAGTAGCTCCATACAGACAGCGCACACAAAACACATAAAATCAATCATGGTACATATTACTAGATATATGTACATTTTCATTTATCGATTCATATTTATAAACGAGTTAAAACAAACTGCAGAACTATCGAAAGATACTCACTCTTTGAATCTGTTGGCGTGCGATGGAGAATAAAGGCAAGAGAAGTTAGTTACATTACAGTTTAACACCAAATCAATAAGACACACAAAAATTATGGGCAACTCTCCCAACAGATGGGACATTTCCTTCCCCCAGATTGAAAATCCAATGCTTTTTAATTAAACAATTTTAATTAAACATTGTACTTGCGAAAGAAAAAAAATAACGACTTACTTAATTTCTAATACAAAATACATATTCACTCATGTCCTTGAGGTAAATGTATGCAAGCAGACATTTTTCAGGGTGCAGGAATGCCACTGGCGTGCTTCCTCTGAATATTATACAATGCAGTAAAAGAAATTAGTGTTTTCATTGCATTGCCATGACAAAGAAAGTAGAATTAAACGAATCCTTCTGCATGCGTAATTTAACCTGTAATAACCTTTAGCCCAGGGGTCACCAACATGGTGCCCGCGGGCACCAGGATGCCCCGAAAGACCACATGAGTCGCCTGTAGACCTGTTCTAAAAATATCACAACCAACCAGTGAGCAGCGTGTAACATTTAATTTTATCCTCTTGATATTCCCATAGATGGTCTATTTTTTTCTGCTTAAGTCTGACCCCCCCCCCCGCTGCTACATATTTCTTTATCTCCGGCACCTTCGAGTGTGTTCTCAACAAGGCACATCTCTGAAAGTGCCACACGTTACTGTCCTGCTTCCTTCAAAGCGCAAAAGAAAAAAAAAAACATCCCATAAAAGCAGCTGTCAGACCTTAATATTTGGCACAGAGGGAAATAAATGGTCGGCTTTCAAGCTGAGTGAGAGGGAGATTAGCCTGGCTCTAAAAGCCATTTCCAAGACAAATCAGGGGCAGACAGACATCTCCGAATACCTGCCAGACATTTATTTTCAGTGCCCAGGCCTCTAAGCCCTACTTACTGTTTGTAGGTGACCATGACGATAACGATGGCAGGGATGCAGCAGAGGATGATGATGATGGCCAGGGTAAGGAGCGCCCCCTCTGTGTAGCCCACGGCCTGTGCAGCCTTCTTCACGCTAGCCACAATATCGGGGGAGCGGATCTCCAGAATGCGGCCACCCTGGCCCAGATAAGGCTGGAACTCCTTGTTGATGTCGAGGATCTTTCCATCCAGAAACCTTTTCGACAGACAGACAGACATCCTCAAAGAGCTCCAGGTCTTTTGGAAGCTGGACACAGGCAGTTAAAGTAGGCCGTCATTTTCACAGTGCGCACCCTAAGCGCTTTTACCGAATCCTCACGCTAACATCTCAATTTTTCACAAGTCTGCTTCTCTGTTTCTATGTGTTGGGGGATGATTCTAAATAAGCTCTTTGCTTCACCTTGCAAATCTGGTCCATTAAGTATACTCGGTACATATTCGTAACTTAAAATTTCTGAAAGCAGATGGAGTTCAGTGATTATTTTTGTGCTAACTGAAGGCATTTTTATGAGAAATAAAAATCTGAACATCGCCTCATCATTTATTCCTTACAGGTGTGTATTATTTTTAATTCCTTTCTGAATACGCGCCTTTGTTGAAATGTACATTCCTCTTTGAAAACTGATCCTCTGACTGAGGAGATGCATATTTTATTGCTGTTGGTTTCTGCGAGAATAAACCCTCGTTCCCAGGCGCACTGCGGTTCCTTTCCCGACTAGGTGACGTGCCGGGCTGCAGCTTCATCTGAATTCCACTTCCGGAATTCCGGAAGCTGCAGTCTCAGGCGACGCTTTAATGTGGGTCTCGCTTAGTTTGTGCGGCAGCTTAACTGAGAAGAATCAAGTCAGAAATAGACGGTTTTCTTACCCTAGTGACTCTGCGATCGGAAGTGAAAAGGAGGTTCTCCCAGCACCCTGCGTTAATTACAGCCAGTCTGGCTTAAGCTGCCGCCCTAGATAAGACTGACGTGGCATGCGCTCCAGTGAAACAGCAATAAATTGCTTTCCGATATAGAAAACATCTCAACATCTGATACCATGCTGACAGCCCAGGACAATGAAATAGTATGAAAAGATGAATATTTTGCTGGCAAAGAAGTTTCCAACTTTGTTTTTACTATACAATTATTTGCTAAATGAAGTAAAGCCTGAGACAGACAGGGGTGGAGAGAGGGTGTAAACAAAGAACTTATTTCCCATATACAGTAGCACCGAGATGCAGACGACGGAGGGTGTTATAGTAGGAAATGTCGCCCAGTTTCAGATGTGAAGGGGCCAGTGTGTGATCAGAAGGTCCCGGGTTCAAATTCCAGGGTCAGCAGTGTGATTTCACTGTCGGGTCCTTATCCAACCGTCAATTACTTATAGGCTCTTGCTTTCTCGAAAATGTATTTCGCTTTCGTTAAAAGAACCCGCTAAATAAATGTGATCCATTTCAGGTTACGGTTTGTCAGTGAGGCATGTAACCAAGCCACCGGCCACTGGGGCCTTTCAGGCAGAAATCGTGAGGAGATTTGTCAGCCCAGAAAAACGGCACTGCCACCTCAGCGCTCCTGTCTGCTATGCATCTAGTGGCCGCCACCAGTACAAGGAGCACGTGTGCATCAAGTGAACTCACTTAAAAAGCTCCTGTCGAGATATGGCCCTGTTGGTCAGCGGGTCGACAGCGTACACCATGAGATCCGATTTGGTGTAATCTTCCTGCTCGTAGCCATCTCCAAACCGACGTGCCCCGATGGACTCCACCAGCACCTTCGCCCCGGGAATCTGATCTTGGACGTAGCGCTCAAGAATCCTACATTTTGGGGCAAATGCATTTTCTGGTTAAGAAACTTAAAACGTTTTTTTTTTAACAGTTCCACTTGCGAAATCGCTGTGAAAAAAAGTCTCTGCACTTTAGCCAACGTCTGAATGACTCAGTCTTTCCCACTAATTTCAAGTCCATCAAATCACATCTTAACACTGATGAGGCTCCCGATCGCAGACAAAAAAAGAAAAATCATTCCTGAAAGCCTTAGACTCGAACAACGTCTTAGTGACCACACTTGGAGAGAAATAGGTCGATAATTACATGTCAAAAAATTACCAGGAGGAGAAATTATCCTGCTTTTAGGGTAAATGTATAAAACCAAGTTATATATATTTCATCTTCTCCCTTCAGATCTGTTTTATAAAATGCACATATGGGTGACAAAAGTTGGTTACATTACGTAACACATCATTTCCTTCTAGGCTGATGACCCTGGTTCTTAAACAGGGGTACATGGGGTATGGTGAAGACCATCACAGTACATGCTGTAAAAAAATATCTTCCAGAACCGCGCGGCTAGTAAATGAAATGGAATGGGAACACTAGGGCAGAGCGTACCAAGTGCCCTTTGCCTCTGCCTTTAGCTGGGACACGCAGAGCTCTCATCTTCGAGCGGCCTGGCATTCTGAACCAATCACCCGTCGCGCTATTCCGTCTACTCGGGACAAAAAGGAGGGGGGGAAGGTATTCAGCTTAGATTGATGGACTTCCCCTTGGGATGCGGAAAACCCCGAATAACCGGGCTGGCCCACAGCCGAGGCCGCAGCTGTGGGGGATGAGGTGGGAGAGCACAGAGCCCCCTGTCCTCGGCGCCGCGTGCTGGCCGCTTTGTGGGCACTGAAAAGCGGGCTTTCACGCCGGCATGGCCATTCTCGTGCATGCCTGGGGGGCATAGAGCAGGACCCCGCAGGTAGCTGGGATTAAACTGACCCGCTGGATTGTTCAGGGGGCTGGGCGGGGGGGGGGGGGGGTAAGTGATTGCTGCCACTGGAACACGGTGGGACGACGGTGATTTTTCGTCAAGGCCAGCGGTATGCCAAGACCAAAAAAAGAAAACATGCATTTGACTCCCTGGAGCAAAGACACCACAAGGCGAAATCAGTCGCCAAAGAAAACAAAAACAAATACGCTAATTATCAAGCGCAGGAGAGAAGCATCTGTAGGACGTTAAGTGTGTTTAAATTTAAGAAGCGCGCCATCAAAGAAAGCACTTTCAGGGAACTCCTGGGAAAAAAAAAATCAAAAAGACTCAGAAGGGACCTGAATAAAGCTTTGTGATTGGTTGACGGCCTGTGCGTGAAATATACTCACCCAATGAGCTGTTCCTTGTTCTGCTCCACCACAGTGGGCGGAACGTTGGACACCACCACCTGCATATCCAGCTGATTAACCACAGATATCTAGGACAAGCAGTGTAGATTACAATTAATTTACTTTTTCTTTTTTCAATGGTCTCTTGTTAAATCAGAGACTTCGGATCAAGAGAAAAATGCATATATAGCCTTAATCAAATGCACTCTTCTGAACAAAAGAAAAACAAAATTTTCTGTTGATACCAGGTACCAGGGAATCTACCAGTAGCATACAAACAAAGCTTGTTAAGTTGCACCATCACAACATACATTACCTGTCAAAAGTTTGGACACACCATAGAAAGGTTTATTTATGCTAATCTCTAAATTTCTAAAATAAAATTAAATTAAATCTTTAAAATAAAATAAAAAACAGACATCAAAACTATAAAACAACATAGAATATAATGACCAGAAAAGTGTTAAATGCGGGGCGGTAGCTCTGTGGGTTGGGACACAGAAGGTTGCTGGCTCAAATCCCATGGTCAGCACAATGATCCCACCATTGGGCCCTTGAGCAAGGCCCTTAGCCCCAACTGCTCCAGGGACTGTCTGACCCTATGGTCTCCTCTATGCCAGGTCCATGAGGAGATCCCACACATGAGCTGAGCTCTCATTGGCTGCTTTTCCTTCACTTTCTGGTCAAATGACTCCAAAACCATTTCTTCTGTGTTTAGGACAGTTTGGCGTGCCCAAACTTTTCATTGGTACTGTATGTATTCTAAAGTTCTGGGTCTGAAGTTTTAAAATGCTTTCATAGGATGCTGAACTGCATGTTGCTCGCTCTGAAGGAAGCAGGAGGAGCGTAACGCTGGGAAATGGGATCTGCAGGTGAGCTGAGAGGCTATCCCCAGCAGGTCGGAGCACATAGCGCTGAAGCGGAAAGCGCCGGAAATGAGAGGCGTGCTTCTCCGGGAGGAGATCCTTACCACCACTTGTGCTCTGCTGCTCATCCCCTTCCCATAGTCATCTGTCGCAATAACATCGAATTTGAAGTAGGACCGCCGCATGTTCCTGTAGATAATTGCCGATTTAATGATGCCGGTGTAGGGCTCGATGACGAAACTATCCTTGCCGTCAGTCGAGGGAGGTATTATCAGTCTGTATTGCATTGCACTGTAATTCCCAGTGTCTTTATCCAGGGCCTGTCAAACAAAGATAACAAAAAATGGGCTGGACATCGGTGAGAAACCCAAAGATGCGCCATGTCCTTAAATTGCAGTTCTGTTACTTCACATTAGGGGGAGACTTTGAGCTTTCAAAAAGTGCAACAGGGACAGTGTACCGTCACCCAGCTCAACATTCAATGCGTCCCTTGGCCATGACGTTGATTTATAATACCTTTTAGGTCCGGGGGAGTGTAAAGCTACAAAGATAGCAATATACTCTCCTCTGGCTCTGTCATTAACACAAATGAGGTATTTTTAGTGTACTAAAGAACTTTTCCACTTAACGGTCCTCCCATCATGTTAAGGACCATTGCAGCAAAGGTTCAAGGCCTTACTGGGATGTCTTACCCTGGTCTTAATATGATTAAACAGAAAGCAGAGGGATTAAAGGTTGTTAGGGGAAGGTGCTAAAAAATCCACATGCCACATTGTCTAAAGGTACAATGGATCACCTAACTACACTCAATGGTGGCCAAGTCATAAATATCTAAAAATGATGCATCAGTTTGACTGCTGCCATATTGGTGGTAAAGGGCTCAGGATTGATTTGGAGTGAAACTTCCATGAAATTGGATTCGCTTTTCTTTTTCCACAAGGAAATGTGCTATTTTATTTCTATTGGGGAAAGAGAAAAAATGGTCCCGTAAAAAGAGCTTGTTTTGTTAAATGTACAGTGTAAAAGATCACAGCAACTAATTATGCAATCAGTCAAATATGGTGCTGTCTCTTCCTGGGGGAAAAAAGGAATTAATACTGCATCTATCATTCGCATTTGCTACTGTAACAACCAGCCAGCCATGCTTAGTTTAAAAACAAACAAGCAAACAAAAAAAAAACATTTAAAGATTTAAAGGTAGATTAGTCTAAGCTATAGGCTTTTGACCTGCTTTGCTTCAGTTCATATTAATGTTCAGCGCCAGGGAACTGTTTTGAATGCGCAGAGTACCACTCCCACTGTGAGCGAAATTCAGCACCGCTGTTTACAACAAGCACCGAAGCAGCTCAATAACCCACACCTCAGCTCAGCTCAATCAATCAACTCTGTCCCACTTATGTTTTAATGATTATACCATTAGCGCCCCCAATGAACAATTTACTAAAAGAAAAATTCACACGATGACTGACTATCATGCTTAAACACCCACCCTTCCCCCCCAAATAAAAAACACAAAAAAACAAAACACAAACATCTACATGGTGCCTAGGCATCCGCCCGGATGTGAGTAAGATTGTGTAGTAGTAGTTGAGTAGTTGTGTTGAGTGATTCACTGTGTTCTGCTCAGTTTGGGTTTGGGATGAAAATGAGAGAGAGGGTTTATGTTCGCAATTATTATTAACGATATTAATGAGAACTGCCCTCGTGTCTGCCGGCTGTCTCCCAACCAACGGATCAGGCACACACAGAACAGTGATACTACCAGCAATTCACAGATCAGGCTAATTAATCAAACAAAACTGATGGCTTCGGGGGAAAAAAAGACAAGACAATAAACAAGAGTGGCCCGAATAGAAATTTTGTTCAGACTGATAGTCTAGTGCCCCGATGCCAAACTCCTGTTAAAAAGCCCTTATATTAAAATTGTTAGATGACAGTCAACTTGACATTTATATTGAAGGGACCCATCAGCATTTTCTGACACTGCCTAGGGGTTCAATTAAAATAAATATACTCTTCAGCTTATGATAGCAAACACAGTGCTGAACATATATTAGGGGTAATACTTGCAATTTCTTCCAGTTATTTTCTAAGAAAACGCACTTCAAATATAAATTACACTGTGTTACTAACGGCATAGTCCTACAAAAATGCAACAACTGAAATGTCTCTAATATGGTTACATTTAAGGATCCAGTAAACAGCTTTTATTTTCCCTGTGGCAAGTTTACGAAAGTCAGCCGATACCGAAAAAGCACCGTTTACTTTTTGGCTGATGTCCACCCTTGCAGCTGATCCTAAGACATCAATGTCAAGGGCCTGTTTTGTCCACCCTGAGGTACCTCGATTAGCAGAGAGCTGCACGGGTTTGGGCTCGGATTTACTAATCAAGAGGGATGTCGAGTTCAGATACTGCTTGTTTTTTGCAGTGATTAGAGATAAAGAATTCATACACTAAAGCCGGCACGATTAACTGTGTGCTGTCGATCACCATCTGATATATCTCAATGGGAGTCTATAAAGCAGTCAACATGAAGAGGGCCTAGCCGTGGTGAAAGACAGCAGATAATGCTTCTACCTCATGCGGGTTTTGAAACCTTATTCCTCTTGCCTCTAGTGCCCAAAGCCACACTTCAGATATGAAAATTAAATTTGCTTTTCACTAATAAGCATCCTGGGTCAGCAGGTAGTGTATCTGTCAGCTGACTTGGGGGAAAAAAATACAGAATAATGAAATACTTGCTGTATATGGCCTTGTTATGTATTATCAACCTTACAAATTGTTATGACAGGAGGAAAATTCCAGTGTCAAATCCCATGTGGGTTTTTCCTGCTGTTATAGCGTGAGATGGTAAATGACCCCTAAAGAGCGGCTCCCACCATATCTAAACCAAAATACTACGCCCCATTTTTATGATAAACATCTTGGGTTCTCAATTTGGTGGTACGACTTTCATTTTGTTAATGACTGTTGGTAAAAACACATTTTCTCTTTGGCTAATGGAGTAACAACTATTAAAGCACTTAACAATTAAGAGTTAATTATACTTACAGTTAATCACTGTGTTTATTTAATAGCTATGAAAGTCATGTTTTCCCATCTTGCTCGCACTTCAGTAAAACACCGCCATCAATCTGAGATGGGCATAGCAGGTACTGTTTAATTACGATGTCAGCCAGATTAAACGAGGGGATTCCTATGAAGCTTGAACTGAATTTGCAGGCAAAGCACTCGAAGGCTTAAAAGGCTTAAAAAAAAACTGGCTGAACATCGCACTGACCAATGACAGAAAGCACGGCAAATTCACAGACTTCTTGCGTACAGCCAGCACACTCTGACAAAAAAAAAAAAAACGAAATAAAAGTAAGACACCAGTCAGACACCTTGTCCTTACTGATGAAGGGGAAAGCTGTGCTCAACCAGCAGGTGTCGCAAATTTTTATACTAATGCCGATACTTTATTCGCCATTGTGCAAGTATAGGTGCATAGCAGTACTTTTACTTGCACATTCCGTCTTATTCTCTTGTGAGAAATACAATATTTAATTTTTTTGTGGTTAAGGATGTCGCTCAAGCAGTTACAGAAAATGGATGGGTCCAAACGCAATATGATTACTCTTACAGCCACGGGACAAAACTGTAACAAATAAGAGCCAATGCTTCTTACTATTAACATTTGATAGCTACAGCCATGTATTAAAAAATGCCATGCAAGCTAGCTAAACCTGCTACTTAGCTATATTAACTATTTGAAAAGAGCACCACATGCCAGTCATCTATATTTTAATTTAATTAAGAAAAATATTTAAGTCGCTTTTCATTTTAAAATAGAACGAAAAGTTAATCCCATTTATTAACGTTAATCAAGGGCCTAATGCAAAAACTACAAGGATAGTAAAGCCTCAAAATGAAATGCTAGTACAAACAGTATCATTTAAGGTTCCAACAAAACCAGGACTTTTCTTTAAAAATCCATAGATTTGGCATGAGATAATAAATGAGTGTTATAGTAAGCACAGTAAAATGATATTTATTTGTTTACCCAGCTGTTTTTTGGAGCGATGCACCAGCTTACGACTTTGCAGTTTTTACCGAAGTAACTCTGATGAAGCATGGAAGAGCGCGGCCCCTTAACCACGGCATCCAGCGCATCCCCCCTCCGCGCTGACACGGGACGGCATCCCCTCTCACCTGGACCTTCAACACTGATGAGAAAGTTTTGGCGTCCTCTGCCACCCCGCCGATGTACAGCTGCTTGGTGAAAACAGGCGGGTGATCGTTCTCATCCTGGACTTCAATAAACACTTTGGCTGTGTTAGCTGAGAGGAAGAAAAAAAAAAAACGACTCGATAAGAAACACGATGAATCAGCTGCAAAACATGCGTGCTGATACATATGTCTGCAATTCTGTACATGCATGCAAAAAAAAAAAGCAAATGAGACCAGGGTTACGGATGATGGATGTGATGCGGGATTCCGCAGTAGAGTACAGTGATGCAGTGAATCACATGACATTTTCTCAAGTCAGCTGGGAGGCGTAAAATGTAGCAAAGAATGTATTGAGAGAAAAAAAATAAAAATATATCGTGCAGTGAGAAAAATCATTGTTCATTCCCATGGTGGACACATGTTTTCACGCCTTTACACTGCTCTCCTAATGGACTGTATGATGTAAGAGGTCACGCCGGACGCCGCAGTGAATGCCAGCCGCATTACGGCACACAGGCCTGAATCGCTGATGTGGGGATCGTCATTTTGGCGAAGCATCCCCATGTTCTATCATACACTCGTGACCCAGCAGGGTTCCGTGGTTCTCCAGGCCGCGTGGTGCCTGTTTAACATTTCGCTGTGTCTCAAAGTCAAGCAACACATCAGGTGCCAAGAGGGTCTCTTGGTAATGAAGGGCCCTGAATGTGTTAACATATCATACTGAGAAGGAGCGCGATTTTATTTATCGTGCTGGACAGAGCTGTGTGTTGGTGCATTTCTTCAGATGTTTCCTGTCAAAGTCCCTGCTTTACAATCCATTCCAGGTCCATTGATCAAGCGGCGCGAATCTTTCATGACGCGCCGGCACATCCACACTCCGCTGAAACGTTTCACCGGATAATAGGCTCATAACAGAAACGAACAAAGAAAAAGCAACTCTGTTTAAAAAGCTCTTATTTCAGAAGAAATGTTCAAAGAGCATTCTGCGGTCATATCGAAAAATGCACAAATTGCGTTAAATTGATTCTAGCCATTAATACGGAATAATCAAGATGAAGCAAGCTGAATTTAGTTAACAGGAATGTGACGGTCTTAATCAGTTACATTCGGTTTTAGCTGCCCTGGCTTAATGAATATTTTATATTTTATTGAGCTCCTCACCACTTTGGAATAATCAACACAATAAATAAAACACAAGGATTAGCATTTTCCATTTACTTTTCTGTAGTGGTCTGCTGTGACTATTTTTAATGGTCAGTCTTTGATACGCAGTGCAGCAAATGCATGACTGGAAAGCACAATGACATTTCAATTCTTCAGCCTTCTAAAAATCTTTTTGAAGTCACTACTACCTTCACAAGCTATGCATAATGGTTTTGACAGACTTACTCTTTGAAGGCACTCGGAGATTGGACTCAACAATGCTCAAAGAGTCCGCCTGGACACGGAGGACATAGCTGGTGTTGGACTCGTAGTCTAGAGCCTTGGCCGTGAATATGACTCCAGTGATGTTGTTCACAGCGAACTCTCCTGGTGGGGGAGACACAGACATGACAGGATAACGGCAGGCATCTTGACCAAAATGAAGATGGGATCTGCCACCATCCGCACAGGCCGTTCCCATGGCAGATGTAACGAGCTTCGCAGACCTGATCCTGGAATGCCAACATCTAGCAGGTTTTCTATCCTACCTGATGAGTTACTATCTGCCCAACATCAGGTGTGGCTCATAACAGACCAGGTAGAACAGAAGACCTGCTGGATACCGGCACTCTAGAATCAGGATTACCTTCCCCTGGTTTACAGCATCCATCCAGAATTGGATGCAGGTCAAGGAGCATTTGCTCAAATGCTCTGGGAAATTAAATGACCTGATTTAGCGGTGATATTTCTCCAGAAGAACAAAGTCTGCTGTAGGCTATCTGATATACCGTTGGACCCCGTATTAATGGCCATTTCCATGGAACTAGCAGGAGGGTCACAGTAGCATCTTCAACTGGAATTATCTTGGAATAGATCCATCCCATGATGCTTCATAAGATGTCTGAAAACTATGTACTGTTCTACGTTAAATAGCAATTTCGCTGGCCATGCATATGTTATGCATATTATTTTGCTTAGCATGTAACCAGGTTTTTAAATATGCTTTGCTCAACACATGCAACGCTAAAACATTTTACAGCATAAAGATGCTGACTGAATTTCTTTTGATAAAAAAAAAAAAACTTTTTGCATAATTAGACATTGGACCAGCTGCTCTCTAAGCTAAATAAAATTACAACCACAGTTATCGCGCATCCTTTAGCCCTTCCTCAGTTCCTCTCGTGATAAAAACCTGTGTTGTTTCTCAGCATGTACAAACAGGATTTAGGCAAATTAGCGGCATTAACTTCATCAGACCCAAAATGGAGTCACAAGACAGTCGTTTATAATAAAGCATTATGACGTATCTGTTCATCTGTGCTAATACTGCTTCTTGGCATATTAATGGCATTTCCACATTGAGGTCACATTCAAAGACTGGGCGTATTTTTGTAGCATCATATGAGACATAATCTAACACGTTTCTGCTTGCATTATGAGTAAAGAATGCATTGTTTTTTTAGGTTTAATGCTATTTTATAGAATTTAATTCACTGCCCTTCTTCTGTTTTTTTTTCTTCTTCTTTTTATTCCAATTTGTTTCCCTGTCGTAATTCGTTAATGGCGCTCTGCTTTTGATGCAAAACAATGCCTATAATAATCTCAGTCAAAAGGCAGCCTATCTGACACAATCGTGATGCGGGTTCCCAGGGCTAAACGCTGCTCGGGGATTCTTCATATCTTTGTGACTGATTTTCACTGAATTTAAAAGCAATTAATCACATCGATTCTTTGGTCTCTCATTAAGCGAGTGCAGTGTTACCTGCACATTTCCTCACGTTGACAATTTAAACTTCTGAATCCCTGGAGGCACCTGGGAAAGTCTCTCATCACTGTACGGAACAAGAAGACCTCCTATTATCCTTCACCACTTCTGACACGGTGATGACACCATGGAAGACAAGGCCCAAGTCCTCGCGGATCAAGCTGAGGGTCACTGAAGACAGAACTGAACTCCTAGGAAATCACTGGCACTCACGGCCTTCGTTCCCCTCCACGACGGAGTAGACGACCGTCTGGTTTACGGCGGCAGCCAGGATGACACCGACCACCGTCCCCATGGGAGCGTTCTCGCTGACGGGGGCGAATCTGCACAGGACAAGGGGAGTGGTTACAGAGAACGAATGCAGGGAGTCGTGGATGAGGAAAACCATGCAAGGACGGCTACGAGACCTGACACTGACCTGCCAGCTTCATACCGGCCCACCCAAATTCAGCACAGGCATATTATAGCAATTAAAGTGTGATTCTTGTATTGTATTAAGGGATGCAACAAAATTAAACATATAATATAATGAAAGATTTTGCTATATTCTGTCCATCCATTCAACTTATAATCACCCTGGTCAGACTGCATTGTCCCCAAGGCATGGAATTCCATGGCAGAGATGCCAGTCTATAGCAGGACACACATATACAGATTCATTCACACACTGGGAAATAATTAATTTGGGAAGAAAAAAATGCCAGTTTACCTAACTGGCACTTAATGGTGCCCTGTCAGTGTCTACACACTTTGCTGGGAGCCGTCGGGGTGATGTCAGAGTCGGGCTCCTGAGTGAGGCCCCTAACCCTCTGTTGCTCCAGGAACTGTCTGATCCTAATTTCTGAATTTCACGTTACTTTGGGGAAATCGCCATAACACAGGAAACCATGCGATCTCTAGACACATACAGTGAGGGGGGGGGGGGGGTCAAGATCAAACCCTGGAAGGGGTGAAGGGTCATTAACTGTTACTTAAAGAACAGTTCCCAGTAACATATTATATTTATAGTATCTTATTTATATGCAAAATCAATATTATCATACAGCTAAGGGATGTAATATACTTTTAAGGTTATAGTAGCATAGTAAGATGGCAGGGAAGGTGATAAAAATGACAAAGAAATGGAGAAGAGAGAGGTTCTAAGATTAAACAGCAGGATAAAGATTTGCCATTTGTTAATTGTGTTAACTTACATCAGTTGGCGTTTCCTGGACAACAAAATCAATGAATGTCCGCTATTTCAAACCAGGGCACTGTCGTGCAACAGAAGCATTCCAGCGGCATTCATGTCTCATCTAGTTTTATCCCGTCACCTGTAACCATGGATATAATAGACTCCTGCCGCAGAAGAACATGTTACGATTTGTCCTGGAAGTCTAAACTAAAATATGCCACGGAGGGGAATGTGTCAACAAGCTTAATGATCTAAGCACTGCCCGGGAGACTGAGAGTGAAAACAGGTGATGCCTGTGAGAATTTCAAGCCTCGAACGCATTTCCTAATGCATTATGGGAAAAGTTTTAATTAAAAATTTAATTAGTATTTCTACAGTTAGTAAATAGATATTATTACTTCCCTCTTGATGGATGACTGATTAACACGGTCTAAAGACATATCTTTCAGACTCTTGCCCCACCAATGGTCTTTAACATTAAGGGTACACTGCAACACGTAACAGACTTACAGGTGTAGCACACGTTTTCAAAAGGTATATTATATATGGCGTCCTTTTTACATCTAGGCTTTCTCATTAGATATCAAGAGAGACTTCCAGTGACAGCAGGTGCATCGCATTAGGTCATAATTAAACATAATATGAAGGGCAGAGAGCAGAGGTCCCTGTCAGCGCCGCTTTTTCCATTACAGGGATAGTAATGAGATTGGCAGACAGGTTTGTCTGCTTCACCTACTGTTTCACCACCAGGGACTGGAACTGAATGTCCTCTCTGCTTCGCAGTACTTCTCAGATAGTACTATATACATAAATATGCCTGTATATTATATATGCACGTATGTATACAGTTTACATGTGTGCAAAAATGCATGCATGCATTCAACAAATCATTCATTCAAACACATTTTTGGCTGTGAACTTGGTTTAAATTGTCTGGATACTGAAACACAAACATGCACTTAAGCAGCCCAATATGCAAAGGAAACACTTTTACAAGTTAAAAGCAGAATACATGAGTCATGAGAAAACGCAAAGTTGATAAAAGGTTTAAATAGGCACAACTTGCTCAGATATACAGAAGGAGTGCTCAGCTGGAACTTTGGATAAGAAGATCTGGAATAAATGCCAAATAACTAATTCTTAAACCAACTGACGTGGTTTTTGGCACAGCGGAGAAATTACTGAACCGGATGGAAGGAAACTACTCATTTATCGCATAATTGCTCTGTGTCCAGTTTTATGATACGAGATAATTACCATTGTTTCATAAATGGAGCCTTGATAATCTTCTGAAGAATCAGTGGAAACAAATCACCGTGGTGGGGAGATGAAGCTGTCACGGGTGTTTCGCGGGCCTGACAGGACGCTGTACGTTATTGACTCGCATTCAAGCACAACGAACTAGGATGATCTGGCTGAAAATGGGTTTAAAAATCAAAACTAGCCGACTGAAAAGCGCCCGTTTCCGTGGGGAGGGAGGGCTTGCCTGCTTGGTCATGATTTATTCAGAGCTTGTGAATCTACACATGTGATACAAACTGACTGTCACGACATTATGCATGTACGCGTGCAGCTATGGAAACCAGAAGGGGACGACGATCCAGCAGGTGCAAGGGGGCACCTTCTGCAGGTTCAGCGTGGCCTGCTAACTCGAGGCTGACACCCTGCGTAAGTGAGGTGACTATTTAGAGTCAGTGGGGAAACTGTCAATCTCCGTGCAAAAACTACAGGGAAGAATATACACAGAATGCTTTCTGAGTGCCACTACAGAACATAAAAAAGAGAGAGAACCCATCGCTAAAAGCAGGGGTCTCCAACTCTGGTCCTGGAGAGCTACCATCCAGTAGGTTTTCTATCCTATCTGGCTTCTGATGAACCACACCTGCTCCTGGTATTTACCTGAGAACTAGTGTGGCTCATCAGAAGCCAGGTAGGATGGAAAACCTACTGGATGGTAGCTCTCCAGGACTGGAGTTGGATGGAGTTGAGCATCGAAAACGGAGCAATAGATCTGCCACCGAAACCATTAGCAAGGTGGCTAATCTGGAACATCGTCCTGTAAATGGCTGTGCGAAATCCGGCATTACCACCAGTGACATGTGACGTAGGCCTACAGTCATCACTGTGCTGCTATCTTTGTTGTAGTTGCTAGAAAAAAATTAGAAGATAAAGAAACAAAGGTTTATGTTCACTTTGTCCTAACAGCACCTCTTTTAAAAAAAAATAAATAAATGAGTAAAAAAAACGAGAAACCCGTACGCTAACAAAAAGACAATGCGTCTTTCAGCCAATCCTGTACCGCTACCGTGACCTTTGCCCTCCAGGTACTGCTGCTGCTTCTCTGCCTTTCCTAAAGGAATCATTACTGTTTGCACAGTAAAGTTGGCTCCGTTAAACAGCGCCTGGAATTCTGCAGGACCTTATTAGGTGCCCAGGCGCCTCCCTGCTACCCCCCCCTCCCCAGGTAACCCTGACCTAATGCTCCTCAGGGCTCTTGCAAGAACAGGCCGGAAAATAACAGCCCGATAACACACGTGACCTCAGTGGTTTTCAGACCACACTGAAAAGCTGACGCATTTGTTGTTCCCATAGATTTGTATTTCATTCAGACTTCACAAAGAGCTAATAAATTGTGCCACTTTGCATTCATATAAGGCGTTGTTTTTAAAGAAGCGCTTCAGTGTTTTTTTGGTTTTGTTCTCTTAAAAATACGAGATAAATCCAAACATAAAAAATACCCCTTTCTTAAACTGATTATGCAAAAAAATGGGAGGCACTTTGCCCCAGGTTTGCTGGACCCAAGGAAAAAACTGATTTGAAACTGTAATTCTGACCTATGCTGCAGAAATACCTGCTGGAATGAAATGCAGCCGAAGCCTCCCAAGACATACTCATCCTGCTAAATCAAAAAAAAAAAAACACAGCAACACTCCAAATTCTGCTTTCTTTTTCCTTAATGTTGTTATGGAGGCCAGACGTCTCGCTCCCTTGCCAACCGTGCGTGAAATTCACTGGTGGTTTTGTTATGCAAGACCACGCCACTGCACAAGCCCTGAGTAGCTCATTCACCCCACTAATCTTACCACCAACCCCCCACAAACACACAGTGACAGTTCCCAATCAGGACTTCCTGCCAACACAGGGGTGAACTGTGTTTGTACAGATAACACACTGAATAGTCATTCTTCTTCTGACACCTCTCTAATAGCAGCTGAGAACAAGCAAACAGTTAAGTGTGAGAAACTAATGAGGTCTGCTGAGTGCGACCAGGATCACAGCCACCTCCATCATGCCATTATTTGCTCTGTGGGCATATTAATCTGCACTAAAAGGTAAGGCACTCATAACAGCATTAAGTCAGCCGGTCCAAAGTTATCGTATTTTAAAGTCTTCTGAGTGACTCGTACACAGTTCAGGCCCGTGTCCTGAGAATCCCTGTTCTGCTTGTAGAAAGCAAACATACACACAAGCAAACACATGTTTTTGCACACAGTTGCCACTGAATAAAACATACTTAGTTTTCAAAGGCAACAAGCTGAACTGAAATACATTTTAAAAGGACAGTAATTATCCTTATAAAGAGAACCCACTGGGTCAGCATTCTAGGACACATTTGCAAGGTAAATTTTTCTGTTTTGAAGTATTTTAACATGTGACAACGTATTCAATAAACCTACTAAGACAAAACAAACGGAATCTGAAGGTAGCTACATTGTAATCAACATGAAACGTACGGTGAGCGGAGAAAACGCAAAGACGGTAAAGAGCGGCGACGTTCCAGACTACGTTTGGGATACAGAGCAGCCCCGGGAGGAAGGCGGCCGGGTGAGACCCCTCGGGGATGGGGCACCCTTCCTCATTTAGCCTCATGCCGGCCTCCAGCCCCGTCTTTTACAGCCGCATTTACTGCGCGCTTGGGAAACTTAACGCCGAGATAATTTAGCAGCTTCCCTTCCATCACGAGACAACTGGCATCAAGACCTCTCCGGCATGGAAGGAAGGCAAGATCGAATCACAGCAAGAAACAGCTTTCACACACACACACACACACACACATATGTGTGTATATATATATATATATATATATATATATATATATATATATATATATATATATATATATAAAATGTTTCTTGTAGTGGAAAGTAAACTCTTATACGAGCCTTTTAAAATTTAAAGGTTTTCCAGACTATTTCATGCCGACCTTTTCAGATTGTTAGGATTACTACTGATGGCAGAAAATAAGCGGTAAATGTGGTAACAGTCAAACCTCCTTCTCTGGCACTTGTACAGCTTTTTTGGAACCTTATCGGGTTATAGGACAGATATTACCACCATCACATGATACGCGGTGTGTCACATGACTATGAAAGAGTAGCACAATGGGTCAGTAGATAACTGTATGACCTCACGCTTTCAGCTGCCACCCGGGTTTGTGTGGGTGTGCTTTGTGATGGACTAGGTCCGGGGCGGCCCCTGCCTTTTGTGCTGTGTTCGCCGTGTCCCAGCATTGGCTAAGTGGTTACAGAAAATGGATGGATGGTTATCAGAGTGTTCCAGAGTGCTCACAAGTGGTATCTGAAGTCTGCTGAACATCAAATGACTGCCAAAATGGCTTCCTAGTGGATCGTTCTCGTGTTCGCCGGCCTTTGCCACCTTTAACAGAGCCGTGACGCAAATGCTAAAAGCAGTGAGGATAAAATGTTGCATGTATAATTTTAAATAACTCCAGGTACTTAGAAGCACGGATGGAGCAAGAAGAGGCTGCAGCTACAGTGTGAAAATGTGACAATGAAAAGGAAATTACAATAAAAGAAATCACTACTTCACAGAAATCGTTCGGGGCTGTTTTTTGTATGTGCCGTTAAAAAGTTGCGGACATTCTTTTACCCGTAGATGACTGTGATTATTGCCTGTGCCTTAAAAATGTAAGCAAGGAACCTGGAATTCATTGAGGATGGAAAAAATATGGATGATATACTATTCCTTTGCATCATAGTTTGTGGTGTAGGATGGAAGTAATTATTTTAATACATAGAGCTTTGGGGGGAAAAGACTTATAAGAGGCTGTCATGGCAGTGCTCTGTGTTTGCTGAAGGGCTGCATGTAAAACGCCTGAAGATGAAACGGCATTATTAAGGTCTCCAGGAGAGGATATTGCCATTCCAAATATGTCATCGTTGTATGTGAGAGGAGAGCTTGGGCACGCCGCCTGTAGACCGTTAAAAGGAGCATCCTTGCCATAGAGATGCGAGGGACGCCGTCGAGCGACTCCTGCTCCCATGTTGACAGTCTCTTACTAGAGACGCATTTCCATTCAAGCCCTTAAGATTGTTAGGTTTTGACAAAACTTGTCATGAAATTTATTGAGCAATCGCTGTCTCTTCAAGCTATTATTAATTAAAAAAATAAATGCAAGTAATAATAATAATAGCAACGATAATGAAAGCCTGCATTAACCAATTTCGAGGTGTGTTTTTTTAAACCATCTTAGCCAGCTCTCTGATATTATAGGGCAGTTCACAATAAAACATTATTATATATAATCCAGAGTTTTTTCGGCAGGCGATAAGCAAGACCAGGACTTCGTAACGTGCACGCTTAGCACAGATAGTGTGTAAATGCTTGGACAGGGCACACAGACAAATGGAAATCTAATAAACTTTTACCACATGCTAGACAAAACATTCAAACAGGCCAAGGAGAAGAGAATGACATCTGGAGAGGTCACAGCACGTGGTGACTTCATGGCTGCGCAATACGTCTATTGAATCCCCACAAGCCTGAAGATCATACATGATTTATAGTGCAGATTCTAAACAATTCAGAGCCACAGGGCCGACATTCATGTTAAATTATTCATACTAACTTTGATGGAGGCTCCCAAATGAAGTCACTGAACAAATACAGCAGATAATCAGGTGTTTGATTAATATATTACTTTCATAAACACAACATAGCCTTTAGAGATTCCTTTATTAACTTTTGCACCTTCATAATCAGCTAAAGAGTGACACCATAAACTTTTCACCTTTTAGTTGTTAACCTGTTATATGCTGCTTTAACTGAAATGCAATAACAGACTCACGCAATTATAATATACAGATTACCAAATGAATGTCTATTACCTACTAATAATATATAACACTTGGGAAAAGTATATCACCTACTATTTTTATTAAAAATTCATATTGATGCCGTTGTTCTTTGCATTCCAGATATTAAAGTAATGTAATTTTAGCTTCCGTGAGCCGTGTAAGAAACCATTTGTGTTTTGTCAGATTTGATTAAGTAACACAATTGGGAGTTACCCTGCCTGAACTTCACAATGCGATGCATACCTGGACTGTGTCTTTGTGCCATGAATGACCACGATCTGTGCCAGAGCAGGCAGCTGCACAAGACCTGGACATTTCGCATTTCCTTCCTACCCACCATCTGTTTGCGGTAAATGTAACTGAGGTAACTTTTATAGGTCACTTAATAGCATGTTCTAAGCAAATAAACAACGCGATGCTACCCTTGACCTGGAAGACACTGATTTGCTGGCATCGTCAATACGTGTCAGAACCGAAGCCGTCAGTTTCCTGACCTCCAGAAATGCGCTGCAAGGGAGTCAGAGGCTTTCCTGCCAGCGAATGTCAAATACAGGTTTAAATACCTTCCCAATAAAATAATGTTATTATTTTTCAAGCAAATCCCAACATGACAACAACATCTGGCTAAGTCATATGGTCGAGTGAGGAGCGTGCTGAAGTTGCGAAAATCGGCGCTAGGTCAGGGGTGCCACAGTTGAGGAATTCATGGCGCCCCCAAAGCCTGAGGCGCCACCGCCAATCAGTCACAAAAATACGTGCAGGCACAGGGAGAGCAAATCCACACAGGAGTCCTGCAGCAGATACTGCAGCAAGGGTCCCGTGCATGCAAATCCCAACAGTAATCCTGCTATCTTTCTGACACCTGGCACAAACAAGTACAAACAAACTAATGCAATAACATCCTAACATGCTAAATGTTTACGGCACACTATTAATTTACGTACTTTGACAAGGCTGTTAGCTACATTCTCGTTTGACGTTTTGCTTAGCTAAATAATCTGGCTGTGTATTACAGTGATGTGTTACGCTAATGGTGCCTTTGCTCATCTGACCCACACTAGTCACACGTTACTCCAGCGGCTACTGAATGCATGCTAATCAGACAGGTGCTCTTCTCTAGAGAGAGGGCGCTTTGGCGCCCTAATTACACACTACAAATTCTGAGTGGAGAAGAGGTTTGATTACACTAGCATTGCACCGTACAGGCAATTAAGCCTGGCCATTTAAGTGTATAAAACAAGATTAGGCACCACTTGCACAGACCCTCTGTTCATGTGAAATGATACAGTTCCCTTACTGCGTGAGTAATAAAAAGATTGAAAAACTCAGGGCGAAGTTTCCTTCAGATGCAATTTTTTTTCCCAAAAGTCCAAAAACCAACGATGTGTTAACATTTTGTTTTTCGTAGAATGTCCGTGAAGAAAGCTGGAAGACAGACAAGTGTTCTGCGCTTTCATAATATCACAGCGTGGTCTCACATTGACCACACTCCATTTCTGTTTGGTTGTCATATGAAAAAATGACTAACATTTCTGTGAGTTTCTTGTGATCCCCAGAACCTACAACTGAGGATTGCCAACTTTGGTCAGCTGGCTGGTGTGAGATTTTCAATCCAAGACAAGTCTGCACACACATTTATATGTAGGTAACTTTTATTACCTTGTAAATGGTCGGTAGGGATTGCAAACGACCCCAACGCTTTTGATTTAGCTAATTTGCTGTAAGATTTCTTGTGTGAGAGTGAAAGAGTGCGAAAGCGTGAGTGTCACGCCAGATGCGAGAGTTGGCGACCCTGTCCCTGACCCTGTGGTGGAAGTGTACAGTAACCTCTTCTTCCTCGTAGGAAGCTGAAGAGCTCGAAAAAAAGGGAGACCTACAGAAGTACTGGGGGCTGCACCAGACATTTTTTACTCAAGGCTGCAGAACTCTAAAAAGCTGAGAACAGCATTTCACCCTTAATAAAAGAAAAGCCGCACGCTAAGCTTGATGACATAAATACTATCATTAATTCATATCCAGTGTTTATATAACACCATAGATAACGACTATTACCCGTAACAGTGATGGTAATCAAGCACTCAGATACAAAAATATATCTGTTTGTGTAATGCATGTAACGCTAAAGCAATTCAGATTGGGGTGTCTATCTTAAAGCATTTGCGTTTGTCCGTTCCTCGGAGGATGCAGTAGTGGGGGCAAAAGCATGAAAAAGCACATATATAAACATTCTCCAAGACGGCAAAGAGACGAGACACTGATAGCGGAGATCGTGAAAATGACAAACCGCGGAGCGGTGAGCAGCGAAGCCCGTGATTTAGAGAACCTTGCTGTAGCTTCATTAAGTGTTTTTACGAGATAAGCCGCATGGATATTGCACCGAGTGCAGGTTTGGGGGGCCGCTATCGCAGTAAAGCCTTAGAGGGAATGACGGCGCTTAAATAAAATGCCACCCGACCTTCCTCTCGCGGTGCCTATGGACCGTGTATCTTCCATCCCATAATGCCTCATCCCACTCATTTCCATCTTCCATAATCTCTAATTAGACATCTTTCTCACAAAATTAAAAATGGTACTTTGATTTAAAGATATAACTGAAAGTATTACTAGTTTTCAGACTAATTTAGAAGGGAATAGCGCTAATTCAGTAGGGAAACTGACGTAAACGTAAACACGCGAACATTTGGCAAACAATTAAAAACAAAAATGCAAGTTATAATTACGGTGAATTACGGTGCGGCACATCAGAAGGGCCTTCATTACGTATGCAAAGTGGTTCCACTCAAAACTCAGCTGAGAAAACTTGAACTTGTAACATCCAGTGTCCTCTGAAGTTGTAGGTGCACACAGAACTCAAAGTCCCACCGAAACAAGGGAGGGCTTAAGTCAGTGTAACTTCATTATAACACGGGACACTCGGGTTCAGGATGTACTGACAGGGAGGCCCCGGAATCTAGCGGCAGATCACACAACGAACGCTGCCTAACTGACAGCCTTGACTTCCAAACCCTGGGGGGGTGCTCACAGATTTCCCGCAAAGCCCCCCCGTGGGTGATTAGCACCGGGGAAGCTCCCATGCACAATCCGTCCTCTGATGGGGTAGCAGATTGGAAGGGCCCCGTCGCCGAGGGAGACCAAACACTTGGCTAATGCCTCCACAGACAATAATAAACGGTAGATGCACGACAGCAATCCGATAGACATTGTTATTCCTGCATTGCTGGGGCACGGCCATCAACTGTGACCTTCCGCTGGCGTGTAGGACGTTGCTTTAATTCAAACTCCAATTCAGGAGCTTTCATCTCCCATCCTCGTGTTGCATTTATCAATCACGAGATTCAGGATGCTTCTCGACTTCCATTTTCAGTTATTGTGTGTTCCCAGGGAATCCAATACATAAAAATGCTTTGGGTAGCGATATTTCCATTGATAAGTGTGTATGTTTCAAAACAAATTCGTTAACAATGTACAGGGAAAAGACTCTACAGTAAAAAAAGCTTTACAGTACCTTGTGATTGATACCATTAGTTTGTAGCCAATGCAATGAACCCATGTAGCTAAAATAGTATGCAAGACATCTGAGGTTGAGCCTGAACATTAATAAAACAAATTAGTTTTTGAAAATATTTCTAGGACCGGAATCAGGAAAAAAAAAACTAAAATAGTTGAAAATTTAGAAATAGTTCAAAGTTGAAATTTCAAGTAAAATAGAATTTAACCTTACATAAAATGATCAGTTTTTAAGGATTTAAAAATATTAATTTAGCAAGGATAATGACTATCTGCCAAATTTTCCATGGCATAACTTACCCTCTAACTATTAAAGGAGAAAATTCTAGAAAAAGGTGGTCAGTTTGAATCAGTCATATTCAGCACAGTTTGTCGTTACTAAGACTAATTTAGTCCACAACAGAAGTCTCTCCTTTTTGTTTACTGCGAGCAGTTGATTATCAGTGCTTCAGTATAATTGAGCTCACAGTTTTTAATCAATCCCAGACCTGCTGGATATATCAGTCTACTGTACGGATGAAAATCCACCGACCAAAAATCTGCAATAAAACAATGAAGCCTTTCCATTATGAAAATCAATAATGCCGATTTAACAATAAAGACCTATTCACTGCTAACTGCTACTAATGCAATAAGGGCAGATTTGATTACCCGCATCAAACAAATTATGCATCTAATTTTCTTAATAGAGTTCATTAATGAATTGAGAATGAGTGATCTTTGCCCTTTGAGAACAGGATTCTAATTTGCCGTACATAGCTTTGAGCTATTAGACATATTAAAAATCTGGATCTGGGAGCTTTGCATGGTTGTTCGATGGTTAGCACTGTGGCCTCACGCCTCTGGGTTTGGAGATTTGAATCCCGTCTTTGTAAAAGGGCATGTTTGCATGTTCTCACCGTGTCACATAGATTTTCTTACAAAGACTGTTAGGCTAACTCTTTGGACTGCAGTGTTTCTCAACATGGTCCTCGGGTACCCCCCGAAGGTCCACATTTTTGCTCCTCTCACGGTCCTCGGGTACCTCCAGATGGTCAACATTCCCGCTCCCCTGCAGACTGTCTGGGGGTCCCTGAGGACTGGCTCTGGAAATACTGCTGTAGTATATGATTGTATGTGCCCTGCAATAGGCTGGCATCCCTCTTTTTCCTGTGTGTGGGGGGGGGGGCTGGGTTTCAAAGCCCCCACCCCCTGACCAGGATAGATGGATGGATTTTACAGAACACAATCATTTCAGCATCATAAGAACGGCTGGATTTCAGCACCCACGGCATCACAGGAGGAGAGCCAATTATTAACCACTGCAAAAATCGTAACAAAAGTATAAGGCCTTGCACTACTCACACACGTGTGTGCATTTCTTTACACCTGTGTACATGTTTACCTGTATTCCTCCTGAGTGAAAACTGGGATGACTGAAGGCTGAAGAACAGTTATCTCAACAAGAGTACTATTCATCTTGACTGGATCACCATCGTCGTAAGCAATTACCACCAGCTGCAACGGGGGGGAAAAAAATCACAATAAGATCAGGGCCAAAAAAACTGTATGTTCACTGTTTAGGGGACGAAAACCATTAATGACACTCAGGTTTTGAAATGCAAGAGAAAATGTCACATCTGTGCAAATACCTTTTGTCGGGTTTTTGTAAATGGCTGTAATACAAACTCATTCTTCCGTCATTTTAGACCAAGCTATTTCCGCTCTAGTATAGCATTTCTTGCATTATTTACTATTTAATATGCTTGCTTTTCTGCGAGAATGAGCTGGGACCTAAACAGTGTGCAACATACTTACCCTAAATATTGTGCTAGGCTTTTCGTTGAGATTGACCCTAGTGATCACCTTGCCCGAATCTTCTTCCACGTCAAAAATACTTCCGCTGTATGGGGATTGGTCCAGATCCACCCGGTAACGCACACGACTTGCGGCCGTACCCTGGAACACAGAGCATGAGCTCCGGGATCAGCCTGATATGCTCAATGGCACCAGCGAATAATGATAACGTGTTTTTGACCTCCTGTACTACAACTGGGCGCATCTTAGCTATTACCAATGTGTGTTTACTGAAGACTGACAGTGAATAAGATAACATGGTCTTGGGTGACACATTCTTCGAGACACTATTTCTGTCGGTCTGTTTTCCGTAAACTGGGGTAACCTGGGGTACTGGAACGCCGCACGATTTGTGGGCTCTATTGTCAGTGAGTTTACGATAAATCCAGTGGAAGCGAAGTAAGTGGGGCCCCAAGAGAAATCAACTAAATAAACAGAAATCCATCTTCTAACAAGCCCAATAGCGCAGCTAATGGTGCCTGCGTCAGAGGGGCTTAGTGTAAAACGCGACCAGTAAACGAGTCATTGAACTCACTGATTCATTACTGATGCGGTTACAGAATGGGCACAGCTGGAGCTGATGTGGTTATGAGGGGGAAAAAAATAACCACTCACACAGAACAATGACATGTACGTGGAAGAAATTTAGGTTTACGTCTCGCTTTGCTCATCGCTCAAGTAGCGAACCACAAAAAAAGAAAACAAAACTACATTTTAATACAGCAAATTTACATTTACGGCAGCTTTTAATGTCAATAAAATAAGACTAATACTAGAATAATTGTTGTTATTGTGATACTGAGGAAAAAATATTCATACTAATAATACTGATACAATGGCAAGTTTTATAGAACAATCAATTTCAATAAAAAAGGAAATCTAGGTTTCAGTTATTCTCCAAATAAAAATATATATATTTTTATGTATTATTTTACAGCAGACCAATCTTAGATTCTGAGTGGGACAGGGGCTTTCCAGCTATGAATATATTTACCAGTGACATAAGTATAATTTAGACCTGTTTTAATATCATACCAGCAGTAAATTAACCCTCTAAGCACCAATAGCAAACTGAGAAGCATCGTTTCCCCCCCCCCCCAATCTATTGGGTTCAACGATATTTGTTCCACTTCTTTCCATATTTTGACAATAGCTGTCACTACAGAGAAGCGAGGCTGTATCCCAGATGGGAAAGCTGACACAAGATCTGCTGCCAGCGGGTAGGAGAAGGAGATGACAGAGCAACAGATTGGTGAGAGACGACACCGAGCCGTCTCGAACATGAAACATGAGGACCTACATCACTGGCACCTCCTCCAGTAAGATTCCTGTCATTACTGTTTATATCATGACTAAGCAATCACGTGACCTTCAAATGGACGCACTCTAGATATAATCAGCAAACTGTGCCGATTCAAGTTCGTTGCCTTTCGTCAATACTTCTGAGGTTCCTGCGCTAAAATCCACGACCTATCAGGAATGCCGCCACTTCTAGATGGTCACCTATCCACATGAACCAACATGATCATGATGAACGACCGCAAATATATGAAAATCTACTGTTTTAATAATGAGTGTGAGGGGAGCACAGAGTGATTTTCCAGTTTACAGCACCATGAGAGCTGAGTGCTAACACTGAAATCAAAAGATTGACCTTGACTCAAACTTAGCATTCACTGGCCAAAAAAGATATTTGGTAACACTTCCAATGAATGCCATAGGAATCTATGAACACACTGACAACACCTTTTAACACATTCATAAAGCATTATAAACAGGCCTATAAAGAGTTATAAAGAGATAACACATTATTTCATGTATTTATTATGCATTATGAATGCTTTTTCAAGCTGTCATCTATAATGCACTGCATTACAGGTGACAGCTTCAGCGGAGTTTATGAAGTAGTATATTCATTCATTCATAATGTTTCCTGCCTGCCAATAGAAGATGCTGTAATGCTTTATTAATTCTTATACTGACCATTATAATGCATTATAAAGATACCTATAATACATTATAGATGACAGTTTCTAGTAAAGTGTTACTAGATATTCTGCTTTATTATTATCGTAACACATTACTTAAACTGTCATAATAATACTTCATAAGCTGCAGTGACGCTCTTATCTATAATGCACTGTAGATACCTTAATAATGCACTATAATAGTTAGTGCAGTACAAAGCATCCTTATTTTTTATACTATCAAAGTGTGCTATGGTGCATTATAGGTAAGAACTTCATACAGCATCCATAATGCATAATAAACATGGCTATAATGTTATGTGATTTTGTAAATAGTTATAGCCGTGTTTATTATGCATTATGGATGATTTTTGAGGTTCTTTATGAATGCATTAGTTACAGGAGGCCTTATCATAACCCTTTTTATAAATATTCAGAACCATGTTAATGACGCTTTATGAATGCATTATAATGTGTTATGAAGGTGTTCATAGATTCTTACAGATATGGCATTCATATAAAGTGTTACCATTATTATTATACAGGTAGTTACAGTAGTATACATGTAGGTACTGCTACTGCTTCAGGGAAAATGCTTCGTCCTCATGGTTTTCCATCTCTCCATGTCGCACGGGGTCCTCCGTCACTCAGTCATCCTCCACTTGAACCAGGTTTAGCGGTTAACTGCATGGATAATGAAAAGCCTGTGGATAATAACAGGCCTTCAGGACAGAGGATGAAGTGTGAAGGCTTGAAGACGCCGGAAATTATGTGGGGCGACCTCGACTGAACTCCACGGAGAGGAAACGGGCCCCAGATGCTGAAGGAGACCTCAGGAAAGGCAAGGAGCAGGTGGCCGAGCTGCCGGCTGGACAGCAGCTTCATATCGCTCTTGCGTTCTTCGGCGGGGCGGGCAAAGGGCAAAGGTCATGTTTGTATGATGACTGCTGATTCACACGTGCTGCAGTAATAAAAACAGCTCACAACCAATCATCTCCTCTAGGAATCACACTCAGCCAGGGGCCAATGCTTTTCCTGCGTTTGGCAATGATTTTTTTCTACCTCAACCATATAGTTCCAAAAACAGTGTATTCATTTGTTGGTGCTTGACGGAATTCCATTAAAGATTATTAGGAAATTCCGGGAATCAAAGTGGCAGTTCAACCGCTGATATGGGAAGCTAGCCAGCGTGGTTACGTATATACATCATTAACGAAGCTCACAACGGTACATAGACTGTTAATAATAGACCAGAAAATGCCAAAGACATTAGAACGGCATATTTATAATGTCACTCGCTTTCAGTGACACGAAGTTGATACTTGGACGTTTTTAGAATTCTGCAACACACACCCGAGACTTGATGCGAGCAATTCGGGCAGATAAATTTTAAATGAAACATTTTTTTTCCTTTGGCAAAGAGCTGGGACATCGAAAAAAAGAATCGGATAACAAAAAATGGACTTAAATGGACTGGATATTCAAGACCTTTGTCTCCAAGGCAATTCATCCTTGTTTAGATGCAATCTCACTAGTTTTTCTGGTAGGGGAATAGAGCTGTTCACCTCCTCTCCTAAGATGTTTCATTTAATATCATATTCTTTGTTTGTAACCTCATAAACAGCTTCCTGCTTAACACGGTACATTAACCCAGCATTAAGGTATTTAAGATGCCGTTTCTGTTGCTCTGCTCAGAAAGGTCTGGGAACCTTAACCTAATGAACGTGCAACAGAACCAAAAGTTAGTATTTAATATAAAATTCTTCTAAAAGAACCCAACACAAACCATACCAGTTAAACAGACAGCGTGACTTCGGGAGTCTTTCTACGTAGTTCTTCTTTATGCCAAAATGTTCCTGGAACTGCACCATCGTCATGGTAGCTCCCACCACAAATTTGGGCACTAACTGTTTCTGAACAAAGTAACGATTCGCATTCTCGGCCTCAACCTGGGGTTGGCAACCTAATTTACAGAAAGAACTACTTCAACACAGAACATTATGTGGGGAGCTGCGTGTTTGATAAATGGGAGACGTGGGGGACGACTATCGGCCGAGGCTAAAGAGTCTTGGTCTGGATTTTTCTCTCTGGACCAGAATTACCCACCTCTGACCCCGATGCCTGATTAGTCAGCCTCATGGCTGATTGGCTGCGAATATCACACAGGACCCTTCCAAGTACAGACGGCCCCCATCCTGAAAAGCAAACTGGGAGGGCTTGCAGTGACAGGGCCACAGCCGGGCGTGGGGGGGTGGGCTGCCAGAGGGTTCCCCTGGTTCTCGCGTCCTCCGCACATCAGTAGCGAGAGCTGAGGATTAACAATGGCATGGCCGTCGAGGCTATAGCTGGGCGAGACACCAGGCATCAGTGTCGGGGAGAGACCGCAACACGTATATCTAAGGAGAGGGCGGATCATAGCAGCACTGCCGGCCCCCAGGCCTGGCATTGAAATGGCCTTGAGGATCCTCTCTGATATTTCTTTGCTGTTTTTATCTCCATGCCGCTCACTGCTTTATAAAAACCACTCAAGTGTAACATAGCAGGGACATTTGGATAAAGGTAATACTACTAACCCAAAAGCACTATTTAAAAAAAAGGTCTGTGCCCACCTCCATGTGAGTCTGGAAAACATAAATGAGGCTAATGCTTCTACTGGGTGCAGGTTTATTTAAGTTCAAAAGCAACCAGGCATCTCATTGGTTGCAAATCCTTTTTTCTTGCTTTGTGGCACAAGGGTCACATTTGCCCTTTCAGCACACTGTTGGCCTTTGTCACACCATAATATGTCACATAATAAGATAACGTGGTATAAAAGCCAACAATGAGTTTCCACAGCCCCTGCTTGGTAGCTGCTGACACTGATACTAATTTTGCAGGGCACAGGTTGACTAAAAAAAATAAATAAATAAAAACCGCCTCAAAGCAGGCAAGGAATCGTGGGTATGCAGTTATCAGATCGCTTTTTGGGCTGTAAAACTACTTATGTGTGCCCATCACATTCATGTAAGGGCACGTGGACAAATCAAATTACCTCGGGGAAGAATCCAATTATTCTGCTAATGAACTGCTGCATTCAATCAAAGATTGGTAAACGCACCTTTAAAGTAACTGAACCATTGCAGCAAAAATGAGCTTCCTTGGCTCGCTGTTGGATCCGGATGCACGTTATGCTGATAGATGGGAGTGAACCCGCGTGTTCGCATGGAGTCAGTTTAGCATAAGAGTCTCTGTGATTTTCAAAATAAAAGCCTCAGCAGAACCATACGGACATATGACATCAACTGGATTTATTTTATACGCATGTTATAAATTTGCATATACGGTATGCATATCAAATGAGCATAAAAAATCTACAGGATTTTTAAAATATATCTATAAATGCAGAGATATGTATACCGTATGGACATATAAAACCAATGGGATTTTTAGCGTATATAAATATTTTATAGACTCTGATATATGCGTGAAATATGGGCATATAACGAATTTTTTAAATATTTATTTTATAAATTCAGATATATGCATACCATACGGGCATATAAAATCAAAAAGATTTTTTTATATATATTTTATAAATTTAGGTACATGCTGGAAAACAAATTTAAAATGGTGATTTTCAATAACGACGCACTTTAAAATACTTTATTTTTTGTTTGTGAGATTTAAAATGAGCGTGACAGTAACAGGTCAATCGTTTTATATGAACATCAAAGGTTGCAGAGATAAAACTCAACTTCTCTGTCCCTGAAAAACATCACACTCAGGAGACTGGCTTCCGTCAATGTGAGCAATAGGATTAACCTGACGTGCATTTCATGTGACGGCGAGCGCAGAGCTGTCATTTCTACTCACAGGAGGGTCCCGATCTTCGGCGCGCACCGTCGCGATGAGGCTTCCCTTGATTGCGTTCGGCGCCACCATTCCGCGGTACAGAGCTTGGCCGAACACGGGGGAATAGTCATTCATGTCCTGTGAAGTACAATTCCGACTTCAGCATGGAAGCCCAGCAGGAATGGGACAGGCTCATGCGGGCAGCTTTTTCGACCGGGCCCGGCACATCCCGTTTTTATTGTAAAGGGCATTTACAGTGTCTCGTTTCAGGTAGCGGGAAACCAATTAGGACTGAAAGGAAGCGTTAAACAGAGCTGGCATTTATTCAATAGAAAGACATGCAAAGCATTAGGAATGCAACTCCTTGACGTCCCTCTTTGAGTGCCAAACATAGAGAACACAGGCAGGTACACTGCCTGTCCAAGGGCGAGGAAGACGCCCTATTCAGGACATTTATGAGTTTTCTTTTTATTTGTTTTTTTGTCCAGTATGCAAATTATTGACAGATCTGACAGTGATCAGATAAGCTCTGTGACCGACTGCATTCTGTGTCTTTGCTCACCCCTGTCCCCAACCCCCCCACCGCACCATCCCCCCCATCAATCAGAGGGAAAGCACATTTATATTCTGGCTACGGCCATGGAAACATGCCAATTGGAAGTGCTCCGGGAGAAGCTAACGCGGGGGGATGTTATTAAATATAGGCTTTATGTAAATGATTTTTTTTTTGTTGGTTCATAAGAGTGAATGAAATCGTGTAGCGCAAACATGACACTGGAGAGTCTTTCTCTCTGTCGAGATTTCTGAACATCATTCCCAGTTACTCAGGCGCACACCGCACCCGAGGATTCTACACAAGAAGCGAAACTCTTCGAGGGGGAGTCTGATTCCCTGACGCGCTGAAGCAGGCGACCCCCACGTGATGTGAAAACAAGACTCGCGCACAGCCGACACCCCAAAAGTCCCGCCTGACTCCCATCAGGGACGGAACAGGAATGTGACAGCATCCTGGGCTGGTTCTGCAGCCGGTCGGCCTGGAGAAGAGGGCGGCATCTGCATTCATCCGTTTCATTAAACGCATCCGGAAATTCAAGGAGGGTGCGGAGGAAGCGAAGTCCCCAAAGTCAAAGTACGTTGGGGTCCTTGGGTCGACCCGGCCTCATACATGGACATTTTCATTACTCATAAAATATATTTGTGTGCATATCACATTATGGTGGCATAGTGCGGCATGCTGTTTATTCTACGCGCTTGTTGCTGGCACTATCTATCAGAAAAAAAAAACACTGAACAAGCACAAAAAATAAAATGAAAGACCAAGGACAACATGGAGCCTTTTCTGCTCTGGCTATGCTTCCACATTAACGCAGTAGCTCCCTCGAGGGTAATCCAGACAACGCTCTACACTCACATTTCCCGCATGCAGCAGCCAAGGCCAACCCCACCGAGGCTCAGTGTCTCACTAAGCGCTAATCATTATCCGCGTCACAGGCAAACCAAGGCCAGCCCATGCGGCCATTAGCTGCCCCTCAGTTGGTGCGCACTTTCAAGTGAACTTTTTTCTCTTTTTAGGTTGGAAATGTAGACTTTAACGAAAGTGGTTCCCATTGGGCTCAGGCAAAGCTATAAACAGAAATAGTGCATTTCCACAGCAGGCCGGTAGTTACAGTAATAATTATACAGTGTGAATACACAGTCTGTAAGCAACAGCTGGCTAGCTGGCAGCTTATTCATCATTTTTTATTTTACAAGGATTCTCTTAAATTAATTTTAAAATTTCGCATTGAAATGTAAGAAAAGTAAGCCCCATTATTTTATGAGGGAACAAAATGTTCATTATCATTTTTAATTATTTGCTAGCTTAACAAATTATTTAAATTTAATTACCATTTAATTAACTGGACTAAACTCAACTATTTTACAAAATTTATTGTAATCCATGGGCATTTATTCAAAAGATCATTTTATATTATGAATCCTTCATATAAATCTGTCTACTGCAGAAATCCTATTAATGAAAGAATTCAAATCAGAATTTCATTTATTTAATCAAATTAAATAGAATGAAATTCCAAAAAGACCTTGCACGAGTATTCCTAAGGTCATTGTGGTTATTTTAATGTGGTTTAGCGTTACTGGTTTGCAAACTATAAATAACGGAGCAAGAGCGGACCCTTCTGTGGTACCTCATTAGCTTGTACGAAGACAAAACCATGACTTCTGGAAAGTCGTACTCTCGCGATTTAATGATCCACCCAACTTACCAATCACAGATAAAGGTACTATTCACTGGACTATAGTTTTAAACCTGTGGATAATTTTTTGCATATTTGTGAATACTGTATATTGCATTTCATTTTCCAAGACGTCAACATTTTTCAGTTCACCAAATGGCCGAATGTTACTTTTCTTGTTTCTACCACAGTGACTTCAAAACATAAGGGTCTGCTTTAGTAAAAGGATAATCAATCACATATCCAAAGCTTTGTTTCCATTTAATACAGATGTTAAACTAAAATGATTCATAAGGAAAAACGAATGGCAAGACAAGGCTAGCTAATTAATAAGTCAGACTAATGAAGTATTGTACTTCAAGCAATTATCACTTCAAGCAGTTATATAATGCTGTCATTTTACCTTTACTACACAGGAAAGATGTAAAATCTAAGCCAGTTATGTTAAAATTACTACCCTGTTATGCATTCACAAATGGGAATTTTAAATCTGGGTAAATGCTGAAACGACTGACATATTACCATTTTGATTTACTTCCTAGCTTTAATTATAACATATTATAATGTTTTACATCCTTCCGCTGATCTTTCAT
>JAODKE010000044.1:10344294-10358885 GCA_026779605.1 Mormyrus hasselquistii
AGTTCCAGATGTCCTGGCTTGCAGATGCAAATCAAAACATAAGAGTTTAACTTAATTGCATTACCATGACATTTTTTTTTCTCTTAATGCACAACGTTAAGTGACCATAGATTTCTCATAGACTCTGCGAAAAAGGCAAAGCCATCCTTGAAATGACTAAAATACGTTTATGGCAGGAAATGTATTTATTACTGCTACTTATCACGAGTGTGCATAAATACATACGCACATATATGCACACACAAGACACATTACTTGAACAATGATGGTAAATTGTGCTGCTATTTAGAGCGTCGAACTGACATAAAATATTTAAAGCTGTCAGCTGCTTCTCAACTAATCATAATGGGAAGCATCAGGGCCCCACTCAACCCCAACTCCAGAGTTCATTTAATAACTTTATCATGCAGGTAAAACATTTTCATACTGACTGGTGAAAAATAGGCTCTCCTTGCTCACAGGCACATTACCTATTTGTCACTCAAATATTTAAAGAGATAGTTTGTTGCTCTCTACTAGGATTCGATTGCTCGCACAGTGGTAAATTTATTGTTTATGGAATGAAAACAGAAATGAACGTTTCAGCATGTCAATTTACGCCACCTGAGAGAAGAAGCATCTCAATACACAAAAAAAAAAAAAACGTATGGCATAATTCCTGCTACTTTTTAATTTCTACCAGTAACATTTTGGGAGGTTAAATAAATTTTCAAATTCACGAGCTGCCAACCTATTCTTTTTCTTTTATAATGAACCCATATATCAAAATGTATTTCCTCCAGTTCACACATCATAATTTCTGATGATTTAAAAACTCATCATCCACACCTGATGGGCGTGACACACCAAGGGAGGGTGTATTAATGACAATCCATTAATACATAGACATCATTTGACATGCATAATGAAGCAGAAATGTAAGGCACATTTCACTGGGAGGCACTTATAAATCCTTCCTTAATTGCGATATCACGCCGTAAATACCGGTCCGTAATTGGCCGACAGGGAAGGACAGATTCCGCCCCACAGGACTCACGTTGGCCTGAATGATGACCAGGTAGCGTGTGGTTTCCTCGTAGTTCAGCCTCTCCCTCAGGACCACGGCGCCGGACAGGGTGAGCGGTATGTCAAAGGTTCTGTTTGCTGTCTGCAATACAGACGGGCCGGCTTCAGAGTGAAGTCATTACACAGCAAACACTCAATGAAGATTACCGGCCTGCCAAGAGTGCGGAGACTCCTGACCGCTGAAGATACACTGCATGCATTGTATGAGTCTATATATAGAGCTCTAGAAAAAAAAAATCAAGAGACCACGTCAAAATTTTCAGTTTCCGGGATTTTTACAATTTATGGGCATGTGCCTGTGCAGAAGATATAATTTGCTATTCTTTCATAAACTATCAACCACATTTGGTTTCAAATTACAAACAAAAATACCGTCATTCACAGTATTTATTTCCAGATATTGACAAATGATCAAAATGCTGAAAGGTACAATGATGTTATATGTGGAATAAGGCAAACTAAACAAGTTTATATCCATTATTAAATAATAGAATAATAATCTTGCATTTGGAGGTATAACCTCAATCCTTTCTAGGCTTTGGTGCATCTTGGCATCCTCCGAACCACGATCTCCACCTTCACGTTGATGTTGGCTGACCTTGCCCCACTCCTGAACCACAAATTCAAGCAACTCAGCTTTGTTTGATGGCTTGTGACCATACATCTTCCGCTTGATAATATTCCAGAGGTTTTCTATGGGGCTCAGGTCTAGGGTCTTGATCTGCTGGTCCTCCTCCACACCTTGATTGGCCGGGCTGTATGACACAGAGCGCTGTCCTGCTGAAAAGCTCGGTCAGCTAAGATGGGGAACATGGTCTGACCAAATGGAAGCCAATATTCTTCCAGGACAAACTTACTCGTTGCTTGAGTCATGCGTCCTTCACAGAGACGAATATGCCCGATTCCAGCCTTGCTGAAGCACCCCCGAGATCATCAGCAATCTTCTGCCAAACTCTACATGAGTCGAGGACGCTAGGACTTGTAGGCCTCTCCAGGTCTCCATCTAACCACCAAACTGCTGGTCAGAGCTGAACATTTTACGCCCCATTCTTTATGGTCTCTGGCTCTTCTCTGCGTCTTACTGATGAAGGACGTCTGCCTTGCATTGTGGGACTTCAGTCCTGCGTCTGGAAGGTCATTTCAAACTGTCCTAGCTGTGCACTTCACACCACTTAAAAGTTTCCCCATTCTTTTTGAAGGCCACTTGATGTCATTCTTCTGTTCATGAAGCATGCTACGATCAGTTGGGGGTCATCTCTGACGAGACAGTCTCTTCACTTAAGACTATAGAAATCTTTGTCTTCAGCATAGTCATTGGTTGTTACATAATGTTTCTAAATCAGTAGGAGTGTTTTTGTGACATTCTTTTTGACCTACAGTAGTAAGATAGGATGGCTACGTCCATGGCAGTGGTTCCCAAACCTTCCCTCGCTTGCTGAGGTTTGGTTCAGCTAATCGATAAGTTGAATGAGGTATGTTTGTGTTGAAATTCAACAAATATCGCTCATAGAATGGCTGCCACAGAAATTTAAATATTTAAAAACACATGCAGTGGTCTCTTAATTCTTACATATATAATGTTCCATATATCAAATTTTCACCACACTTGTAGTAATCTACAGTGCCGTGTTTTTTGAAACAGAGCAGTCCAGTAGTGCATTGTATTATAACATACTATATTACACCATATAATCAGGGATTGATATAACTGATACAGAAGTACGCATTTGCAGTATTTTATTGTCATAACGGCGCACATGCATACCTGTTTTACGTGCATTGGCATGATTATGATAAGGATTAACAGCACATTTTAACTTCATACCCTACGATCTTGTATACCAGTTATGTCAATCCATGCATATAATACTATATTATAGGAAAGTACAGTTCATGTTGCTTTAACATACCGGGTCGTTCGGGTTGTACTGGATGACGTACTCAATCTGTCCATTCGGGCCATCGTCAATATCTGTGGCGCCGTTGTTCCCAGAGAAGCCAGTAAAGATTGTGGTCCCCACTGGTGTTAGCTGGAAAGAGTCAGATACAAATGGAGGTTTTTGAGGTAAAAAAAACAACAACAAACTCCCGAATACGTTTTCTGAAGTGGAAATCTGCTCAAACGCAGTTGTCTCCTGTGCGCTGCCGTGTACTGAGGATTTACACCCATCCATCCATCCATCCATCCATCCATTTGCTGTGTCAACTTTCCCTAATCAGGGTCACGGGGGTGGGGGGGGCTGGGGGGTGGATTTATACCAAATAAGGGTCATTATGTTTCCATAAACAATGCAATGAGTGTTTTTTTTCACTTAATACTTCGTTCCAACATGCCGCAGTGTGCCAGACCCCATCAAAGAATCAATTACCCTGGATAAAAGTGGATTCCAGCTAAATGAGGACAAAAAACATGCTTCAGATCATTTATGGAAGACATAGCAGTACCTTTACGTTAACCTGTTTCAGGGCAGTGAAGCTTGTTTTTGTACTGAAATTGGCTTATTAGTATTTAATAAGTATGTCGGCTAGAATCTATCTGCCAGATAAACCCAGAGAAACAACAGCTGCTTATCCTTCAGTAGGCTGATCTGTACCTGTCTGTCACTAAAGAAAACATGGGAAACTGAGAATCAAACAGCAGAAATGAGAGAGAAGGAGCCTCCCTTTAAATGAAAATTTCACAATCGAGGAATATTACTGACAGAACTTGCTGTGAAAAGGGAATTTTACTTTCCATTCAATTTTGATACAAACCAAAAGATACTAAATGACTTTTGCTCATTTCAAACACTAAACATTTTCGAATCTTCTCTTTTGGATGAACAGGAAATTGTCAGTAATAAAGAAGAGAGCTAAACATTATCCGTGTGTGTAAATCCCTATAGAGATTAAATGAGTTAAATATGTTTCTTGTTTGTTTTATTGGATAAAATGTCATCATTAATCATTCCTTAATGTACAATTGGTGTCCACAGGGCATGTGATCCAGTGCATGTGATCCAGTGCATGGGTCATTAATCATCTCTAAGCATGAGACTGAAAAATCTGTCTGTCCAGTTGTCCGTCCGTCCATCCGTCCATCCATCCATCCATCCATCCATCCATCCATCCATCCATCCATCCATCAATCCATCCATCCATCCTCTAACTGCTTATGCCGGTCAGGGTTGTGGGTAAAACTGAACCAATTTATTTGAAACAGATACTAATTATGAGCAACATTTATAAAACAATTACTGGAAAATATTACATGTCTTCAAAAAAAAATACAATGAAAATACTGCTATTGGAAATCAAAAAATCAAAGGCGAACATTTTCAGTTGACCCAGCATCGGACCAAAAAGCAAACAGCAGCCATCCATCTTCTAAGCACTCATCCTGCTCAGAGCTGCAGGAGGGATGGGGGCCTGTCCCAGGCAACACAGGCTGGGGGTGGCAGTCCATCACAGGGTGCAAACACACACCAGTCAGTTCAGGGACAGGAACAGCCAAAACGCTTGTCTTTGGATTGCAGGACAAAACTGGAATAAACACAGGGAGAACATTCCAACAGCACAAACACAGAGCAGAGGTGGGCTTTGAACCAACATCCCCAGAGGTGTGAGGCAGCAGTACATAAGTTTTGTCCAAAGTGATGCACAAATGAGAATCACAGAATAATTGGGGTTAAAGGCCTTACCCAGAGGTCCAACACTGATGCGATCATGTATCCAGTCACGGGATTTGAACCAAAGACCTACCGATAACAAGCACAGAGTCCCAGCTCACAGAGCCACACACTACCCCCTGTAGCACTCTGAGCCACTGCATCACCTAAACTAACAACATAACTCGGCCATTTTCGAATGAATCAGTACTTCAATTTCTATGCTAAAAAGTATGGATTTGCTGAACTTAATTGGTACCTTTCCTTGGTAAACTGAAATGCAACAACCTCAAATTAATTTATAAGTAAAAGAAATGCAAACATATACAGACAGTAGAGAACACTCTTATACTCATAAATCGTCGATAATCGAAATCTGTTTGCTGGGAAATTGCATACTCTATGATGTAACTGCATACTAAAAGACAGAGCTAATGTTTACTTCCCTGTCTATTATATTTCTGTTCCATGCAAATTTTCACACACTATCCCACTATGGATCCCTTACGTGTCATATTTATGAGTGTTTACAACCATGCAGATAATATGCGGCATTAGCACACAAACGATATTGAAATGCACGACTGCTTAATGAGTTTAATGAGTTGCGACGCCAGCCCTGCATCAGCCATCTTGGCCCCTGTTGCGGAAGATGCCGGAATCTGATCTCGTTTCTCTCCCGCGGGCTCTCACACTTCGGTGCCTCAGAGACAAAAGCGGCTGAATTGCTGCCAGCGTGCCGTTGTTTTTTCTTTTTAATCAAAACGGGACACCTATCATTTCATCATTTCGGGGGAAGAAAGGATCCAGTCCCGCTGTCGATGCGGCGGCGGCGACGACGTGCAGAATGGATACTGTCCGTCCTTTTCAGTCACTCATTCAGCCGCTGCTCTCCTCGGCCTCTTCGGGATATTTTACATGACAAAAAATGAAACCCCAGTGGGGAGCATCAATCAAAAAAAAAAAAAAAAAAGGACAAAGGGGCAGAGGAAAGCTCAGTTCGCAGAATTATGTTCTGTCTTTTGTATGTCCACCGGGCCCTTATCGGTACAAGCAGGTCCGAAGTTTCTTGGAAATAGAGGGGCTGTGTAATCACGCCGTGCACCAATCACGTGTGCGAGTGCGCTGTATCGGTGCGGGAGAGCTGCTGTGGTCTCAGGGAGACCCGTGTCGGGCGGGGGATGGGGGGGTTGGCGTGTCACTGCGGTGTGACATTACTGCCTGTCATGAAACACTGTCCTCACTGCCCCCACTGCCCCCCGGCAGAATGAACCCACAGAATCTTAAAGAGCCACGAGGAATGGAGGCAAAAGAATTAAAAGAGATGATGAATCTGCATTTATAGATCCTTCTTACTCTGTGGCCAGATTATGCAGCACAGAGTAGCCCACCTCTCCAACACAAAGCACAAACAAGCACTGGAGGTAGGAGCCCTTGCTCAGGGGCCCAACGGTAAAATCAGTCTGCCGATCTCTGGGATTCAAACCGACAGCCTTCTGATCACAGGCAGTGTCCTACCCCAATGGACCGCGCAGTGGCCAACATGCAAACACGCTATGGACATCAATTCACCTGACCGCATGTTTTTAAATTGCAGAAGAAAAACAGGCTACCCAGAAGAACCTACATTTGGTCCCCACGATGTAACATATACATAACCCATAGACATCCACACCCACACACACACAGGTTTGTACTTATATCTTTGTGGGGACGCTACATTCATTTCTTTTGGGAAAACTATAATCAATAGCATGACAATCTTTACCCAGCCCTAAACTTTACGATAAGTAAGCCAACAAAATAAAAGCCTTTAGGCAATTTTCACTTTTTTGGTTGCATTCACAGATGTTTGTGGGGACCTGAGAAATGGTCCTCACAACATCACAATAACAGGTGTTTATTACATTGTGGGGAATATAATCCAACACACACACACACACACACACACACACACATACATGCACACACACAATATAAACTGAACCCTCAGTCCTGGTCTGTACGACACCACAGAGCTGGCCAGTGAACTGCGAATCAGGATTAATGTTGCAGGTTTAAGAATATTACAATACACACTGAGTCAGGGCGATTCTAAAAGGAAATACTAAGGTCACCTTATACTTTCATAGCAGGGGAAACAGAAACATGCATTAGTCAAAAGATGAGCGAAAAGGTATACATTATTCAACAGCAGTCTTAAACTAAGAACGATCATTCCCTGAATCATTAAGTTTATTAATACTGGTTTTAAAGTTGCTGAGTAATTATTATTCAGTATGGCGAAGGAAGAGGTATAATATTACTGCTGATGAATGACAGTTACGCTGTAAAATATGCATATCAAAGTCTCATATTTAAATCATGATTACGGGAGCAAAAACAAAGCAGATGCTGTCCGCCCCATCACACACTCCGAGACTCTGCAAAGGACAAAGAAAGTACCAACATCCAGGTGCTTCTAAGACAACAAACTTTTGCTTTTTACTACATACTACGATTGCTGGGAAATGATGAAACAGTATGACAGACCTTTGAGCTTGCCTCAGTATCCAGATAGCGCTACGTATCTGCACCTCCGAAATCCAGTGAGGAGGAGGCCCTCTGCAGTGCACTGCCAGTGTCAGTCTCGCTCCTGCATCTGCATTTAATGCACCCTTTATAACACAGTCCCCCATTTCCATCTGCAGTACTTTGCTGCCTTCGATCACCCAACCTACCCCCCCCCTCACAGCCCCGCTGGAAAAGCTTGATTTTATCTGACACTTCAGACTCTACAAGTTAACTAATGGACTACATTGGAAACAACCGCAACACTAATCCTTGTGCCAACTCAATGTTTAGTTCTTAAGAATCGATATTAAGAATATTGGCATCGGGCCACGATTTAGGTACATATATGAAGCACCGTGCCTCCCTGCAAGGATGTTAACTAATGAGAAAGAAAGAAAGAAAAAAAAAAACACGTACCAGTGCAGCACTCTGGGAAGCCAATTTCAATTAAGGAAAAAAACGCAGACAATCACTAGGTATCTATTCCGCGGTACAGTATACTCGGCGTGATGACTATGGTGGATCTATTTTTAGATCACACGCTTGAAAACCACATCCCCGACTGCACATCCCGATAAGCATCTGAATCACAGAGCAGATAATTGCATTACCGACACTTGCTGGGAGATATCTGTATCTTTTCTTGTAGCCAAACAGTTCTGTAGTGACCAGAGCTTGTGATTATTCAAAAGTGAAACTCCTCGCCAATAACAAACAGTAAACGTTTTCATTTCGAAACATCGTATTGTATAATACTAATATTACTATTATACTATTAAGGAGTGAAGTTCTGGAGTATTATACTAATACAGAACTCAGAGAACTCAAACAACATAAACACTAACCATTTGAATACAAAACACGTGTATTATTCCAAATAAAACCATTGTTTACAGATTATTTCAGCATTTTATGGATTTCAGAATTTTATGCAGGTCTTGATATCTGCAAATTTTCTGCCTGAATCAGCTGCTTAACATTGAATCTTCCGTGATTGCACTAAAGCAATTTGTACTAACATTAAAAAAAGACAACCACAGCTGTAAAACTTTTGTGACAGTGAAAGCAAAGATATCGGTAGCGATGTTCCATGGATATGCCTGAAGTTCACATCCTGTCTCAGGCAGACATCAGCCATCGAGTGGCTTGTTGCTGCAGATTCGGAGTCATTCAAAGTGCATTCAGAGTGTTTTTAAGTTCCGCCCCGCCGGAAGAGCAGGGTGCTTTTAAGGGCAGACTTTAAGAAGATCTCCACTTCAAATGCTCATTTAATTAGTGCTACTGGAACCAAATTAAATGCCAAAATGCCCAAAAAGAAGTAAATGGTGCAACTCAAAATGAGCCAAATGTCTTTTTATAAACCTTATCATATTATAGTAAGACTGCGTTTTCCAGTAATGAAAACCACTAAATTGTTTTTGTGAGCTGTCTTGCTGTGGATTTGCGAAATTGCCGTAGTTCACAGGATGAAGTTAATTGCATTACAACAATAGGATGGGCGATAAGGGACATCTGTTATGTTAATTGCACTCCTGTTTTGGAAGCTAATCGGCATGGAAACAGAGCTCGCCGAAACTGGCAGGAGTGGCGACTTCCATCACTGACCTCGTTTATGGCGACGTAGTAGCGCGGCTGCTGGAAGCGCGGAGCGTTGTCGTTGCGGTCCCTCACGACGATGCGGACCTCGTGCAGGATGAGCGTGCCGACCAGCTCGTTGATGCACTTCACCTGCACCACGATGGAGTGGATGTACATAGGCGGCTGCAAGAAACCAGAGCCATCGTCAGATTTCTTGGAATAATGTAGTAGGCGGTCTGCCCACCGGTACGTTAGAACATAGGCAGAGTTGGGTAATTCAGGTCCAGAGACCACACCGGGGTTTTATTTCAACCATCCAACTATGTTGAGCATAGTCACAGACACAGTAGTCGACTGGTTCGTTGAAACCCGATCTGGTATTTTACTCTCTGGACATGAATTACCCAACTCTGAATATAGCGTGTGAGTTAGGACTTTTTGCCCATAACCGTAAGGTCACCGGGTCAACTCCCATGGCTGACAGAGGGATGTCGCTCTTGGGCCCTTGAGTAAGGCCCTTAACCCCAGTGCTCCAGGGACTGGCTGACCCTCCTGTCTCAGTTGTACCCCGCTTTAGATAAAAATGTCTGCTGAATAAATAAATGTGGAATACTTTTGTGGTAACTGTAAATGAACATTTCTCAAACTCAACACTTGTTTCCTAGTTTGTGTCTTTTTCTGTATTTATACTAGCATGCTGCAGTACCTGTGGCTCTACCATTGTACTCTACTATACTACACTATACTCTATTACTGTATATACAGGTAGCTTACATATCTCTATTCATAATGTGTAGTTACATACTGTAATTATGAACAGAAAGGTTATATTCAGTATTATAATGTAGATAGTTTACAGGCATTCTATTTGTGTTACATATTTCACATTGTCGCTATATTATGTACAGATAGTCTATTCATGCATATACTGTGTGTCTGCCCTCTTACTGTACCAGGTCATAATATCCTTGTGGGAGTTTTACTTACACAAAAATTATCTGAGGTTTGAATGAAAAGTGATTGGTTCAGAGAAATAACCAATCAGTTGGTAGAAGTGGTGGGTCCAAGCAACTATAATCTGATTGGTTCTCTCTCTCTCATTTTTCATTCGGTCCTCAGAACATTTTTGTGTAAGTAAAACTCCAATGAGATGAAAACATACACTATTATGCTTAGAAAACCAGTAACAAACTTACAGCTGCTCTTGATTCCCAGATGTCTAAATTAGTAGATTGATATAGTGCAATCAAATTAGCTCTCAAAAGCTACAGAGATAATGGAGATTATGAGGGATCATCTTTTTATGGCTAACAGCCAGGGATTAAAAAGGAATTTGGAAATGTCCACCACGAGCCTGTGGACGGCTCTTCTTTGATTCTACCTCGTTCTGTGAACTAAATGCAAAACAGATCGATGCGGAATACACCACAGAATGGCCCCGACAGGGAGGAGTGAAGTTCAGCCACGTCTGAAAGCGAAGCGCCCAGATACCGCACTTAGTATTCGCCGGGAACCCGAGTAGGAGGCGGCACAGAAATCTGCCAGCACGTGCGAAATTAAGCACGGTTCGGATTCACAGAAAACCAATATCTGGTATCAGTGAGGACAGAATCCAGACAGCTTTCATGATGTGCATCTTATAAAGTGATTTTAAAATCTAAACCCCCGCTCTCATCGTTGTGCTTGTAAACGCCCTGGTTTTTGCAGGGGAGGAGAGGGAAGCCCCTGTATGTCCATCGTTAATCGCCAACTCCTGCCTGGTTTATGAACCACCACAGTAGTGGACTAACTGCTGACGGGAGGTGGTGCTCTCCAAATTCAATCAGTAAAACTCTAAGGTCGCCACCGGCGCCTGACAGACTCAGTGGTGCCGTGTACTGTGAATATATCCCAGCCCATTCCTCTCCCTCCTTCACCCTAAAGAAGGCAATTTATGGACTTTATGTGACATGTGTTTCCCAATTAAAAAGACACAGTCCATATTGGATCAACGATCTGGGCTGCAGGACTTGCAGTCAGTGAATAGGGAAGGTCGATAATCAAATTCACTCAGAGAGCCACGGTTATTAACATTTATTAATTTGTTATTTCGCATGCTGTTATGACAAGCTCTTATCTATCATATATAATTAACTGAGAAAGTTTAATTAAATCTAACCTGGTGCAAGTGTAGTCCACAGTATCAAAGGAGGATTGTGAAATTAATTCTACAGATACGTATTGTATATTGCAATGTCAAGCCATTAATCGAGATAGAAAGCGGCAAATGGAATACATAACGCTGGCAATTACATTTTTAAAGGCCTTACGTTTTACATGTCAAATACTTACATCTCTGTCAAGAACACGGCCGGTGCTGTTCAGGTACAGCCGTTGTCTCGTGGGATCCAGAATAACCCAGTGGTCGTAATTGTCTTGTAAAGATAAAGATATGGTTCTTCCTGGGTCTTGAGCTCTGCCATTTATTTGCATATTTTCAACCAGAACAGTCCCTGTGACAAAACAAAATATTAATTATTCACAAAGAGCACTTCTATTTGCAAAGACGGCGTAAATAGGCAGATCCTTAGTAAAAATACATTTTGTATTTTGATTGTATCACTGCATTGTTTGTTCTATTTACCTCACGGTAGAACAAAAGGCATAAAACAATGTAATTACTCCCGTCAGAGATACGGCAACATGAACTTTGCAAAAACATATGCTTGTAATTAAGCTTTAACATTTAGACCTCACATACTGAAAATAACGGTCTTTTTATAGTAAACTTTCTGAGCACATCCCATCTTTATAGGACTGGTAAGTCACAGAATAATGCATTTCCCACAGTGCTGGAGCTTCCAAATTGAATTTCATCTCTTCTTCTGTTTTTCAATTGTACGGCTACAGACCACCATCCAATCACTGAGCTGGGATTTGCCCCACACATGCCCTCAGGGGCACACTGCCCCTCGGACCAGTGTGTCGACCTCCACTGCGGGTCTGAAGGCTTAGCCGGCCTGTCAGCAGGCCTGGCATCGGAGACGACCCCAAGAGCACCGAGGTGCCTAGCCAAGCGATTCGCCACCTGTTATCTGAAAATCCTGAGCCTGGGGGGGGGTGCGATTAAGGTGAAAACCGTTTAGTTCAGATCCCCAAGGACGACGTCACCCAACCCCTTTGGATTTCACTGTGCTCTGAGCAGCGGAAAACAGGAGAGGCGATGGAGTATTAAAATTCAGATTCACTAGTGCGCTGACAGAAACTTCACAGACAAAGTAGGAGCTATTTAACATCTCGTTACACATCCAGTAAAGGCTCTGCTGGATCAAACTGTCCCAAGAACGCCCTTCCCCCCCCCCACCCACCCCAGTCCAGCCAGGGAAGAGGCAATATAACCGCACCATGCCTTTACTGCTCTTCAAATTTACATTATACTGTGTGCATATACTGAATAATACCTATATATAATGACAAAACTCATTCCGATTATCATGCGCAATATAGCTGTTCATCCACACCGTGTTAATTTGTTGTGGTCTCTAGTTCTGCTAACAGCTATACCATTTCTTGTGCCATTCAACAGAACAATTAAGCAATGACAGCAGTATGCCATCCATACTAATATACAGAGACTGAACAGCTCTATTGTGGCAGTAAATGTGCCATATGCATTAATCATAAGTGCTGTAGCATTTTCCAGCATTTTTTCCCTGTATGTTGTAGCTGGGTTGTAGTTGCGTATTCAGTTTCTGCAAATAAAAACGGGGGTTATGGTGCCTCTGTGGGCAGCACTACTGCCTTGTATATCCTAGGGGGGTTCAAATGGTGCCTCTGCTCTGTGTGTGGGTGGCATTTGCCTGCTCTGCCTGTGTTTCTTCCAAAAACATACAGTTTGGGTAGTTGGTTTCCTGAAGTCCTCCATTGTGAGCGCATGTGCCCTAAGATGGACTGACAAGGAGCGTCTTCGCCTTGTCGCCCAAGCTATCTGGGAGAGGTTCAACCAGGAAAAGCAGCTGGAAGAACGATGAAATTCTTTAGAAACCTGATAAGCAGAAAACTGATATACTGAGAGCTGAACCACAGACTCTCCGTGGAAGAAATTACTCTAGCACCAGGATAACCATTTTTACCTGAGGCACTGCTGATGGGGAGGGTGTTTTTCGAGAATTTCATTTGCTTACTTTGCGAAACAAAGTTGCTGCACACACCCTACACTATACAGTCGCAAAGCAAGACTAAAACGGGAAAACACAGATGCCAACGATAAGAATCACGAACTGATGACCACTAGGCTGGTCAAAAGTTTGGAAGCATTTTCACAGAGCGAATATTACGATTACTCACATGGATATGCAGTAAAGCAGGAAGTAATAAAATGAAACATTTATTATCGTTTAATTTTATTAATTTTACTAGGAGCCAAAAACACATGTAGCTAATGGCTCATTTTAATCGCTCAGCCAGTTAGCGCCACGGGGATCAGACCTCAGTCTCGAGGGGTATGAGGCACAAAGCAGGGTGTAACCTTGACAGTCTGCCGCAGGGGCAGTTAAGCACACAAAAGCCCACACAACAGTAACAACATTACCTACTGAGCAAACGTGCCACCTAGCTTAAAAATTCTGCTTAGAGACGCATATTTTGGGACATATAATCTTTTTAATAACCAGCCAGAACGACACGTCTTACAATTTGAAAAGTACGTTATTTACCAGTGCATCCATAAATGGAACCCCTTGCCAAATTCGTTTAGTCGTATGTGGTTCGCGGCAACGGCAAGGTATGGGTGGATCGATCGCAAATAGCCTGATAAAGTGACTAATACGTGTATCGTGAGGGGCTGAGAAATGTAGGTGCCCAGGAAGACGGGTCGAAAGCAAATTACAGAAAAAATAAAACACAGAATCATAAATGGGGTCAATGGCCCTTTAAATTAAGGAAACTAGAGTGGCAGAAGGTACAAAGATAGCAGAAATGTAGCTATGTAGCTAATAGGGAACAGCAGAGATTAGCTGTAGGGATCTCCCTCCCCCAGAGTGTCACTGAACCAGCTGGTCCCACTCACCCATGCAAGTAGGTAATCTCATCGCGGCCTGTGTGCGACCAACTTTCTTTCATTAATCGCGCTGACTATTGACATAAGCCTGGTAATTACCTGCCGTATCAATCCACAAGTCACAAGGAGCTGGCCCAGCTGTCGTCCTGCATGTTTTTTCCCCTTTTTTGTGCATCGACTTGTTTTACATTTCCTCTGAAATGAATATGTCTTGACACTACCTGTTACAGTCAAGAATGAAGATGTAATGACAGCGTACGACGTTCCACCGCTCACAGCGTGCCTGCAGATGTAAAGTGCACCTTTTCCCGCACTCATCTCTAACGTGAGACGAACGTGTGCGGCACATTTTGACGTGCCGATAATTCGCCGACTGCCGTGGTCGTGACATCTGCCCTGTCGTTCTCAGTCAGAACGTCGTTTTCCACTTCATCAATTCAAAAGAGTAGAGTCAGTATTAGGCAACAGGTCATAAATTCCCCACTATCTTAACGCAAGTTAGAGGCGCTCTGATGGAAGACCCCCAGGGCTAGAGTGGGAGTGAGTTCCAGCCTGGGATAGTCACACCCCAGACCAGCTTTGGCAGGGGGCAGGGGGCATGGCAATGCTGAAGTATATTGAGTGGGGGGCAGGGAAAGAGTGTACAACGATTAAAGTTTATCGAATCTGGGTCCAATAATAATGCTTGCAAAGTTGGGGGGGGGGGGTAA
>JAODKE010000044.1:10368445-10380609 GCA_026779605.1 Mormyrus hasselquistii
CGCCCTTCCGAACTTTCCAGGGATTAGTCGCTAAGGCCCGGTGATAGATGCTAAGAGCAAAGCCCCCCCACCCCCCCCTGCTCCGTCCCCCCCCCTGCCCCCCCCCCCCCCCCAATATGGTGCTTTGGCTTCTGCTCTTTTTACATTTCCGAGGTTTCCATGCGGCCCAAACCCACAAGCTCTCAATATCCCCACCTTTCTAACACCGGGCGAGTACAATTATTATTGCACTTTATCATTCAATGGAAGAGGTGAACGAAATTCAGAATGGCTCTTAATAAATGCCTTTAGTGTATCTTACAGATTTCAAACCTTTGCTTTGTGTGCAGCTCAGTTTTTTAGACTATTGCACCATTATTACATACTGACTTTTTTCCCAGGGACACAATAATATGGAAATGAGAAACAAGCAAAGGATGAACAAAATGGGTGTGCAGAGCTACAATGCACTGTAATTACAATGAGATGACAATTACACCAGTTGTGAAAGGGCTATGCACCATACATACAGCTGTGATCAGCTATACTGGTGATAACAAAGACCAGTCAGAACCCAGAACATCAGCGAAATGGCAGCCGGTACCAGAAAAGGTCAAATCCGCAACTAAAGTCAAAAACACAGAAGAGCGCAGAAACCACAGATAGTATGGAAAAAGCCAGCATCGCCGTGGCTGCGACCCCCTCCTCACGGCATCGTTTCAGAATACAGAGAACGGGTATCGAGCCTCATGGCCGACGTCAGGGGTGTGGTCAGGTGCAAAACCTGGCCCGAGGATTCCAGACCGGAGGGGGTTTATGAGATACAAGACAACCTGCAATAGAACACTGAGAACAACTGGAATCGGAACAAAAAAAACACGGATCTGCACACAGAATGCAACAGGGGGAACCCCCCGGTTCTTAAACGCAAGGCCCCTGGCTACGATTAACCTGCTGAAACTCTTTATTTCACATTTTAGCTTTATCGCTTATACTCTCCTCTAAAGCACAGATGTCAAATTCCAGTCCTGGGGAGCCGGAGCCCTGTGTAGCTTAGTTCTTTCCCTGTTCCGCCACAAATGATTCAGCTCAAGAGCTGTGTAGTAATTAGCACAAGGAGTTGCAAGGAGTTGAATCAGGTGTGTTAAATGAGGAGAAACCCAAAAACGTGCAAGGCTCCGGCCCTCCAGGACTGAAGTTTGTCACCCTTTGCTCTAAAGTAATTTATAATTCTTAAATCATCAGTACAGCTGGAGATGTCACCCAAGCAGTTCAAACGAAGCACATCATTTAGGAGAAGCACAGAGGGCTGCATCCAACGGCAGAAACCTTCTGGGGGGTGAGTCCTTAATCGCAGAGAACAGGCACTGAAGGATCTCTGCTGCTTACAAAGAAGTATGCAAACTGCTTAGGCGTGAGTGGTCAGGGGCGTCTGCTTCAGCATGTGAATCATTACTTATGCCTCCCCGTCTTTCATTAATGCAGCCGGTCTTCCAAGCCCCGCCCACCTGCCGCCTTCCGGGCAAAAGGACGGCCGCCAGCATGCCAGTGGCTAATTTAAGAGTCACTTATCATGCCGGAGCGGGGAGGGAAAGGGGCCGGCATTTTGTCACCGGCCTGCATGGGCTCTGAGGTATGCTAAACGGTTAATGATGAACTTCGTAATGCCCTTGCTGAAGCACCGTTAACATGAGAACTATCCTTCATCAGAAAGATGCTCATGGTCAATAAGATTTTAATTAATAAGTTTTATAATTAATAAATGCAAAATGTCAATTTTCCATATCGTTTATTCAGCACAAGGCCATCGATGGTACCTGGGGTTAGTAAGTCTGCGAGAGCGTCAAACTTAATATTGGTGCAGAGTATCAGGGTCCATTGACAGAGCAGTTTAAACTTAAGTGCGTTTTCTCAAACGTTATATTCGTTTTTTTCATGATTTTTGTGTTTTCCAATCATGCAAGTTTGGTCAGCTCGTGGGATAAGTCACGTGTCTGTTTCAGTTATCCATGCATGTGGAGTTTTATTCATCGTGTGTCGGCCCTCCAAGAATCCGAAAGGGGGTGGAGGCTGTCCCACCAAGCGTGGGACACAAGGTCACACTGGATGAGAATTTTTGTTAAGAACCCATAGAAGAGAAGGGAGGTGGGTATTTTGTTTTCTGGCTGAAAGATCACATTCACCTTTAATAACTACTGAGTACCCAAAGGCCTGCGCCAACCACAACCAATTCTAACAGGAATCAATAGCAATAATTGATTTTTAAAGGTCTAAAATAGGAAAGTAAACATCGTTTACTGAAATATTTATTGAACTACTTAGGAAATCTAAAAACTGTATTATAGGACTAGATGACGTCCTCATCAGTCATTACGGTCTATTCTGGTCTGTCCATTACATTTTTTTTTTCTGTCTATTGACTTCTCTATGATTTGTGGGATGTTCCTTTGAATCATGAAAGCGTGAATATTAAACCTTATCTGTGAAATGTGCTCGGATATTAGAAAACATGATGCCATGTTGTACCAACTCCAAAATGCTTAACTGAGTGATAACAAAAATCAAAGGGAAAATATTATATTTAGCTCTAAATCCAGTACATGGTTGTGTTGAGCCTGAGGCCTATACTGTACACGAGGAAGAGGACACCATGGATGGGTTGCATGATGAACCGGTTTAAAATACCTAAGGAGCAAAGGTGTCTCACCCGCTACATCTCTAAAATCCTCACATCAAAGCGCCTCCACAGTACCAGGTACCAGTCAGCGACAACAGGAAGAGCTCCGACAATAAACAAGCAGCAACAGTGCAATTCCAGCAGAAGGACGTTTCTCCCCCCTCTCACCGAGACATATTTCACGAGTTTTACAAGCCCATAAACCCTCCTGTGGATTCAGGATACATAAAGAGAGGAAACAGGAGACGCCGGCAGAGATCTCTGCAGCGAGGAGCTTCCGGACAGCCGCTTCACGCCCCGCCGCCGGAGAGCGCACAACAGCGGGTGTAGCGGTTACCAGGGCCGGCGCCGCTCACCCTGCCCGCTCCCGCCGTAATCCCCACGAGCGGCAGGTGCAGGCGACTAATCCGCCACTTTTATCCACTCTTGAGTGACAAATTTACCTTTTCATTACCGCCAGCGGGATTGAGTCCATTGTTTCAAAGACACGGCGCTCCTCTCCCGGAGCTGCGCAAATGGCAGCCTCCAAACCGCACGCGGGGCCTTTCGGAGGAATTAGCGCGCTTTTGGGAAGCCGTAACGGTGTCAGGAGTCCCAGGCAGCCCTTTCGGATTAACAAGCAGCCGTTTCATGATTCCACAGTCAGCAGGACTTCAGAATCACAAGGCAATTACTTAGGAGTTAGGGCCCAGCAATGCTTAATTAAGTGAAAAAAATAATTCTGAGGATGGATATTCAATTATTCTAAAAAACATAAAAATAAAAACAAATGCTTTTTACTTCTAGTTTATGGGCAAGCATTCAAAAAAAGGACTTGCAAAATGCAAATCTAGTCTACAATAGATTCACCTACATTTAAATCACTTGCACAGTTGGGTAGAATTGCTAATATGTTTTTGTCTTGGGGCATAAAATTATCACATAATAAACAACAATTAAATCACTGGCTTTTCAATGAAATTTTGTAGAGGGAAAAAAAATAGCCCTTGCAGTGATGGAAAAAATACCCTTAAAATGACACATCACATTCATAGAATGACCATCTGCATCGTTTTAGCTGCATGTTACTGTTATTAGACTAATTAGATAGAAAGTGAATAAAGGGTTAGGCAATTAACGGCACAGCAGCATAAAAGATGGGGCGGGGGGGGGCACAAGGCAGGTTTATTCTCCTCTCCTCTCCTCTAACTAAAGTGTACCTTATTCTGAAGGTTTGAGAAGCCTCCAGCCTCCTCTGATCTTTCATGCACACCTCACTCTGAACCCTTCAGAACCCTTCATGTCATATGGTACCATCTCCTTTGCTAGATCAATGACTAATGTCCTTCCCCGTGATATGACAATTGATTTCAGGCCAATAGCAAGGCCCTCACTCTCTGACACTGTCTCCTCTGTATCCTGTGATTGGGTGGGTTTTTCAGGGGGCCCTCACATTGGCTGGAATCATTTTTCAGCGAATTCCCTCCCCTTTGCCTGTTGAGCTGCCTTCTCCGAAGCAAGTCCCCTCGGAAGAAAGGTGGATGCAAACTCCGCCGTAGGCACCAGCCTGCGACCTTCCGTCCACCTCGATCAACATTCCGGGGCCTTGTGCAGAACGTCACCATGCCTACTCCTGCCCATGGTGAGAGCATAAAAAGCATAATACGAATGTAACGAGCAATCATTACCGCGGAATCGGCAGCGGCTTCTTTGAAGGGCCTGCTGAACACAGGATGAAATGAGTAATTTAACTGGCTTTCATTGGGGCCAGTTTTCCAATAACTCTTTGCTTTATGTGACTTGGCGACTCGTAAAAATCACCTTCCTTAGTGTAAAATCCGAGGCAATAACTTATTTACTTTTAAAGTTTTTCTTCTGAGGCTTTCTTAAAAGAATGGGGGAAGGTTTTACTTAGCAGTAGATTGCATTACTGCATTGTACATCCTACTGCATTTTTGCTCACTATTCAGTGACTCTTGCCAACAAAAGAACACATCTACAGTACAGTGCACAGTCAAAGAAAGTGTTTAAAGCTATTCATCTGGGTAGTGACTGTATATTTGCTAAAAAAAACACTATTTAGCATTAGAACATAAGCAAATTTACAACTAATTTGTTACTAAATAAACCAGAATTTCTTCTGTTCTCCAAAAAGTTAATATCTCGCTGGATGGTTAGATGAACACCTCTTCAGTTCCCAAACCTCTCCTCAGGGGCACCTCAGCCATTCCATGTATTCATTACATTTCATCACCAGCTCACTTAATTTACTTTCGTATTTCGTATTTAATTCGTTAAATAACTCCATGAGGTATTGATTAGCCATAGAAGGTGAGGTAGTGGTCGACTTAAAAAATACATGGGTGCAGGGCTGCATGATATCACTTCACGATATAATCGAAATATGCGCAGTAATCACCAGGGCTTTAAGTAACAGGTGTAAAAATTTCTCCAGGCGCCGGATTTTTGGTCCTATACAGATGTTTACCATCGCCAAGAATTTGATAAGCAGATCAGCAGTACGTCTAAAATAAAAATGAGATGCATAGTGTGATGCCCAAAAGTCAACAGTCTGCATAAATTATGCGTATCCTTATGTTTATTAAATTCAGTTAGCGGAGCACGTCACATTCTCCTGTCGTGGTAAATCATGGAAGCCATAAGCACTGAAGTGGTGGTGAAGAAAGGAGCAGGAAGTAGGAGATTTTGTAGACAAGGTAAAACGACCTCGGTGGTGTGGCGGTACTTTGGTGGTGTGGCGGTACTTTTTGCAGTTTAAAAGGTACCACTTTACAATAAGGCTCCCTTTTGCTAGTTGTAAATGGTAGTAACTCATTAATAAAAAAAAAAACAGTGTTATAACTTGTTTGAAATAGTCTATTAATAATTTACAAAGTGTTACAACCTAATTAATAACCAGATTATAAACCATTCATAAACCCTTTATATGGGCAGCCTTATTGTAAAGTGGCACCATTTAAAATCAGACACGTTTATTAAAGAATATGCTGAATTCATACACATCTAACCTTTGGGCTTCACAATATTCTTCTCATTAATATTTTAGGCGCACTACTAATCTGCTTATCAAACTGCAGCCATAAGTTAAGGTCCATACAGCACCGAACGCCGGCTTCCACATACATTTTTACAACCATAATATAAAGCTGGTGATTATTGCACATGCATGATATAATTGCGATGTGATATAATTGCGATGTGATATCTTGCAGCCCTACATGCGTGTGATGGATGGTTGCTGCAAATACTGGGGTGAGGAGAGGTTTTGAAATGGCTACACCAACACACTTTGACAGACACAATATCATAGTTTTACACCGTTTTACAACCTATGTAGATAATTTAAACATCATTTTCTTTGAATTTTTCTGTCCATGTATACATTTACATATTCTCTTTCAGCTGCAGAATACTGAACAAGAAAACCTCATCATCATCATCATCATCACCGTCATCAACACCATCATCCTCTTTATCATCGAATTCCCTTCTCCATTCTCCTGGCAGGAGTGGCAGGAAGCCAAGCATGTCAGGCAAACCTCTTCCTCCACGGCCAAGCATTCCAACTTTTCCTCATCAAGGCAGATAAACTCCCTCCGACATGTGCTGAGTCTACGCTAGGGCCTCCAGCCAGGGGGTCACTGCTGGAGTGGCTCTATTAGCAGATGACCAGGCAGCATCCTTGCAAGACTCCCAGATTTCCACAAGCGCACTTTTACCCACAGAAAAAAATCCGCTTGCCATTGATCATGAATCAACCACTTTAATTTAATCCCACATTGGTCAGGAAAAAGAAAAAAAAATGGGTTCCCCTGAAAGCTTTATTGGAGCACTGAAAAGACAATGGTTTTCTTTCACTTATTCTATATTCACAAGTCTGTCACTGACAATGCAACCTATACAGGAAACCAGCGACACAGCTATCAAGCAGAAAATGAAACACAGAAGCATATTAACCCCAATGGAAAACAGAAAACCCTTAAGAAGTGTTCCAGCGTATTTGTGTGCCTGTTTGTTGATTAATCTTAAGCCCACAATGTGCATGTTTGAAAGGTTATTTTTTCATTATTTTAATTAACCAAATGAATGCACAGTACGCTCTATTTCTTTAGAGAATAGTCTAGTTTGATGAATACTAAACCATTTTGGTTCATGTCATGTATGCATGGTAACAATACAAATTGTTTTCCTGAGGAACATTCTTGTTCTCCTTTAAATTAGGGCTCTCAGTCTTCCTATGCAAGACAGCCCATTGAAGCGAACTACAAAAATAACAAAACTCCTATCCACAAGCCCCACTGAACCACACACCTGCCAAATTTCTTTGTCCTTAAAGGTGATTACAATTTTTTTGCGCCTGAGAGGGGATTAACCAATGCTTCGTTGTGTAGTTACTAGGTAAATTGGCGTCCGAGCTGTGAGTTACAAGGACCCTGATAAAAAGCCATAAAATGTAAATCTTTTTTTCCGGGCTGGTGCAGACAGCAGAAGAGCTATTATGGCAGCTGATATCTAGACTAATAAACAGATCATTACGGGTCATTTCTCTCTCAGACACAAAAAGCAAGTGTCTTCGCTATAATCAACACGTTCAAGGAGGGGAAAAATAATGCACTTTCTGACGTGCAGTCAGCAAGAACGAGTCTGGGGGCTCAGACCCTGCATCTGAACTGAGAGGTAGTGCAGTGAGACAATCATTCTTAAACAACCAAGATCTGAAGTCATTCCTCTTCCACGGCTTAGGTTGGGCTCTAGAGTGTCTTAAAAAAAGAAAACAGAGTCAGCTTGTTCTGTGCGCCTGCTGAACTAACATCTATTTCTTAGCTTGAAACAGTAAATGTGTGTGAGATCCCACAGCTCTCCTAAACCACCATGGTTGTGCACCATCTTATACATCCATGTGACACAATTTGCACTGTTTTGCTCCGAATGGGATGTTTACTCTGTCCCCATCTAGACCAGACAAGTAAACATGCTGCAAAAAGAACATCAGTAAAGGAACATCTCAAGGTAACTACTCAGTAACAACTACAGTATTAATACTGGGACATCTAACAGCACATGGAGAGAAAAAAATCCTATTATCTGTGATATGTAATATGTTTGAGAGCATAAATAGGGCGCATGGTAAATGGTAATTGCTTTAGACGATAAAAATAGACAGTCCACTTTACATTCCAAGTCATGCTCGCATCTGTGGAGTTTGATCAGGGGGAATGGAAACAGTGTGGCCAGACAACTGGGACCAATATCCGAAGTAAATTACTAGTTTATGATGAAACATTCTCAGACAGCCTTCAGAGCAGACCCCCGAAGGCCCCGCTGAGCATAAGGGGATGTTCATCAGTTGCTTATTAATAAAAATACATTTTAAACCTGCCGTCAGAATTACATGCCGTAAAATGGGGTCAGGAAAGCATTCTTTGAGTTTTTAGAAATAATTAAAAGCATTGGGTCCACAGGAAACTGTATGCATTTGGGAAGGAATATTATGTCATCTGCTATCTAAAGCAAGTACATTTATAATGTTTATATTACGTTTCCATTTGGTAATTTTAATGAAGTGACGTTAATGGAAGCAGAAGTATTTTATCCATTAGCACCGTACCAGACCCTTTCTGCTATGCTAAAAGTACAAAAGAAAGAGCAAAAAAATATACGTCTTAAAAATATACAGGGATGCCGCCTTCTAATCAAATCAGCGAGGCTAATGTGCAGCTAATGACCGCATGCCTGTTCGGAAAGGAAATGGAGGCTCCTCTCCACCTAATCACGCCACAAAAGGCCACTTCGTTTCCTATGATTTGGCGCAGGGGCAAGGCGACCCATGTCGAAGAGCTGCCGACGTGCCAAAGAGCGAGAAAGCAAAATAATAAAGGTGTCGCGTCAAGTGCAAGCTAACGAGAGAGACTCCGTGTCTCTGAGCCGTTCATTAAACCATTTTAACCCGCCATGCAAAACACCTGCAGGGGGAAAAGGCAGTTTTGCACCTGCTTAATTACGTGATGCTTCCGACAGCAAATCACGGCTGCGACTCTAAACCAAACGGGCAGCCGTGGGGAAACACGCAAACCCCGTAGAGGCTGGTAATTAGCAGGCCGCAAAGCGAGCATCCCGGGTGTCGTTCACGTCGGACGGTGCCTCTGACCTTCCTTCACACTTGTCAGCTGTATCGCTACCGCCGGCTTGTAATTACAGCTCCGGCTGATGTGGCCACCCCCACCCGCGCGCCTCAACCATTCCGATCAACAAAGGGGAAATATTTATTCCATAATGGGCTCCCGCGCCACGATCCCATGCTGAACGCCATCTGTACCGCAGCCGCCCCAGCCTGTGCGAAGAAGCTAGGGAGATCATCCGAAAGGCGGAATGGAAAAGTACGGAGGAAACAACTCTGCTAATTAGCGTTAAAGACGTAAAGTCGACGTGTCCTGTTAGCAGGCTTATTCTGACCTCCAGAATGTGATTTCAACACCTCCGTCAGAAGAGAAGAATCTGGCGTGCACCTTCGATTTGACTGAGTACCATTCAAGAAAGTTTTCTCTGACCTCAATGAAGGAACATTAATAAAAAAATATCCGACCATCCATCTTTCAGCTGCTTATCCAGTCAGGAGTCACGGGGGAGATATACAGCTGAGTATGGGCAGTCCATCGCAAGGAACATACATGCAAACTCTCATACAATATCAACAACACTGAGGCCCCAATTCTCACAACTACGTCTTTGGCCTGCTGGTGAAAAGCAGAGTGCTTGAGGGAAATCCAGGCGACATGCATACTCCGTGCCTGCGCGCGCACGCACACACACACACACACACACACACACACACACACACACACCTCTACCACTCCTAAGCATATTTTGTGAAATTCAGCTCAAAAGCTTTCTGCCGAACGAGTTCTGAAGCAGGGAGCCGTTGCACTGTATATATACAAGATAGAAGACTGAAACATTTTCCCTTGAAATAAAAAGGAAGCTAAATAATTATATAACTATATATTTTCCATTTTCTCCTGTCGGGTATTAAAACAAATTACTCCATTTCCTACATTTACAACACAACTTTTTCCATGAATCGTCCTTATGAATGTGTAATGAAAATAAGCAAATCTGATAATGTACCACTGGGACTTGATAGCATAACATTTACATCACAACATTTCCCCTAGACCGTCCTTATGAATGTGCAGTGCAAATACAGAAACAGGATTACGTACCATTGGGACTTTCCTCATCAATGGCTACGATAGTGGCAGGGGGCCCCGCCCTGGAGAGCTTACATTCTGAAAATGAAGAATAAAGAGGAAACACACATATTTCAGTGCACTCTACGTAATTATTCTCTGAAAACTCTACATTGCTGCATGTTACCATTTCATCGCAACATGCAGCAAAACTGCATGGTTCAGCCTCCACTATAAACCCCCACCGTTACCATGCAATACCTAGTTGTTCAGTATAACTATATCACCCATTGTATGGCGATTATTATGTTTATTGCGACATTTCTTGCACATTTTCTAGAGTTCAAAAGCACAAGCATTGTTGTACATATCAGCCAGACTGCCTGTAACCATTGTTGTATTTTTTGAGCATGTTGAGAAGCCGTATCATTACACTGGAGAGCCATTGACAAACAAAGTCACATTCCTTGTGTGTGACCATACTTGGCCAATAAAGCTGATTCTGATTTTCCACAAAGCCACCTCAGGGAGCTTAAGGCTTTGTACCGTGGCCTTGTGGCGCGTGGGACGGGGATAATTTACAGCTAGAGTCAGTTCAGATGAAGAGAAAGAAGTGACAGTGGGAAAAAATAGGAAGAGATCTATTATCTTACCCTCATACTGCCAGTCTGGAGTCAAAGTTAGTGACGATCAGTGGGAAGAGGAGAGGCGGCGGAAGGATGGAAGAGAAGAGAAGCGTGAATTGTTCATCCATCCAGTGCTCAGAAGATTGTTTTTAAAGATAACAACAGACAGCTTAAAAGAGTAAAGCATACAGCAGGCAAGAGAGCAGGGGCATTAACACTTCATTTGCTTCACACGTGTAAAACATTTCGATTTATTAAGAATACAACCCTAGTATTCACGCATATAAATATGCACCAGAGCAGCACACTCCTGTGTCCTGAACTATGCCATGTCTGGCGGTAAATACGTACTACAGCATTTACATTATTCCTAGCGTAAAATAATAGATGAATGACAAACAGCAAACACGTTTTTTTGAGCATGTTACTGGTAATCCGTGCAAGGCAGTTAAACACAACACATAATATTGTGCTTCAGTGCATAATGGGGACCTGTCGCAGAAAGGGTGCTGAACATTTTACATTGTAGGCGTGGAAGCCAATCCAATGACACGTTTAATGGAAGGCAGACTGATGTCAAGGGTTTGGACAGTTCAGGCTCTGGAATCCTTTTATTCTCACGCAAGGACTCATTCGTTAAGCCACAACATGTAGTTCTACAATCCAACAGCACAGATAACTCACTGGAAGCATCAACATGGGCCTCGTGTTTTTCACGGTACTGTCTCTAGGAAGATCGATAAAAGTGTGGGTTGGAGGGGACACAATGCCCACGTTGTCCAAAGGGCTGCGATTTCATTCCACTGCTTCCACTTGAGTGCTTGGAGACACATAGACCTTCACAGGAAATATATGAGGGCGATGGCCCAGCACAAATCATACAAAACGGAAACTCTAATGTCACGGAATTCACAGTAATGAAGATCGCTGGCAATGGGTGGGAACAGGTTTCCCTGACGATTCGCCACATTAAAAGGGTTATCAATGCCTGTGCTCTGCCACCAACCTCTTATGCCTGGCAGACTGTGACAGTGATAAAAACAGTCACATTGCTCCTTGAGACAGAACGTTCAAAAAATGCCCCATAACAGAGATGCTCCCTCCTCCTCCGGTTACGGACAGGTCAGCCTGACTCAGCTAACAGTGGCTTATGTGGGTCATGCTGAACTGCAACGACATGTGTCTATGGCATAAATACACACGGCATCGATTTCAGAATTAATTTACATCGATTATCCAGCTGAACTTCTTTGTGTCGGACATCTGATAAAGGATCTCTGTTTAACATCTCTGACATCCTACACCCTCACTAGCCAGTTGTGTCATTGACATCACAATGGTTGCCAAAACAGAAACCGCTCTTATCAAATATGCATTTGGGAGATGCCTTCGCAACAAGGAGGACGGTGCATGAACTGAAAAGAAACAAACGCACAAACAGCAGTCACATGTCTATGCAGCGCCAAACAGAAATCATTTAAATTAAGCTGACAAAATGTGTGCTTTGGCATCGAGATGACCCAAATATTAGCATGGCACTTAACAGCATACCATGTCTGCAGCTCACTCCATAGAAAGCACTTCAAGAGAACACGTGATCTGGGCACCACCAGCAGAGCTCACATCAAGATCAAACCCTATTATCCTCACACTAGTCCTTCCAGTGCACAGACAGTGCCTGCAGTGGTAGATCAA
>JAODKE010000044.1:10385574-10403499 GCA_026779605.1 Mormyrus hasselquistii
GCCAGACACAAGTCTCTTTTGAGACCATAATAACATTTATTCAGTTGTAAATCAAGCAGCAAAAAGGTGAGATTTTTTTCTTTCTTTCTTTCTTTCTTTTTCTTTTTTTAAACCTTGACATTCTGTTTTTTAAGGACGCGTTTTATAAAGTTTCCCCAAGCAAGAGGAAAGAGCATCAATAAATCAATAGTATGCTTCAGAATATTTAACTTCATTATGGCTATGGTAAGAAGCAAAGACATTTGCACCCTTGACTTCACTAACGGATACTAACATATGCTTCAGTGGGTCAACTCTCCCCCATAAATTCAAATTTAATTTAATACATATAATATCCAGCAGTGGGCAGAGGCTAACAGAGAGAAAGAAGTGCCTGGTTTCAGAACACTGCAGCAGAACTGCACCGGAGTACTCTCTGGGGAAACAAGAGAAGGATGTTTTCTCATGCAAGTTAATGCGAAAATCAAACTTAATAATTTCAAAAACGCTATGTCACGTCACGTGGTAACACTGCGGAAATCATAATTCTTCATTAAGGTGTTTAAAACGAGGGGAAATGTTATTTTTTCTGAATGTCATGTTTTAAATGAAAATAACCTTAACTTTACAGTTAGGAGTCTGGCTAAAAATTAGGTACTGTGTGCCATGGGAAAAACACCCATGAAACAAGGAAATCTTACACCCCCTCAAGGACACGGCTGTTGCCGGCAGCAGAACGGCTGACCTCCTCTGGTCCAAATGGGCAAAAATCATGACCCTGCCTCTGCTTGGCCAGTGGGAAATGCTCACAGGATGCATGAATCCCTGCTCCTCTGAGAGGACTGATAAGCCAGCTCTTCAAAATCAACATCATTAGGGAAACACTGCATCCTTCTGAGAGTTTTGCAAACTTGGTGCCACTGCAGTGCTACATGGTAAAAACCTTCCTTACAGTTCTCTGAATACTAATTCTCTGTGCTCAGGACTGGTTTTATTGCATACATTTATTGTGCAGTTGTGCTCCAGGACAAACCACTCTGGACAAATGTGCCAGCTCCCTAATTAAATGACTTTACAGCATTTGGCCAATAATTTGTCCTTCTTTAATGCAGCATGCAAGCATTACACTCAGATTTTTTTGCTCTTTGCTGGGACCATCTTAAGAAATTGATATCATAGTCTAAAAAATGCATATTAGTATCTTTCCAATAAATATTTAGAAGCTGCAAAATAAAGCAATTACCTACAAGCATTCTAGCGATAAACCATGCCAGCATGGCTACTGACTGAAATAGCTACAAAATGTTTCACCTAAGGCGGGCGATATAGCCATAGCATCATATTATAATATTTTTGGTTTGAATCATCATAAACGATATAGATCACAAGATCTTTTATTTCTTTACAAACCGACAAAATTATGATGTTTGTAGTAATGTTAATTAATCATTAAACCACTGGGGGGGGGTTGGGTTGTTGGCCAGTTCAGATTATTGGGAAGATTACAACCCCCCCCCCCCCCCAACCCCCCATAATTTATGATCATGGTAACACTGCTTCCCAAATTCTACTGAGGGCTTGACATAACTAGTACGCAAGCGCTGCAAAAAAACAATATGCACGGAAACGTCTCATCAGAAATGCGTACTTATGTGCATTTGTGCTGCTACTGTATGACAATAAATTACCATGCATTTTAACCTTTATATGACTAAAGACATACTGCTCTGTCATAGTTCATCAAAGTCGATACAGCTGCAACCGCTCAGCATAAATTATCATTACATCACCTGCCACAAGTTTCACCCACGTTGACTTTGATGAATAGTACAAGATAACCTACCTTCAGTGTTATCCTGAGAAGAACTAAAGGCAACCACACAAAGGAGTCCAATCCCGATCCCCAAGCACCTGAAGGGCCACGATAATGGCTGCATTTTCCGTGAAGCGTTACTGTGCACTCAGCTGAGAGAGAGGAAAAAGAGGAGATTACATTTATTTACTGATCACACAGATGCCGTTCTTGCTTGCAGTGACTTCCACAATTGCAGTGACTTTCCACAATTAAATACACATTTCAGGAATGAGTTATTTAAGGATATTAGAAACATTACAAATTGATTTCATTTAAAATCTGTCTACTGATAAAAAAAAAAACTAGAGAATTTATTTATTGTCATGTCAACCAAAACTTCAATTTGAAAAATACATTACCAGAGATGCAATTACTTTGAAAACTGCAATCTATATCTTTAATTGCTAAAATACATCCGTGAATTATACAAAGTATTTTAAACTGAAAAATGGTTACGGTCACTTTTATCAAGACAAATTAGATTGCATAAAGATAGATACTGCCTACCAGTATTTTAAAACTGTTTCAGTAACTTAAGAGCTTATGAAAAGGAATTTCACTTAGTTTACCACAGTGAACATTCCACAATTGTGTTTCAGTACATCAGTATGGAAACATTCTTAACACAGATAATCATGATTGACTTGCTCTATTTGAAATAGCACTATATTGAATAAGTGGTTAAGGTAAATAGATGGATGGATCGATGGATTGTTCATTGACTTGAAATGAACCTATATTGCTACTATTCACCATCAATAAACTGAGTCTAGGTAATATACGTGTATTTGTATGCTCCAATAGACTATAGGTAACACTAGTGTTTGAACAAAACAAATTACAACAGATTCAAAAGGTGGCATAAAGTAAGAAAAATACAAGGAATAAAAACACACAAAATCAGCTTTCCAATGGTTTTCTTGCAAGCGTTCCAGCAACACCCAACATACACGGCCATTTTACTGTAGACAGCCGCACGCTCTGCACGACGGACAGCAACCAGCACTCGCATCCACTATCGACTTACAATAAGCAAATGGTCCGGGGCACCGTTTCTATGGGGCCCGGGAAGTAACAGAGACAACAACCGGCTCATTGTGCCAATGCCAGGATGTCAGCAAAAGCATCTAAAGCGAAAAGAACATCTACTCCTCTACTCCCACACACAGCTCACATACCCAGATAGAGATATTCATAGAGATGTTTCCAGTGGCCACAGTGCAAGTCTGCTTTGGCTTATGAACACACAATACCTGCATTACAATCCCCAACACATGTGCACATGCAAATGAACATGGAAGCAGAAAGCTAACAACAAGCACTATTATATAACTAAACAAAATCATTATTACGATTAATGCATGACTATTGCTACATGCTGATATCAACATAAGAGTATAAAACTCATTTGTTATGATAACTGCTTCCCTAATTGCGATTGTAATCGTGTGGCACTCTCTACACTGTAATCGTGTGGCACTCTCTACACTGTAATCTTGTGGCACTCTCTACATTGTAATCTTGTGGCACTCTCTTTACTGTAATCTTGTGGCACTCTCTATACTGTAATCCTGTGGCACTCTCTACATTGTAATCTTGTGGCACTCTCTTTACTGTAATCTTGTGACACTCTCTACATTGTAATCTTGTGGCACTCTCTTTACTGTAATCTTGTGGCACTCTCTACACTGTAATCTTGTAGCACTCTCTACACTGTAATCTTGTAGCACTCTCTATACTGTAATCCTGTGGCACTCTCTACATTGTAATCTTGTGGCACTCTCTACATTGTTTTCAATATAATACATCCACCCAAAATGAGATGTAATGATATGGATGATACAGCAAGGAAATCAGGAAGATTTCAGTACTGGGAATAGCTGAGGGTGCTATTTATAAACCTTAACTTAGGATAAAGGTTCAGGGTTATATCTAATGAATGAAGGGCTACAGGAGGTGATAATCTCTCACACCAAGAAAGACACCCTGCTCTGAAGAAAGCTCCCAGAGTCAAGTTCAAAAGTACTCCCGTTATTCCTTTATTAAATTTACTAAGCTTTCCGTCCCAGACAGTGGGATTGTTTTACATGTTAATTTTATATTCCATTAATTTAGAAATATGCCCACATTGGGACATTCCCTGCCTCTCACTTCCATGACAATTTTATAAATAGTCATATTTCTGACACATAAATTATCTTTTGATGTCACATTGTTGCACTACTGATCCTGGAAATTCAGCTAAAGGAAGGATCTCCATTTTGTCCAAATGTTATACAAAGAAAAAGCAGTTTTTTCATGGCAGACAGTAATATATTGCTGCGTTCAGCATTTTTCTTCTCGCTTAACCACATGCATTGATGAAACCGGGTGTTACATTAACTGTAACTGTTGCATTGTTTAGAGAAACTGCTCAGTTATATGTGCAATGGTGTGTAAAACATGGACAGACCACAAAAAAGAGTAATAAAGAATCCAACATCAGACCTACATAACGCTACATCTCATAAGTGGTAAAACTACAAAGTGCCCTACGCAGGAATCATATAACGTTAATGCACATTGCATCATGCTTTTATCAGTGTGGTTATAAATGATTCATGCCATCACCATGAAGGTACACAAATCGTACATTTTTCCCAAAATGAAAAGCGTTATACAAAATTGGATTTAGACAGAGAGTTAACAAGTAACAAACAGAAAAAAATGCAAGGTCAATGTCTGGCAACAGAAAATAAATGGAAGCATAAAAATGAGCAGAGCAGGTCTCCTGCTTTACAAGAAACGGGAAAAGTAAATGGAACAGCCAGCCATCCCCCATTCCACATCCCCCGCTCTGAACTCACATCACTGTGAATGTGACGGATTCCGGAAGGTAATGGGCCACATTAAACCTGTTAAAACATCTTATCCATTTTTTGTCTATTGTTTCACTAACCCAGTGCCATTAAGCTGCCACACTGTCCTCAGCATACAATATACTGAAAGTGATGGAGCAAATAGTGAACCTGGCATGGCGGAGCAGGAACTAGCATTGATAAATTACTCACACCCCTAATTAAAAGTCTACAAATACAGCAGCAAAAGCAGGATTTACATGAGACAAAAATCCCTCTCCTCTTCCAATCTCTTACAGAGGACACCTTTTCTCCACAGTGTTTCTGCAACTGCAAAATTTCGCTACCCCCACACCCCACCCTGAAAAGGCACGAGAGCATCTCAGCTATTTAAACCAAACATGATGCAACAATGGTATGTGTGCATTAGACCCCACAGCGAACTAGATTCCTACACAGACGTACACACAGAATGTGCCGATTACCAAATCCTGAATTTATGCATGAATGAAACTGGCAAGGCCTCAAGTCTGGTATTAAGCCTGAGCAGTATCATTTAATGACTCTGAAAAAGGGCTTAATTGTTGGAACTTCCGATTGGACATTTGGCAGTCGTTCGTTAAAAATTTTGTGCATGCCTGAGGGTTCAGTGTTGCGGGAAGCAAAGGCGATGAGCTTGGTGCCGGTGAAGAGATGTGTTCAGAATAGCAAAGAAATAGTTAAAACCTGACGCCTTTTACAGCCATTAATGAGCAAACAGAGTCTCACCATTAAACATTTGTGTTTTCAATTATGACGCAACCTGTGAATTAGAAAAGTGCAAGCATATTGTAAAATTTCCCTAAATAAATGACTAATTTTCATTTATTCAACACTGAATTGCATTTATAATCACCAAGATGACTTAAAAACACAAGTAAAAGTGGTACAATGAAACTCCAATGCCTGACATCAGGATTCAGATATAATCCATGTTAAATGCGGAGTCTTTATAACTATAAGCATTCAAACAGAAAAAAGAAATGGGGGAAAATCATGAACGTAACCTATTTAATTCAGGTTCATAAAACTCCATGTATTATTTATTATCCAAGTTGGTCTTTATTATAAACTAAGAGGCTTCTGTCTGTGTATAATACCAGAGCTTCTGAACTGATATTTCATCATTTCAGCATAAATGCATGTATCACATGTTAATGGGGGAGAATTATAAGCAACCGTGAAGACCAAGGTACTTTCAGACAAAAGCAGGGAGAAAGTAACTGAAATGTACCACTGATGAATAAGATACAGGGGGGAACAATGTCTGACTATCCCTGTTAACAGTCTACTCAGGATCCAGAATCTGTAAGGTTCACTGTACCACCAAGACACTGGGATCTGACTGACTGGGCGTGCAGGGAACTGTAGAGGGGTGCCAAGCCTGAGCTCACTCACTAGAGTGTGCAACGTGTGAGACGGCAGGGAAGCTGAACATATCGCTACGTTTGACATTTCACAGAATCAGCTTGTGTAGCAGGATGGCAAGAAAGAAACCATTACTAAAAATAAATCCTCAAGCCCAAACAGAGGCTTTCAACAAAAAAAACATGGAGTGATCCTGCAGAAATATGGCGAATGGAGTGGTCAGATATGGCTAAATTGGAAAGGGCTGGTGTGAATGCTAAGTGCCTCCTCTAGCACAGACCCAACGCAGCGCATCATACAGCGAACATGAGCCCTATAGCAAAACATAGTGGCGGCAGCATCAGTCTATATCAGCGCTTCCCAACCCGGTCCTTGGGGAGCCACAGACGGTCAACGATTTTGCTCCCTCCCAGCTCCCAGCTAGACAGTGCACATTTTTGCTCCCCCCAGCTCCTGCTGGACAGTGCACATTTTTGCTCCCTCCCAGCTCCCAGCTAGACAGTGCACATTTTTGCTCCCTCCCAGCTCCCAGCTAGACAGTGCACATTTTTGCTCCCCCCAGCTCCTGCTGGACAGTGCACATTTTTGCTCCCTCCCAGCTCCCAGCTAGACAGTACATATTTTTGCTCCCTCCCAGCTATACAGTGCACATTATTGCTCCCCCCAGCTCCTGCTAGACAGTGCACATTTTTGGTCACCGTGAGTTAGGAGGTAGCAAGAACGTGGATTGTCTGCGGGTTTCCAAGGACGAGATTGCAAAACACTGCACTATATTAGTATAATAAAGTACAATAATTAAGTACAATAGCATAACTACATATGAGTAGAGAAGTTAATAAACTGTATGGAGAACTGCAAGAAAATGCTACCCAAATAAATGGCAAAAAAGACAAAAATCTGCAAAACAAAGCATTAATCTAACTAAACTAGAAACTGCTGCCAGAGGTTCTGCCACCAAATAATAATAAAAAAAAAAACCATAAAAGCATTTTTGATTTTTCATTTTTGTTTTTGGTAGTTGCGGTAATATAATATATTACATTTTAAATAGGAAACGATAATCTATGGCCAATATTAGGATTTTGCCTATTATGATATTGCTTTTTATTTTAACGATAACGATATTATTACAAAGTACGTCTCAGCTATCGCCTGTTCCGCTGTGCCTGAGGAACCGCGCTGCTTCACTTAAAGCCCCGCCCATAACAATCTCTGATTGGCTAGATGACATACGATTACTAGCCAATCACCACTGAAATCTTGCTGTCACCCATACACGTCACTCAAGCTCAGCGTGAAGCACCAAGGAGAAGAGGAGAGCAGCTGAGCGTGAGACCTTACTGAGGACTGAAGGTAAAGCAGCTCATGTTTCCCAAGTAAAAACAATACAATCCTCCACACTGAAAACACCACGTAGCTCTTGTGAACCGTTTCCATAATGAAAAGCCTTATAGCGCTGAAATGTCGGAATAACGAACCTTGTCGCAGTGATAATGTGAGCATGCAGTGGGATGTGCATACGTTGTTAGTGTCTGTAATAACCAAGTGTTAACAATAGAAGTACCAGGGCTTATGAAAATTTTCTAAATACTTGTCAACCCCTACTTTCACCACACGCAAAAAATCGCCCTTATTAATCAGCTGCATACACACGAAACCTTGGCACAGTCACGTTCAAAGATGAAGCGGTTCATAGCTGAATATAAACAAACCTTATGAGTACAAAAAGTGTTAGCAAATCATATTACGATTAAGCTGGAAGCAGCTAAACCAGTGCAGTACGTACATTACTCCTCCATACTACTGTAGGTGGTGATAGAACTAACGTCAATATACAGTAAATGACTAGACAAATGAAATAATGTCTTGCACGTTGCAGAATTTGAAGAACTGTGTACCTATCAACATTTACTCATTCTCTATCATGTACTTAAGCAAAATGAATTAATGATTATTAACCTTTTAATTTTAAATCTTTTAATTTGATTTGTCCAGGTCAGATTTAGTTTTTATTAGATGCTTTACTTAAAGCAACTCTGTTATGAATACTTAACAATCTAAAAAGTTTTGTATAATGAATAATTTAGCCATTAATTTAACATTCACAAATCAATTTAACACTGACTTAAAATACAGCAGCCTTTCTGTAATTATTTCTCATTTCAGATGGATGCAAAGAAAACACCAAAAAGCGCCGTTTGGAACTATTTCAGTCGTTCCACACCAGCAGGGAAGGCTACCTGCAAAACATGCACTGCAAGCATAAGCACGGGAGGAACTGTGGCAAAAACGATAAACACGTCCAGCCTGTGGTCCCATCTGAGGACTCATCATCAAGAGTCGTATCAAATCACACGGAAAATAAATTATAAAGGCAATATTTTGTGTTGGAGTTTTCAGAGATTTTAATTTTTACTTTAAATATAATATCGGCTATCTGTAATCATTAACTAGAAACAATCAGAATCAGCATTGGCCCTGAAAAACCAATATCGGTCCTAATTTGAACATTTAGATTTTAGATTAAAAAAATAATAATAATTGATTTGTAATGTATATGGACCATTTTTCACTTTCACAAAATGGAAAGATATGTCACCCATGACAGAGTTATTATTAGAATATTTTATGTTAGTATAAGACCTCTGAATAGTACTCATATCATTTGTTCATTTTTGGCTGGACAAAGTTCTTTTATAATATATAACTGGTATTCGCTGTAAATAATTCAATAGTTGTTTCAATGTCACCACAGCACCAACACAAAGTGTTCATATGCTAATTTATAAATTACTGTAGCTTTTGCCTGTTTTTACATCTATGTGCACTTGCACAAAATTCCTTTCAATCTTCTGCTTGTGCTATGATTCACATTGCAATTACTTCATAATTCACCGTTAGACTTGTGAAATCCATAATCTAAAATATCAGTTACTTACACTGTGCAACACATTTGTGACACCTTGATTAATGAGAACTCTAAGCTCGGGCCTAGGAGAAAGTTCTTAAGCCCAAACTCAACCCCAAAACATTTAATGATAATAATATATATTGACTAATTGTCGCTTTTTGACAAATAGTAACTGACAATGTTAAACGGTTCATGAGCTACCGTATTTTAGCCAAATGACTGTTTTCTGGATCTTGATACTGTTATGAAATATTAAAAGTGCCTAGTCAGTACAATTTTTGTCATATTACTGTTCTCTATCCATTTAATTATTTCACTGTTGCAGCCATGGTTTAAAGTGTCTCTTGAATGTATCATTTATTTTCCTCTTGTAGCAATAAAATATTTTATATCTGTCTTATAGTACTGAACTGTCCCAGTTTGATAGGCACATTTTTTTGCGGTCAAGGACAGGTAATCTGCATTAAACGCACCGTTCAAGGAAATTTCACCCAACAGTTATCATTACTACCTGACTGCTTCTTAATGTCGAGGACGTCGGAGAACCGTCTCCCGAAATCGCGCTATGCTCTTCCCTACCACTGGTCTGCCGTCATAGAAACCGAATTCTCCTCTACATGGTAACCAGGACGGCTAACGTTCCGTTAACATACTCATTGGTCTTCTCGCTGTAATTGTTCTTCTTGATGTAAGTTAATGTGTACTGGTATGGCAGTAAAATTAGCTTTCATTAACGGCTGCTAGCGGTAATCAGCCAGGGCAAAGGGGGCTCTGGGACGTTAACGAAGCTGACGGGTGAGACGACTGCAGCTTCTCTCTCTCACTCCTCTTTCATTGTTTATTCAAGCGCTTATCTCTAAAAATACCCCTAAACTTCAGTTTGCCCACCAATTAGCTAAATCTGCAGCATCCTCCTTCAATTTAACAATATATGTCATCGTTTGAGTCCCATCCTTCAGTATCGTTTAGGCGAGATCGATTCATTGACGAATCATATGAACTCGTGAGCGACTGACTCATGTAGTTATGGTGAGATGAATGACCTAAATAAGGGGAACAAATTAATATAATTATGTGCTTCATCATCCAGATTGCGACAAATGACTGTTTTGACTGGAGAGCTTTTGTGCAATAATGATGGAATGGGTGCTGTAAAGAAAGCCAAGCGCTGGCACAGTGTATGCCGGCAGACAAAGGGATCGCGCTTCTCCATGGGAATTTACAGCATTACTTACTCCACTTTATTCTTCTTCCACTAGCTAACATTCATCTGCAGTCAACTGTCTATACCGAATGTGGACCTAGGAAATCATTTTTGTCATTGATCTTGTGGTTATTATTATCACAAATTTTTCAGGCCGCAAAGAGTTTCTATGTGTTTGTAGATACAGATGAAAAACAAGATGGACTCTGTCTTAGCAAAACCTCTAGCTGGAGTCTGAACAGCCTTGACACACATACAGGCACGATCCCACTTAAAGACTTTGTAGCACACACCAGTGAGAAGTCAAGATTTCAATAATATACATTTAAATGCAATTCAACAACATGTGTGCATTTTATTTACAGTTCCACTGAAAACTGAAGACTTTCCCTCAAATTCTGGCGAACATTTTGGCAAAGATTTTTGACCAAAGAATTCCTGTGAATTATTTTAAGGGAAGAATAATCTACCGAATTGAAGCAGGCAGACGCTCTCCTCCTCATGCTGATATTACTGTGTGCTTCACCTCATTAGGAAGTTGCACCCCAGAATCCATCTTCAATAATCACTTGGCCAGTCAGGGTCTGAGTACGTCAGTCTTTCCTTGGAAGCGCAGGGCATAAGGCAGGACCCATTCCCGCTTGTCGCACCAGAACTTAGATGTGAACTTATCCATTTATGCATTGAGAAGGGTTGCAATTTCGACGAAAAATCTGACAGATTGACCAATAAATTAGAGCAGGGGTCTCAACCTCCAGTCCAGGGGGGCCGGAGTCCTACACAGTTTTTGGTTCACCCTCATTTAACACACCTGATTCAACTCCTTATGCTAATTACCACACGGCTATTGAGCTGAATCATTTACGGTGGAACAGGGAAAGAACTAAGATACACAGGGCTCCGGCCCCCAAGGACTGGACTTTGACACCCCTGAATTAGAGTTTAAGGCTCAGAGACTCAAATACCTTAAATCACTTTTAAAGTAAAAATGTCTGCATACAACTTTGAGTGAATATGTGTGATGCTTCATCTATGATGCCTTTTAAGCAGCATTAACCCTGATTATATGATATTCAAAAAAAAATAACTGACAATGTGTAAATGTTACTTTGATTATACTATTACTTGATACTGCACTCTAATGAAGTTCTTTTCTATGTAATGACAAAAAAAACTAAATTTATTTAAAGGAAAATCAAAACTGCATGCCTACAGTAATGAATGATTATTGTTTTTTAATGGTTTAGAATTTATTTTTTTTTTTTTTTAATAAAATTTCTGCATGTGTATTAAACCGGTCAAATATCAGGCATGCAACAGCTCTCACTCAAAACAGTAACTGATTTAGCAAATGCTTTTGTCAAAAATGGTGCACAAGCATGGATCAGTGAGCAGGGTCAGCCAGTGCCTGAAGCAACTGGGGGTTAGGGCTTTGCCCAAGCGCCTAATGGTGCCAGCCGTGGGATCCGAACTGGCGACCATCCGATCACAGACGCAAAGTCGTAACCCACAGAGCCACGCACAACCATTTCTGATCTTTCTATGAGCTGGACAATAGGCCTTTTACAAGTGTATTTCAAATTTTTAAGGGAAAACCCAGCATGAAATACACTCAAAATATTTTATTCAGAATGGAAACAACTGTACATCTCCATCCACAGGCAGGGTGTGTACATCCACACCCACAATGGGAAACCAGGAAACCATCCCGCTGAAGGACACGCAAACCACACACACCCACGGACCTTTTGGCAACTCCAGTTCACCTTGGTTTGTTTTTCTTTTTTTGGTCTGTGGGAGGAAACGGAAGAACCTTGAGGAAGCTTCACAACGTGATGGGGAGAACATGCAAACTCCACAGACCGGGAGCCAGCGCACAGACTCGAACCTCCGTCTCTGGAGGTATAACCACTGACACTGCGAGTCTTGAGTAGCAAATGGTTGGGTGACAGTGACTGAAAGTGAATGAAGACATTCTAAGGTCTAAGGATCACCGCTGTGCCGTTATACCCATGAAGAGGCTGATCAGACAGCAGCACAGGGTTGGTCACTCAAGACCGCTAAAGCCATATGTTTCAATTGACAAGCTCACCGAGTCCCCATTCTGTGCTGCGACAGGTGTCCAATACTGCTGGCCGCATTTGTTTTCCAGGCAGCAGCGATGAATTAGAAGGACAAACATCTTGGTACGGCTGACTAATGACACCTTATTCGGTAAGGAAGCCACAGCTAAACGTGCTTTTATTATCGTGGCCAAAAAAGTGTGATAAATCCAATTACTCAGCGTCTTACGTGAAGCGGTCCGAGATGACAAAGTGGTAATGGCTGATGATGCCCTGAAGCAGCACATTTCAGCACGTAAAAAAGCCGTATAATGAAGAGGATGATGAAGGAGAAAAAAAATCAGCATGCCTGGTTAATTTTAATAAACATACACCTTTTGCCATGAGCTGACATAACAGACATGGATGGAAAATCTAAAATCATTTTTTAAAAATCCAGTATAACTCTGAGGGCAAAACGGGCTTTAAGGCAAAATGCTGTGTGATGCGACCGACCCAGAATTCTAGAAGTCTGCACATTTACTTACACATTAATATGAGTTTTGACCAACTTTGACTATTTCCATTTCCCGCAACATCACCAAAGGCCAGTTTAAAAGTGATAATCGTGCCCAGATTCTCCACCCCATTGCCTTGCATCATCCAGGAGAACGAAGGTTCTGATCCCGTCCTTGGCAAACACCATAACTCTCCGCTAGACTGAGCAACATTGGGGAGCAGAGAGATTATCATGCTTAGAAATACACGGAACTACAGTGCAATTCTTAAAGTGCTATTCCCCACGGTGCAGGTGGATTTACGTTACATAATAATTAGAACAAAACACACTATGATATATTGATATTAAAATTATTCTAACTTATTGTGTTACACCTTGGGTGATTCTGGGCCTACATATTGGTTTATAGCTGACAAAAACTTGAAATACTGAAAAGGTTCCCCAAAAAATTCCATAAAGGAGAGTTCTGCTTGATCAATTTCCCAGTCTGTTTTTTGCATCCCAAATCACAGGCCACCAAACAAAGTGTTGTTATGTAGACTTCCTCTCCAACTTGATTATTAGTTAACACCCTGAACCTTGGATGAACATGACCTGACTGAATTCTACTGACATTAGGATTAAGCGCCTAAATTTTACTTAGAAGATGTTAACACAATACCAGTTAGCAGTATTTCCAGCGGCACACACTCCCTCCAAATAACTCTAAATCCGTCCAAGCGTTGAAGACGTAAATCCCGGACCAAACTACTGAAAACCATCAATCCTCAATAATGCATCAGCCCCTGTGAACATCCACTCAAAAGAAAACGGACCTTGTTGCAATTATTCAGTAAGTGGGCTTTAATCGTTTACGCTGCAACCTGACGTAACTGCAGTCAGTTTGAGTTTGAGTAATATGACAAACATGCCAACATCAAGAATAGGGATGAGTCAGCATCGTCAAATATTTGAGAACGTGTATAAAATCAAAGTCTTTAAAACAAATAATAGTAAGCTATTTTAAATATTAATTGTCATTTATGTTTTCTAGTAAGCCTGCCATTTATTCGCTGTTTTTACATGAGCTCTGTACTGTATGTACTCACTGAAGTACTCATTGACATATCCGTCCTTGCTCACTCATAGCGTGGCACATTTGTAAGAAATTGAACAAAAACGAGTGAGGCAAACAAGAAAACAAGATTCACCAGAAGACAGTAATTTCTCACTATATGGAATTATTTTGTGTTCCATATAGACGATACTGAGCAAATGCATATGATTTGTTGTCACTGATTTCTGTCTGTTGGCACGATTCACAGCAACAATTATAACAGAACCTGATTATGTTGCTGCTGTTAATTTTATATGTAGCCTACATTCAAAGTGTCATGGTTGTTGTCAAAATGGTTCTTGAAATTCATGTTCTGGGACGTTCAATTTTAACAAAATTTTCAAAAAGAGTGTACTAGTAGAAACTTTTTGCCGATCCAGAATGTGCGTTTGCTTTTCCCAGTAAAGAACAAACTCTCTATTGGTAGATGATAAGTTCTATTTGATCATTTAGGGTAAATATTGGAATATTTATCGCAAATATTTTAAATATCACAATGTAAATTTTTCCAATGTCATTCAGCCCTGGATACTTGGTCAATGCTATTTTTCATGTTTTAGGTTCTCCTTTTACAGCAATGAGTGATGTCTCATTCTGGTAATGAATTAATTGACTAGACTATAAGCTAGAGATGTCTAGAGATTGTGTTGTTAAAAAATAAAGGAATTGCCATTCGCCATGACTGCCCAAGGCACAGGCTATTAGACGCTATTGTATGATACTACACTTGACCTATCGCTTTAGCGTAATTTAATTTCAATTTCAATTTAATTTATTCAAGTTACTTTTTAATGGTTACATACAATGAGTAATACATTTTGTATGGGAAGAAATGGTGAGGTGGGGGCATGGATAAATGAATATTATTCGTATCATCTGAATAGCATCTGGTGATATAGTGCCTGAGATGCCCAGCCACCCCTAATCAAGAAGAAACATCCAGTACAAAGCGGTTAAAAAAAAAAAACCTTTAAGTTCCATTTTGGTAAATGCATTCAAGTAACAGAGTAACAAAGTGCATCTTGAAATTAGAGAGAACTGTATAGCTGGAGAGTTATTCATCAAAACACACTGGCAACCCTTTCATGCCTTAATAAACCTGGGTGCATGTTGTAGTGATGCAATCAGGATGAGGCACTGTATTTGCAAAACAACTGTTTAAATAAGAGTACCAATATCAATAAATAAATGATACAAATAAATTTATAACAGTCCCACAGTTCCAGGGTTACTTAACACAGCACTGGAACAGCACTGCATTATTTGTTTACATGACTGTTACCTGAAACTGCAGTATATCATTAACTGTCACTGTTGTTCTGCATTGGAAACGGTGTTACACACATACAGTACAAATGGAACTGAATTCAACGGGATCCCAAAAACTACACACAAGGCTGGCTGATGCCAAAGCACTTTAACTGGCTTTCATAATTTCACAAACATACCTGACATTTTGGATATATCACTTTCAATTACTGTTATCACAGAATATGTTTCTTTTGATGCCCAGAGTCTGCAGGTCTCTGTTTGCCTTTTATCTATTTTGCAGTAAAGTATATCCTTCACCTAATTTCATGGGAATGGTGATTAAGCCTTGCTTAAAGTGCCAGGTCCTCTTGCCTGTTCATGGATTATCACCATCTAAATCTCTAACACAAGCTAACATATGACTACCAAATAATGACCTCCTGGTCAAATTCTTGTCTCTGCTGAAGTACTTAAGATCGTTCCTTCTAAGCGACCCAAAGTGACAGACGCTATACCGGCATCTTAATTTGGCACTTACATTTATAATATTATAACAGTTGTTTGTCTACAAATAAATCTGAGAGTTAGCAGCCAAGTCTTAACTGGCTCCGTTGGAGCTGTGGATTTGTTGAGTTCTATTAGGCTGCTGGTTGCCTTTTGCAGGCAGTGACGACAGGACAAAGTAAGCACGTATGTAACGATCCCATCCGAGAAACAGATCCGAGGCGCATTTCCATTACAGTATTTTCATCAAGCGAGAAGACCTCGATACACGCCTTAAGCAAGTGCGATTATTTTAGCACAATGCACAATTTGGCAGTAAGTTCTGGGCGATACGGTGCCAGCACAGGAAATATAGGCTACAAGTTAAATATTAAAATATGGAGTTCATTTCTGCTGCCTATCCTATCCCGCCATGCTTCATCTGAAGTACTCAAACGTCCCTGTAATCCATGCGGCGCAGTCGTAAATCACACTTGAGCATCTTGGTGATAAACATCTAACCACACATAGTTTTGGCTTTTTAATCAAAAACAATCTTCCTAATACCAGTGTAACAAGATTCGTACAGAAATCTGGTGATTTAAAACAAAATAATCCCCGCAGACAGCTGAATTGTGTCACAGGTCTAAATACACAGCAAACAACACTGTGTGCTTAAGAGAACCTATACATATAATTAATCCTTTATTACGTGAATTCAATCACACTAAGACTCGACCGGTATGAGCGCACAAATATTTGCGCTCAAGCTGACAAACTGCGCAGCGGAGGACATGCAGCCAAAGCCAGCCGGCGACAAGCGGACATGGGCTTTGGAGATCTCCTCCGATCAGGATAACTTCACATAAAGCACACAGGCAACTGCCTTTTTTCATCGCTTGATTAACAGCTAACCGTCTCGAATGAAGCCTTCATCAGTTCATCAACTACGGCAACAGTTGTTTGTCGTAATTTGATACGGCAATGCAGAAACAACCACACGATAATGATGACCGCTACAAATGCACTGTATTGATAAATTAAAGGAACGTGCTGGGGGAAAACTACGGCTTCTGTATCAAGACTACTGCAGTTGATTAAAGTGGTAACCTCAGTTTCATCCATTTTTATATGGTTTCGTTTAACCACTGAAAACCGCCCGTAGACGCGTAACTAATCTGATAAATACTGTAAACCAAATTGTTTACCACGCTGACCAAAATACACCTGTACCTATCTTACACGAAATATACATTCAAGACCCATGTAAAATTAAATTAAAATCAAATCGGTTCTGCAAGACATTTAGTGCTTGAAAACTATACTCTTCGGCTCGGATTTCTGACATATGATATCGTCGGCAAACGCTTTCAATTTCAAACACTTAAAAGGAAAATAAGTCTTACCATATTAGCATCAAAGCCATGTAAATCCTCCCCAGATGGTCTCAGACAGAAACTGCTCCTAAGTATGAAGCGTATGAGGCAGCCAGTTGAGTACCGCACCAGGAGCTCTGGCGCCCTCTGTCTGCCGCTTCTTAGCAAGGTAGCGCAGCCCAAGTGCGGCTTTACCTCATCGGAGACCGGCTCCCATTGCAGCCGGGAGGTCTACCACTAACTAGCAGCACGGAAATAAGATCAAAGCGGCGTTAAACATACATGCGAACGCATAAAGAGTGACTCTAAATAGCATTTAATCTACAGCTGCCATCAAATTCCAAGCGTCTTCTTACTCGATGAGATCTTAAAATCGCAGTGAAAATAAAAGCGGAAAGGTTAATTATCACCGAATATGAAGTAAGATATGAATGGAATAAAAGCTTATTCTTGCACATCGCTATTAAAATCGTAATGCTGAAGTAGACGATAGGATACGAAAAATACGTAAAAGCCGCCTACCATAGAAGCGTAAAACCGATAAGTAAAAAAAGAAAAAGTTCCGCCGAGGTTTAAATTGATGCTCAGTATTACGGCAGAGAATGTTATCTGTCCATCTGTTCACTAAGTAGGATTAAATTAAATCCCGGCGAGTCTCTGTACTACAAATCCAAGGGAAGGTAGCAATTGGATATCAAGGAAATAAGGACTTCAAAATATTTTAAAAGAGAAATCTAACTTCCCACCGCAATAGTTTACTTACTTTTTAATCAAACCCACGTAATGTATTTATTTCATAGAAGGCTTTGGGGTCATCATTATTTGTACAACGTTATTCGTAGCGGCATACCGTTATAATTGGGTTGGTCCTCCTAAATGTTGTTCTCCCGAAGGTGTGGCTGTGGGGGCTGTTGTGGGTGTGGCCAGGGGCGTGGCTGTAGGTGGGGTCACGGATGCTCCCTGG